>CM070013.1:7230631-7740631 GCA_036247105.1 Cirrhinus mrigala | reverse complement strand
CGAAGCTTTTTATTACTCAAAGACAATTTAAATTACAATTAATTCAACAGAGAGAGAACTAGAGTGTTGCGTCATGGCATATCCCTTTGTTTTAGTGACTGATGAAGTTTCAAACCTTGCTGTTATACTGATTATGCAATTTCATTAAAAGGCATTTTAAACTTAATTGCTTGGCGATTCTTAATAACATGTAATAATCTTGATGAAGCACGTTTCAACTACCCCATCCTTGAACAAGCAACTAAACCAATGGCCTTCAAAACTTAAACATCATAAAAATGCTAGTATTAAAATAACCGTGACCATGACAAGGTCAGTTTCAGGTGTGTTAACGGTGAACTCTGTTCAGAAGGCAGTCCCAGTGTACTGTGTGCTGGGAGAGACTGCTTTCTATTGGCTTGGAAACACCAGGTTAAATATGCACTTGGGTTAAAGGTGAATAGTACTTGTAAAAAACATGCTTTAAATCATGTCCACTCACATGATTCCAGGCATATCAGTCATCTGATAAAAGATGATTTATTGGAGGGGTTCCTTATGGGGACCGACATACTGATATCACATGAGCAGCAAAAAACTACTCATTTTCTTTCATTTTGTGTGAACATCCCATTATCCATTTTTGCTCATTGAATAAATGAACAATGTCTGAAAATAACACATTTTTGCAGTATCATGTACTGTAACCTAACTGAAAAGTTTTTCTTTTGTGTAATGCTGTGTCCACACCACTAGATTTTATATAAAGAAAATATTAGTCATCGTGGCACAGGAATTATAGCTAGATAATATATATATATAAATTTAATATAAAATTAATATTCAGAAATATTGCAATTTCTAATATTGTTTTCCTGTTTTGATATACATTAAAATATAATTTATTTCTGTGATGCCGTTACTCCAGTCTGAAGTGTCGCATGATCCTTCGAAAATCATTTTAATATGCTGATTTATTATCAGTGTTGAAACTGTTGTGCTGCTTAATATTTTTTGGACCCTGTGATACTTTTATCTGTGATTCTTTGATGAATAGAAAGTTAAAAAGAACAGCATTTATTCAAAATAGAAATCTTTACTATCACTTTTTACACATTTAACACATCCTTGCTGAATAAAATTATTAATTTCTTTAAAAAAAAAAAAAGAAAAAAAAAGAAAAGAAAAAAAAAAAAGAAAAAAAGAAAAGAAAAGAAAAAAAAAGAAAAGAAAGAAAAAAATGTACTGACCCCAAACTTTAGAGTATATATTGTAACACAAAATTCCTATTTTAAATAAACATTGTTCTTTTTGACTTTTTATATTTATCAAAGAATCCAGGTCCCAAAAATATTAAGCAGCACAACAGTTTCCAACATTGATTATATATCAGCATATTAGAATGATTTCTGAAGGATCATGTGACACTGAATACTTGAGTAATGATGCTGAAAATTCAGCTTTGCTTCACAGGAATAAATTATATTTTACAGTATTTTAAAATAGAAAACTCTTAATTTAAACTGCAATAATATTTCACTTTTTTTTCCTCTGTATGTTTGATGAAATAGATACAGCCTTGATGAGCATAAGAAACTTCTTTAAAAAATATTAAAAATCTGACTGATCCCAAACTTTTGAATGGCAGTGTAGATGGATGGATGATTTTTTTTTTTTTAAATATATTTTAAATAGAGATTTGTTTTAGTATCACTATATTTTTATTTTTATTTTTTATTTTATTTATGTATATATATATTTTTGTAGACAACTAAAACATCAGATATTTTTGTTGTGTTTATTCTGTTTATATTAAACAATTTAAACAGATGCGCGTCCATGCCGCATCGAGATCAGAATGCTGCAAGCGCACCGCGGGTCATGATTTTATTTAATTTGACAATAAAATAATTATTTCTACTGATTCCAAACTTTTGAACGGCAGTGTATGGATGGATGGATGTTATTCTTTTTTTTTTTTTTAAATATATATAAATGTTAAACAGCGATATTTGTTTTATTATCACCATCTTTTATTTTTATTGTATTTATTTATGTATTTATTTTTTGTAGACAACTAAAACATCAGATATTTTTTTTGTTTTGTTTTATTTATTTATTCTGTTTATATTTAACAATTGAAATAGATTTTATTTAATTTTACAATAAAACAATTATCTCTACTGATCCCAAACTTTTGAATGGCAGTGTATGGATGGATAAATGATTATATATATATATATTAAAAAGAGATTTGTTTTATTATCACCATTTTTTTTTATTTTTTTTTTTATTTTAATTATTTATTTTATGTATTTATTTTTTATAGGCAACCAAAACATTTTTTTTATTTATTCTGTTTATATTTAACAATTTAAATAGATTGTATTTAATTTTACAATAAAACTATTATTCCTACTGATCCCAAACTTGGGAATGGCAGTGTATGGATGGATGGATGATTTTCTTTTCTTTCTTTTTTTTTTTTCCTTTTTTTAATATACATATATATATATATATATATATATATATATATATATATATATATATATGTGTGTGTGTGTGTGTGTGTGTGTGTGTGCCTTAAAAAGAGATTTGTTTTATTATCACCATCTTTTTTTTATTTTTATTGTATTTATTTATGTATTTATTTTTTGTAGACAACCAAAACATCAGATATATATATATATATATATATATATATATATATATATATATATATATATATATATATATATATATATATATATATATATATTAACAATTTAAATCGATTTTTATTCAATTTTACAATAAAATAATTATTTCTACTGATCCCAAACCTTTGAATGGCAGTGTATGGATGGTTTTTACAGTTGAATTTTACAGCTGAAATAGAAACTGAAATAGATTTTTATTTAATTTTACAATAAAATGGGGTTTTTTTTTATTTCTTTTTTTTTTTTTTTTTTTTCTAATTGTTATTTAAATATTGTTTCTACATAGAAGTAGGTGTCTTATAAGTTATATAGAGCGTGGCGGCGTTGTAGATCACGTGATCAGCGCAGTGTACTCGCAACAGCAGCGCTGTCCCGTCTGCGCTCATTCACTCACAGAGACTGAGAGACACACATGAGGACTGCCAAACCTGCCAACACTGGACTATGACGAACTCTTTGCTTCTCACACGGGCCGAATTTACAACTTTCCGACTGTTTTATTTTTTAATTAATGAGGATTAACCCTTAACATTTTGTAGAACACCTGTTTTTATAATAGTTTTCACTTAACCTGAATAATTTCCTGCACTAGGAAACTTTTACAGACTTGCTGGGACAGTGCCTATCAGCCTGAGAGATGGAGGCAGAGGAGAATAAAATTTCAGTGTGGGTTTGTCGCGAAGAGAAGCTCGTGTCGGGCTTGACGAAGCGCACGACCTGCGCGGACATGATCCAGGTTTTATTGGAGGAGCAGAACCTGGAGCAGCGCGTCTCCCTCTCAGGCTCTCCACAGTCCTACTGCATTGTGGAGAAATGGAGAGGATTTGAACGGATTTTACCAAACAAAACCAAGATATTGCGACTGTGGAGCGCCTGGGGAGAGGAACAAGAAAACGTCCGGTTTGTGTTGTTGAAAAATGAGGCGTCTTTGCCCAGCAACGGGCCGCGGAGCGCAGAGGCGCGGGTGGTTCTCAGCAAGGAGAGCCCGTGTGTCTACAAGGGGACCGCAAGAGTGACCATGGCTCTGTCACAGGAGAAACAAAGACGGATAGTCAGGAAGGCATTCAGAAAGTTGGATAAAATCAATAAGAAAAGGGCGCAGGCTGCGTCCAAAGATGCCTCATCTATGGAAAAGATGGAGACCCTTGTGCACCTGGTCATTTCGCAAGATCACACCATCCGCCAGCAGATTCAGAGGATAAAAGAGCTCGACAGGGAAATTGAAAGGTATGAAGCCAAAGTTCATTTTGATAGAATGAAGATGCATGGGATCAACTATGTCCAGGATACGTACTTAGAGGACGCCAACCCAGATAAAGTTGGTGAGGGGGACAAAACGAGCCCAGAAGAAGCTCTCGCCCAGTTTGAGGAATATGCTGAGAGATGCGAAGAGGTCATCAAACTGCAAGAAGAACTGGCTAAGCACGAGGCCCTCATGGAGAGTATTACAACTGAGATTCAAGAGGAACTCAACCAGAGATGGATGAAAAGAAGACACGAGGAACTTGCGAATAAGGACTCTGAAACCACTTCCACTGAAGCGTCTCTCAGAGTTACAACTCAAGAAAAAGACGCAGGATCTTCAGCGGGGGATGTATCGTCTGACAATGAGTTGCTTCTGGAAGAAGAGAGGATCAGAACCCAACTTGACACCAGTTTGTACATCGGTCTGCGGCTGAACACTGATTTGGAGGCCATAAGGAATGATTTGGACTTGACCCAGGAAATATGGGGAGCGAAAGAGAAAGAACTGAGGGATTTAATGGAGAAAGTCAACTCTTTGGATTTTGAGGAGGACAGTGAGGCTGATGCTGGTGATGAGTTAAAAGAGGAAAACACAATAGGAACAGACAGACTGATGCCGCTCGAAGGGGACAGTGTGTGGGTGGAGCAGGCAAGAGGGCTTTCAAAAACATGTGACGTGAATGATGACGACTCAGATACAGGACTCAGCTCGATGCATAGTCAAGACTCAGATATCACACCCATCTGCGAATCTTTGGTGTAAAAAAAAACAACAACCTACCGTTATATTGTCTGTTGCTGGATAGTTGAAATGAACATACAGTAAACAAGCATAAAGCAAAAGTAAACAGGAGTGCTGGGAAAGTAAAAAAAAAAAAAAGGTATTTTCCTGCAAATCAAAATTAAATTACCATGAAAATCGCATTAAGAATATCACTATGCACTTACTGAGCATTCTTAGTCTTTTTTTCATGTTTATAAAAGAATATATGGTAGCTTATTTCTGCCATTGAATAAAAAAAAATAAAAAATTGCAACAGAAAAATCAGAAAAGTAGCAGTTTATTGTTTTTTATTGTTTCATGGTGGATTAAAAAAAAACAGAATTGTGAGATGTAAACTCAGAATTCTGAGATAAAAGTCAGAATTGCAAGATGTAAACTTAGAATTCTGAGAAAAACAGAAATGTGAGAAGTAAACTCATATTTAAAGAGTCAGAATTCTTTCAGTCTTTTTTTTATTTTATTTTATTTTTTTCATGTTGGAAAAAACTGAATAGGAGGTGCAAATTCAGATTTCTAAGAAAAGAGTCAAAACTCAGAAAAAAGAGATATAAACTCAGAATTCTAAGAAGCAAGTTACAATTTCTTGATATAAACTCAGAATTGTGAGATGTAAATTTAGAATTATATGTAAAAAAAAAACAGTAAACCCAGAATTCTGAGAAAAAAAATCAAAATTCAGAGAAAATAAAAAAGTCTGACTCTTGACACATAAATTCAGAATTGTGGGGAAAACGTCAGAATTTCTTGATGTAAACTCAGAATTCTGAGAAAAAAAGTCAGAATTTCTTTATGTGAACTCAGAATTCTGAGAAATGTCAGAATTTCAAGACGTAAATTTATAGAATTATAAGTAAAAAGGAATTTCTTGATAAAAACTCAGCTTGAAAACTTGATGAATTTTGAGGAAAAAAAATCAGAATTCTGTGAAAAAAGTCTGACTTGTGACATGTAAATTCAGAATTTGGGGAAAATGTCAGGATTTCAAGATGTAAATTTAGAATTGTAAGTGAAAAAAAAAATCAGAATTCTGAGGGATTTGGGAATTTGGGAGAAAAGTCAAAATTTCTTGATGTAAACTCAGAATTCTGAGAAAAGAAAGTCAGAATTGTTTGATTTGACCCCAGAATTCTGGAGCAATAAAATTGTGAGATGCAAACTTGCAATTGTGAGAAAAAAGTAAGAATTGTGAAATAAAAAGTCACAATCATTTTTTTTATATTTTTGTTCTATGGTGGAAATAAGCTTCCAAGAATCAGTGTTAACTTCATGCATGTATTTGTGGTTATAGCACATTATTTTGAGAAAAAACATACAGGATTGAAATCTGGGTTGTTGGATTTTTCTGCACGAGACATCATTTGAACCAAATATGATGGACATGTTCCAACATAATGAGGGCTGTGCTTTGCAGATCAATTTTACATTACAGTATGGTTCATGCATTACGATTAGCCATTTAAAGCTGAAGTGTTTCATTTCTGTGCATCACCAAACAGAATTTTAAAAATAATCTAAAACTTTTCAAACTGATTTCAGTGTTTTAAATAATATTTTAACAGATGTTTTAGCAGTGCAAAAGCTTGAAATAAACATGAAATAAAATTCCCCTTAATGCTGCCAACCTGCACTGTTGTGACATTTTCATGGAGCTCAAGAGTGGTTTGTCACATGGTGTTTATGACTCAGGTGATTGGCTCAAAAATCTGCTTGTGGAATCCATGAGCAGAATTAATGGCAGAATTGAAATTAAATTATGCACTTCTGAGGAAAAGTATTATAGACTTCCTTGAGGGAAAAAAAAACAATTTAACACGAAAGAAGCACACTACAGTTTTAAGTTGAATAATGGTATTGCTCGAGCCCATAAAAGGTATAGTTATGCATGTCGAAAAACTAATTCGAATGACTTTTTCTTTTTTTTTTTTTTTTTTAATGTGCAAATGTGGTGGACATCTGAAGAGCTTATTGATACTGAACATTTTTTTTTCTTATACTATTTTTGTTTTTTAATAGAGAATCCATGTATTTAGAATTGTACAAATGTAAAATTTGTCTAATATGAGAATCTATCATAAACAAAGTTGTCTTATAAACTAAAATACTGAAGAATGCCTCATTTATTGATCATCATCTCACAAAACCAGAAAAAATTAATGAACAAAACAACTATAATACAATATACAGTATAATGTTAGTTTAATGGAGTTTTTTAATATGTTGATTTAAATAAATAATAAGAATAATAATAAATATTTTTACAGTAATTGTTTTTACTCCAACACTGAGAGAAATGTGCTTAATAATAATAATAATAATAATAATGGTCCTATTTTTTTATGTGACCTTGATTTTTTATTATTATTATTATTTTTTGAGATTCACCAGAGTATGAATAACAATTTCACACAACATAAAAGTGTTTGACACACCCAGGCAACACTCGTTGTGTGCAATAAATCACAACTTTTCCAGCACATCAGTGATTTAGAGTGAAAATAATGCTCATTATTTGTCTGTGTTCAGTGAAAAATGTCAGATCTCTGTTCATGAGCTTAGGGTGGATTCAAACTCAAGAGTATTAGGTGTTATAAAACAACTACATCTGCAACTGGCGCATGTTAAGTTCAAATTTATTTGTTTAATTATTTTTTGTTCCTGATGTTTAATAGGGTAATGTTGCAGAACACAGATGTTTCTCTGCTTGTATAACTGCAAAACTCTTAAACTTTTAACTTGTGTGGAAAAATAATTGTGAGTGCTGTATGTACTGGCGAGGTGAATTGCTGGTGGCAAATAAAGCATTACGCAATCCTCCTGTCTCAGAGCAAAAGCAGGCAGAGCACAATTGGGGAGGTGAGCTACAAATTTTACAGAGGTTTTCACAGCGCGCCAACCACTGTAAAAGCAGGACATTTACATAATGCACCCAGATAACCTCCTCTCACATGCTCACGTCTTCGGCGTCCCAGAACACAGAAACAGGCAAAAGATGCCAGGTCTTCTTTTTGAATTACATGTATCCATCCATCACAACCAATGAAACTATCATTACAGGTATCTGCAGCATGAATAGCTCAAATAGAAGATGGTACAGACTGGTTAATTCCTCTGCGTAGGTGTCGTTTCACACCATAAAGTCAAGTGCTGTTAAACTACGGCAGGGAGGAGTGCCGTTAAAAACCATCAAGCCCTCATATCACTGGAACTGGCACACAGGCCTCGTTTAGCTAGATACCTTTGTATTTGTTGAGGCAAATTGCGAAATACTGAAATGGGGACATATTGTTGATTCGTCCCGTGGTGCATGAGGGTAGAGACGTGTGATGCGTTGTGTACAAACACCTGTGTGCCAACGTACGCTTGAGCAAACACTGTTCAACCAGTTCTGTGTTCCCACAGCTTCAAGTGCCAATGGTTTTCTCCCTGAAACTTAAGCCTGGGGGCACATTCATTCACTCTGTGATGCTGGAGGCCTTTGTGCTTCACCTTTATGCAATACGATTAGGTTGTAGTAAATCTGCTTGGTGACATAACCCGAAGAAAATGTTCACCACAGCTCATTTTTCAAGGTAATTGTCGGTGTGACTTCTTCAGATGTGTTTACAAACTAATTTTTGTTGCTATTATGTGAATATTTATATAGCGTCAAATGACAATAATGGTTTTATTAAAATTTGTGTTTGTTACTCTTAATTATTCGCTAATTTGGAAACATGTTTGTTGTTTGTTTGCCATAAAATTTGTCGTAAAACACACTGAATAAATTATAATGGATTTGACATCACTTTTATAACTGCTGAAAATATTATGAAGTTTTAGGTTTTTTTTTTGTTTTTGTTTTTTTAATAGTTACAATAGGTCAAATTGTTGGTTAAAATCTTTTGATATGATTTTGAAATGTTACCTATTACATATTTGTCTCATGAATTGTTCGTTTTAATTACAAATCTTTTTTGGTTGTTGATTTCTAATTTAGCTAAAACGCTAATAATTTTCTTAGGCTGTTCCCATTATGACAACTTACCTCAAATACAAGTTAAAAAAAAAAAAAAAAAGAAAAAAGGTAACACTTTATTTTAAAGAAACACTCCACTTTTTTTGAAAACAGGCTCATTTTCCAGCTCCCCTAGAGTTAAACAGTTGAGTTTTACAGTTTTCGAATCCATTCAGCTGATCGCCGGGTCTGGCGGTAGCACTTTTAGCATAGCTTAGCATAGATCATTGAATCTGATTAGACCGATAGCATCTCGCTCAAAAATTACCAAAGAGTTTCGATATTTTTCCTATTTAAAACTTCTGTAGTTACATCGTATACAAAGATGGACGAAAAATGAAAAGTTGTGATTTTCTAGGTCAATATGGCTAGGAACTATACTCTCATTTTCGCGTAATAATCAAGGAACTTTGTTGCCGTACCATGGGTGCAGCAGGAACAATGATATTATGCAGCCGTCAACTCTGCCGGCTGCAATTCTGCATCTACACAAACTTAGTGCCGGTCACTTTTAGGCGCTAAATAATATCATTGCGCCTGCTGCACCCATGGTACGGCAGCAAAATTCCTTGATTATTACACCAGAATGAGAGTATAGTTCCTAGCCATATCAGCCTAGAAAATTCGCAACTTTTCATTTTCCGGCAGTCTTAGTACACGATGTAACTACAGAAGAGTCAAGTTTTAAATAGGAAAAATATCGGCATTACATATGGTCAGTTTTGAGCGAGATGCTATCGGTCTAATCAGATTCAATGATCTATGCTAAGCTATGTAAAAGTGCTGGAAATGGATTCGAAAACGGTAAAACTCAACTGTTGAAAATGAGCCTATTTTCAAAAAAAGTGGAGTGTTCCTTTAAGGTCCAGTTCTCACTGTAACAAACCATTAACTATTGATTTTGCCTCAATAAACTCGTAATTTGCTGCTTATCAATAGTTAGTAAGGTAGTTGTTAAGTTCAGGTAGGATTAGGGATGTAGAATATGTTCATGCAGAATAGGTGCTTTATGATAATAGACATGCTAGTAAGTGACTAGTAAATAGTGAGAATTGTTTCCTATACTAAAGTGTTACCCAGTATGACTTTCTCTCTTCTGCAGAATACAAAAGAAGATATTTTGAAGAATTAATGCTGGTAACCAAATGCTTTTGGTGACCACTGACTTCCACTGTACTGACAAACAAATAAACAGGTAATTCTCAAAATACTGTATCTCTTTTTTATAAGAAATAAGAAAGAAGAATGAAAATCATACAGGTTTGGAATGACCTGATGACAGTTTTCATTTTTCAATAAACTATCCTTTTAACTAAATCTTTATTTATTTATTTATTTTTACTGGGCAGTGATGAAAATGTTCAATGGCTTTTATAGCCAGAACTTTTAAATTGTGCCTATACAAAAATAGAGTTTTAGAAATAAATATTTACCAGAGTAGAAAGTGTGACTAGTATCAGTTTCCCATGTATACAGTACATTCCTGTTTCACAGAACACTTTAATTACTCCATAACAGTTGATATAATTACATAGTGTTTGTGCCAGCTAAACATCTGCCACTGCAAAGTATAGCTGACGAATTGAGCAACACTTATGTACACTCTCAGGAACAAAAAAACGTACAAAAGCTGTCACTGGGACGACATTCTTTCAAAAGGTACACCTTTGTATCTTATTTACCGCTAAAAGGTGACTTTTAGTACCTTAAATGTACATATTTGCACCTAAGATGTACAATGCCCTCCACTAATATTGGCACCCATAGTAAATATGAACAAAGGCGGCTGTGAAAATAAATCTGCATTGTTTATCTTTTTGATCTTTCATTCAAAATGTCCACAAAATTTTAACCTTTCATTGAAGTAAAACAATTGAAAGTGGGGGGAAACTCACATTATGAAATACATGTTTTTCTCCAATGCACGTTGGCCACAATTATTTTCACCCCTAGAAATTCTTATGAGTGTATATCTGAGGTAATTCCCACTCATATTTGGAATTATTTTTAGCACACCAGGGTGACACAGAGCATGAAGTTATATAGCCATGACTTCCTGTTCCACAGGATTATAAATATGAGGAACACGAAGGTCAAATTCTCTTAAAGGGATAGTTCACTCAAAAAACCTGGGGGTAAGCAGATAAACCTGCACCTGCATCCAAGATGTAGGTGACTACAAACGAAGATTTTTAACTCAAACCGTTGCAGTCTGTCAGTCATATAATGGCAGTCAATGGGATCTATGGCTTTGAGAGTCAAAAAAAAAAAAAAAATACACAGACAAAACCAAATTAAACCCTGCGGCTTGTGACGATACATTAATGTGTTAAGACACGAAACAATCGTTCTGTCCAAAAAACTGAACATTATTATATAATTTTTTACCTCTGATCCACCGCAATGTCCAACTGTCCTGAGCGCGTTCACAACAGCCGGCGCGTGATGCGTCAATGTGCTCTGGCATATACAAGAGCAAGCAACCATATAACTACAGTTGATCAGGTTCAAAAGTTGGGAGTCGGTAAAAAGTCAAGACTTCCGGATGAGTTCGCGCAAGCAAATGTAATCTTTTAGTTTTTAATCAGTTGCAACAATCAGGATAAACACAAGTAATTGCAATTTTGAGTAGCTGTCGCTGATCTCTTTAATCATCCATCACAATGAGTAAAAACAAAAGAATATAGTTCTGATGTGCAGAACAAGATTGTTGAGCTTTACAAACTAGAAAATGCTAAAGCATTGAAAATCCCAATTTCCACCATCAGGACAATAATTGAGAAGTTCCAATCAACTAAAGATTTTACAAAACTGCCTGGAAGAGGACGTGTCTATATCATCCTTAAGCATGGTGAGGAGGAGAGTTTGAGTGTCCAAAGACTCTCAGAGGTTCACAGCTGGAGAACTGCAGAGATTAGATGAGTCTTGGGGTCAGAAAGCCTAAAAAAATATCAAACAGCTCCTACATCACCACATGCTGTTTGGGAGGCTTTTAAGAAAAATCATCCTCGCTCATCAAAAACAAACTCCAGCATATTCAGCTGTCAGACACGCCTTCAAACGGGACAGGCTTCTATGGTTAGATGAAACAAAAAAAAAGCTTTTTCGTTAGCAAAACCCACCATTTGGGTTTGGTGCAAACAAGGATAAAAAGTACTCCATGTCCACGGTTAAATATACAGCTGGATCATTAATGTTGTGGGCCTATTTTTTTTGCCAGAGGTCCTGGACGTCTTGTTCAAATACAGGGAAACACAAAATTTAAACCTGACTGCCTCTGTTAGAAATCTTATAATCTTCCATCAGGACAATGATCTAAAACAAACACCAAAAACAACACAAAATGTATCACTGAGCACAAAATGAAGCTTCTGCCATGGCCATCCCAGTTCCCTGACCTGAACTCTAAAAAAAAAAAAAAAATGAAAGAGGAGAAGAACCAACATGGAGCTGGGAATCTGAAGAGATTCTGTATGAAGGAATGGTCTCTGATCTCTTGTCAGGTGTTCTCCAAACTCATCAGGCATTATAGGAGAAAACTAAAGGCTGTTGTTTTGGAAAATGATTGCTGCAATAATTGGGTGCCAATAACTGTGGCCATGTGAACTAGAAAAAAACAAAACAAACAAACAAACATTTATTTTATAATGAGCTTTGCTTCTCACGTTCAGTTGTTTAACTTCAATGAAAGGTTAGAGTTTTGTGAATTTTTTTGAATGAAGGATCAAAAGCATAAACAATGCAGTTACCTTTGCTCATATTTACCAAGGGTGCCAATACTAGTGGAAGGCACTGTACGTATAGTACCTATATGAAACATGCAGTAATATAGAATCTTTTTTTTTAGTGAGAGCTTCTGTATCTTTCTGAAATTCTATGCTTTCCCCCACAAATTCCATATTCAATCAGATTATGTGGAAACACACCTTTGTATAAGCAACAGTTTTCTGAAAAGTTTGTTTGTTTTTGTGTGTGTGTTTATTGTTGTTACCTTCCACTTCACAAATCGTTTCATGAATCACAGGAGTTCAATCAAAGGCAGTTTTTCTGGAAATGAATAAACGCTTATGCTCTTTTCACCCTTTAGTACTCATGCTTTCAAAGAACACTGGAGTATTTATACATCTTAAATAAGGGTGCCAGATTTAAAGATGCCCACACAGGTTCTGTGAGTGTGAGTGTAATGAAGTGGAAAGGAATGTAACCTTTTTTGGTGGTGTGAATGAGAGAGCCTGAACATCATCATTTGCACATTTACACCCTCAAAGTGCAAATGCTGAGACCTGTAGAAACGACAAATCTCTTTAATATCTGTTGTGTCTCATATGCTGTGGCATTAATGAAAGACTTTTACTAAAATGATATATTTATTACATTTTCCAGAGATGGGTAAGATAAGATACGCCTAGTAATCTTACTTGTCTCACCAGTTTCACAGTTTCACTGGAGATCTCAATAATAAAAAACGTTTACAAATGACATGTCTATATAAACACAAATATTTCTCATCAAGTTCTTCCAAGAAAAAAAGAAGAAGATCTGAGCCATAATTTTTTTTTTAACTTCATTCTCTTACTGAATTATTCCCTCTTAACTGGTCACTTTGGTAACATTTAAATGGTTTAGTGATTCATAAAACAACTACACATTCTTTTATAAACAACCAGTCAAAACATCTCTGAAAAACAATTCTGAGGCAGACATAACTGACATGACTATACTTTAAGTTAACATTTAAATGAGTCAGATGTTAATTCAGTAACAAGCCCACCAAATTCAATGATTCATTCAGTGGAGGATTTCTTGGACTGATTCATTCTGATGACTATGAGTTTCATTAACTGTACATAAAGACTCATAAAGAGTCATTAGTCTGTGATCCAGACAATGTGGTCACGCTGTCTGTGCCATCTAAGATAATGTGATAGTTTTCTTTCTCTCTTTCTCTTTCTTTTTCTTTTTCTTTCTTTCTCTTTCTTTCTTTCTTTCTTTCTTTCTTTCTTTCTTTCTTTCTTTCTTTCTTTCTTTCTCTTTCTTTTTCTTTCTTTCTTTCGTTCTTTCTTTAGATGTCAAACTCACAACTAACTACACTACCAGTCAAAAGTTTTTGAACAGTAAGATTTTTAATGTGTTTTGATAAAATTATGAAATATTTTTACTATTTAAAATAACTGTTTTCTATTTAAATACACTGTAAAATGTAGGATTTAAAATGCTATTCTTGTGATTTCAAAGTTGAATTTTTAGCATCATTACTCCAGTCACATGATCCTTCAAAAATCATTTTAATATTCTGATTTGCTGCTCAAAACACATTTATTATTATTATCATGTTGAAAACAGCTGAGTGCAATTTTTTCAGGTTTCTTTGATGAATAGAAAGTTCGGAAGAACAGCATTTATCTAAAACATTATAAATGTCTTTATCATCACTTTAAAGCATCCTTGCTAAATACAAGTATTAAGTTCCATAATTTCTTTCCCCAAAGAAAAAAATAAATTGTCCTGACTACAAGCTTTTGAATGGTATAGCCTAGTGTATTATGTTACAAAAGCGTTTTATTTCAGATAAATGTTGATCTTTGGATCTTCCTGTTCATTGGTGAATCCTAAAAAAAATGTACTTAACTGTTTTAAATCTTGATAATAATAATACAAATCATAATAAAATGTTTCTTGAACAGCAAATCAGAATATTTGAATGATTTCTGAAGAATCATGTGACACTGAAGACTGGAGTAATGATGCTAAAAATGTATCTTTGATCACAGGAATAAATTACATTTTAAAATATATTCAAATAGAAAGTGGTTATTTTAAATAGTAAAAATTTTTCACAATATTACTGCTTTTGCTGTATTTTGGATCGAATAAAAAGCAGGCTTGGTGAGCAGAAGAGACTACTATGAAAAACATTCAAAATCTTACTGTTCAAAAACTTCTGGTAGTGTATAATTATTTCTTTTTATGTCACTACAGTGGTGATGTACAGCAGTTCAGGAAACACTGGTATAATGTATACATCAATACTTGATTAAATTGAGGACTCGTACATAGATATTTGTAGAACTGGCATATGCAAACACTCTTGCTCAGTTACCCAGCATTCTTCCATTTGGATGGATTGTTATTAATGGTGAGCAGCGAGGGGGAGAGCAGCATTCAAATAAAATTTCATGGGTCAGGCTGTAAAGGTGCTTCAAGGGAAGCATGCAGAGGAGACGGCAGGTCAAGCTGTCATTCATTGTGCCTTGTGGCCTTTTCTCTGCAGGGCAGCTGTAGTCAGAGTGTGTGTGTGTGGGGAGGGTATTTGAGGTGGGCCATATTGTATGGATGAGGTGGAGGAAGTGGAGCGGAAGAGGAGAGTGGGAGCCAGCTGTGGTCACTGCACAGGGTGGTTTACAAACACACACACACACACACACACACACACACACACACACACACACACACACACAGACACACACACTCACACAAACACACTAAATGTGAGCCTGCTTCATACCTGGTTCCACTCAGTGAGATCTCTATGCACATTAGGTAAACAAATCATAATGGATGATTATGAATGTTGAGATACAGATGGTATGCTGCTCAAATGAAACCGCCAGACCTTTATTTTCCTGGTCAATGAGGCAGAGATAAGACTGTTTGCAATTAGTTTCCACTCCCAATGTGCAGTATGCAGTTATCTCCACTGATGCTGAGCTAAACAGCAAGTTCTGTCTTGTTGAGAAGTAAGAACCGAATGATGAAGCAGAAATTAGATTCGAAATGACTTCTTTATCCATACCCATCTCCTTGAAATTAATTAATGTGGGAGTGCTTTATCATCTCATTAAATTTTACTCTAGCCCGCAGCACCCTCATTAGTGGTGTTTACTGAGGCAAGCATCACTGTTCCTATCGCTCATTCTGCATTTAGGGTTAAAACAAACTCTTGAGACAGAACGGCCTCCTTTCCTCTATTATCATCGCCATCCTGTCCCTTAGATCACTACTCTTCGCCAAGTTTCTGACAGGAGTGGACCTGAAGTGAATAAAGCCTTGTCACCGCTGTTGTTAAAAGTCTAGCACAGCTCTCCTTGAGAGACCAGTCTCTTGTGCATGCACGCCAGTGTCCTCATAGGTCCAGAAGGGGACCAGTAAGGGATTCCCCTGTGCTGTCAAGCCGTAGCCCTGTGTAGGAATCATGCATCCCTACCATCAGGCTGGAATGGCAAGCCGTCCTGCCCCTCAAATCCAGCAGTCCCAGGAAAGCAGTGCTGCTACAAAAGCTCCCAACTCGTCACGTATTGACGCTTGGTCAGGACATCGCTTTTTGACATGCAGTGTTCTCTATTGTTTTCAGTTGTTTGTCTTAGTTTAGTAGTTCGCATGCATTTGTAAAAAAAAATAGAAATAATTTTATATAAATGTATACTTTCATTGGAGCACCTAACCCCACCCCTACCCTAAACCTACCCACTTGTGAACAATATAAAACACCAAACAGGCAAATATAGTCACAGGTATTTATTGCAAAAACTGTATAAAAGCATTACAAACAAGTCATATTGCATTCAGAGTTCCGAATCACACCCCAACATAATGTGCAATAATGGCAGTATTATTACTCAATATATAATTTAATCATGACAATAAAATTCCCAGTGCCTTTCGCGTCAGCATATTGATGACAAGAGTTTCTTGTTTAAAGCAATGTAGGACCCTACACATCGAAAAATGACACTAAAGGGGTACCCTGTGCATCAAAAAGTGACGCCAAAGGGTCCCGACCAAGCATCAGTATGTGACTAGGTGGGAGTGAGAATGTGTTGGAGGAGCAGGTGTGGCCACCGGGACCCTGACCACTTTTACCTGGGCCGAATCCCCTCAACATTCCCTGCCTTCATGATTTCTTGTTACCTCGTGGAAATCAGATGCCCTGTTTATTTGGGCACTTTTATTCCCATTAACACTTCATTTCTCTTTTTGGATGTACTCACTGTGTGTGTTGATGTTCATCCCACCACAGTTGTGAAGAATGCGGGCAAAGGCAGAGCTTAGACTGCTCATGACACTGATGTTCGTAGGATGTTCACTCACTGATATTCGTAAAAACCTAGACACCTCAAGATACTTGTCTTATTCCCCCATGCATGCACGCTGATGTCCATGCTGAGTGCTGCCATACCTGTAACCCTGTGCAGCACTCATTGCCACCTTTGGGCTGGAATTACTGGGCCGCCCTGCCCCTCAAAGTCCTCTCCCTAGTCACATTAACTTGGCAGTCACATTAACTTTCAAAGTGGTTGTGAAGCAACCATTACCCACAATGGTAAAATTAATGATTTTAATGAATATAATAAATGTATAAATATATATCGACACAAAACAAGTGACCTGTATTGGTGGTGAGTATCCTTGAAACACTGTCAGTTATGTCTAAAGTGAACGTAAACAGTTGAGAAAGAAATAGGATGTGTATCATTATATTGGATGTATTGTCTCTTAAAGTGACCGTGCCTAATTTACTAGCTGATAATGGTGTTCTTCATTTTAATCCGAAGAATTAAATGAGAGAAAATCACTCACTGCTCTTTACTGATTAACTTTGTAGTTTTAACAAGAATTAATTTATATTTAATTTATAAAGTGAAGACTATGCACTGATATTTTACATTTAATTATTTGGTTTCTGTACCTGGACACCTACAAACTTGAAAAAACTTAAAGATTGTTTGTATCTTTGTCTTATTTATTTATTTGTGCTATTTACATAATTTCAAACAGGGCACATGGATACAACCTGCACCTGGGCCCTGCAAACCCCAGCTACGGCCCTGCTCATGGGTGTTTATTGGTTAAAGTCGGGGTAGGTGCAGGGTGGGCTTTATTGTCTCAATAAAACGGCATTCATTTAATAATTTTAATACAATTATCATTTACACTGTGTTATGTGTTATTATTGCATACTGTTTTATAATATATGACAATACTGAGGTGCAAATATCTGCCACTTGCAGGTAATAGTATAAATATCATCTAACTAATATTTTTGCAAAGAAAACACTGCTATTTGTTACATAGTGTAAACAGAATCTATCGCTATTTGCACTAAGTGTAAATAGCCGCTGCCTTAAAGGGATAGTTCATCCAAAATCAAAATTCTGTCATTAATTACTCACTCTCATGTCGTTCCAAACCCGTAAGACATTTGTTCATCTTCAGAACACAAATTATCCGAGAGCTTTCTGATCCTGCATAGACATCAGTTACCACATTCAAGGCCCAGAAAGGTATTGAGGACATCATTAAAAAAGTCCATGTGACTTTAGCAGTTCAACCTTATTTTAGGAAACTAAAGAATACCTTTTGTGTGCAAAGAATACAAAAGCTCTTGGATTTCACCAAAAATATCTTAATTTGCATTCTGAAGATGAACAAAAGTCTTACAGGTTTGGAACGACATGAGGGGGAGTAATTAATGACAGAATTTTGATTTTTGGGTGAACTATCGCTTCAATAAAATGCCTCTCCCAGGCCTGATGCCACACCCACTGTCATTTCTCATCCCGTGACTCTCCTTACACTTAGTATTAAACTTTGGCATGTAACTTATGATACCAGTCCTACTAATGATGATAGATCATACCTTGTGCACAATCATGGCAACATTCTCAGAACTTTAGCTAATGTTCTGTCAAATTCATCCCAGTACATAATTTTTTTAATCATATTTTTATACAAAAGATTAGAATCATCACAATTAGAATCATAAGTTTTATACAAAATTTTGTAAGTCAATTAAAAAAAAAACTTGAAAAAAAAATGTGTTGAGATGAGGTGCAGCCAATCTGATGATACTTAGCATTTAAAAATGAACATTTTGAATGTTCAAAGAACAGTTTCGTAAAAAAAAAAAAAAAAAAAAAAAGTTTTAATAATTTAATTGGAATGTTAACAAAACATGTCTTAGAACCTATTTTTGTTAGCTGGAAAGTATCTATAAAAGCTATCTATAGTAGTATTCTATCTATAAGTATCTTAAAAATTTAACTGCATCAACTGCATAGCATCAAGTAAAACACTTTAGCAACCGTCCAACTTAGCAGCATAGTGGTGAATTTTGCAACATTCAAAATTTAAGAAAATGTAAAAATCTAGTTTAATAATTGATGCTGTGTTTTCTAACTTGATTCTTCTTTTGCACATTTTGATGACACCTCAAACATGGCCTGTTCTGAAAAGAGATTTGCAAGAACACAGTATGTGTTCTGCTAATGTGTCTCAGCAGCTAATTTGGTCACCCCCAGCTGAAAGCCACCTTAAATTGATTTAGAACAAAGGCTGTACAACCAAGCATGACAGTCACGCTTCACTGAACCAAACGCTAACATAAGTACATCTTAGCTCCCATTAAGCATCTGTTTACTTCCTGAGGGATGGAATGGGTCTCTAATGAAGTTAGTGGTCTTCACCCTCACAAATGCTCTTAGATTGTTTCTACACTTTCTACTGCAGATGTCCATGTTGGGATCCAGTTTTAGGATCAGACCACAACACTGTGTGTGCATAGCCGAAATGTTTACCGTGGCAAATGCAATGTTATGCATTATTAACTCAAGCCTTGTTAGTTTCCTGTGTTGGAAAACCTGAGTGAAATTGTAGCAGTACTTATCTCTGTCACCGAGCACAATGGTAGTAAACCGTGAATCATGTTTATTTAATGTGTACCCGTCTCTGTATGATTACAATACATGTCTTGTGTAAAGCTGTGGGTTTTATGTAATATGTTTGGACCTCTAGAGACATATAATTTCAGATTTTGGTTTAAGGAGCAGAGCCTGTGGTCACTTGCCACATGGGAAAGTTGTCACAAGGACTACTGTAAATCTCAATAACAAGACACTGTGTGTTTATAGGATTTGAGTCAAATGTCAAATTATATAAGCAAACATGAATGTACATACAGTATGATGATTCCCATTCCATTTCAGACAAATAATAATAATTAGTAGTAGAAGTAACAGTATTTTTTTTTGTTTTACTTTTGTTAGGTAATATTCCCATATTCTTATTGTCGATAAATGGCAGGTTGCCATTGTGATGTTAATGAACTATATCTCTTTTCCTGAGTGTACTTAGCCATGCACAATGACTACTAACTGTGTTCTTGTTGACATATCACTTCATTTGAAAGATTTGCTGTATGATCTTTAAGTGTTTCTGAATCGGTTCGTCTTACAACAGCACAAAGTGTCGTGGGTTTTCATAACACTGTGTAACTCTTTTATAGCTTCCTTCAGGTAGTTTGGATGGAATGCCAGTGTATGTCACCTTGAAGCTTACTTCTGTGGATACAACACACAGAATTGACTAGGAATGGGAGTTCTGGCAGTGCTTCAGAGAAATAGCAGTCAGAAATATAATGGCTAAATGGATTCCCCCTTTTTAAACATGGGATTCAATTTCAAACCTGCGAGCTAAAACGTCCATATCTCTCTTCCAACACCCACACACAAAAAGTGAATGTCTTTCTTCACTGATGTTTCTAAAGGTAACTAGGGCATAAAAACTAATAAAGGTGCCAGCCATACTGGATCAGCAGAGATGATAGCTGGGATTAAGCAGAAACTTTTTGCATGAAATCAGGTCAGGGAGTTTATAGGGATTTGAAGTGAAGAATTTCTTTGAATTCAGATGCCATGTTTGCAGCAGATGATGGCCTTGTATTTCATAGTGCTCTATCACTTACTGTCTTATTCAGTCAGGCTGAAGCACAATAAATAAAGTGGATCAAAAGACTTTTGTCCATATGCTCTCTGAAAATGTAGTTTCCAGTCACACTGGGTAAAATTAAAGTGCAACCTGCATTTAACTGAATATAAAAGCCTAAAAACCACAGGGAAGCTTTAATATTACAAAATTTGCAACCCAGGCTCATGAAAATTTCAGCAACACTGTAATTACTAACTTACTGCACATTTCACAGCAGTTTCTGGGCAAAGTGAAATGCCCAGACAGTAGCTCTAAAATACACATTCAATATGTGACCGTGGCACGTTTTTATTACATTGGTACACGCACGTATTGCTGCATTTCTATTACGCTGCTTGAGGTACATATTGCGGCTGTTCAGAATTCAAATATCCGGGGAGTGTCGCTAAAGGTTAATGCTCTATTGTGTTGGAAAAAAATATCCCCTACACCAAACCCAACCCTAAACCTACCCGACAGATTTAACAAATGCAAACATAATATTTACTACATGGCACAAGTTGATTGGCCTCTGCTGATTCTACAGCCTAAATGTTACTTGCTCAACATTTAAATAGTCTGGTTCATTGTTTGATATAAGCTGGTCCTTCAGAGTTCCTCTAAGACCTTGTTTACACTGTCAGTTAAAGGAGAAGTTCACTTCCAGAACAAAAAATTTACACAATGTACTCACCCTTGTCATCTAAGATGTTCATGTCTTTCTTTCTTCAATCGTAAAGAAATTATGTTTTTTGAGGACATTTCAGCATTTTTCTCCATATAATGGACTAATATGGTGCCCCGAGTTTGAACTTCCAAAATGCAGTTTAAATGCGGCTTCAAACGATCCCAAATGTGTTTGTAAACGATCGCAGCCGAGGAAGAAGGGTCTTATCTAGCAAAATGATCAGTAATTTTCATTAAAAAAATACAATTTAAATACTTTTTAATCTCAAACGTTTGTCTTGTCTTGCTCTCCCTGAACTCTGTGTATTCTGACTCAAGACAGTTAGGGTATGTCGAAAAACTCCAACCGTATTTTCTCTCTCAGGAGAAAATGTAAAACAGTGATATAGGACGATTTTGAAGTTGAGGGAGAACATGAGATGGGAGTTTTTCGACATACCCTAACTGTCATGAACCGGAAAAAAACAGTTCAGGCAGAGTAAGACAAGACGAGCGTGTGACATTAAAAAGAATATAAATTGTATAATTTTTGTGAAAGTAACCAATTGTTTCGCTAGATAAGACCCTTCTTCCTCGGCTGGGATCATTTACAACCGCATTTGGGATCATTTGAAGCCGCATTTAAACTGCATTTTAGAAGTTCAAATTCGGGGCACCATAGCAGTCCATTATATGGAGAAAAATGCTGAAATGTTTTCCTCAAAAAAACAATTTCTTTACGACTGAAGAAAGAAAGACATGAACATCTTGGATGACAAGGGGGTGAGTACATTACCTGTAAATATTGGTTCTGGAAGTGGACTTCTCCTTTAAATGTGACCCAATTCTGATTTTTTGCTCATATGTGAGACAGATTAGATGTGTTCTATGACCATGTAAACAGAAAAAAAAAAAAAAAAAAAAAACACCCATGCATTTGGATATTTCAAGATTGGTTTCAGGCCTCATTCATATGTGGAAATAAATCAGATACTGTATAAATCTAGGGCTGCCCCCTAATAGTCGGCTAACTGTTAGTCAACCAGAAGAGGCTTGGTCGACCAAAATTTTATTAGTCATTTAGTCCCAAATAAAGAAATTCCACAGGAAGTGGCAAAGTCACGCAGTCTGTGATGGACGAATCATTAACAGCTGGTCTTTGTGGTAATTTAGCATGTTTGGCAGGACATCCAAATGTTCACCTATCATTCATCAACCTCAAAAATGGCTTTTCATCTGAAAGATGTATGTAGTAGCAAGTCTACATGGCAGCTCAATCTAATGTTAATCTAGAAAAATGTGTGTTATTGAAGTGTCTGTGCGGAGTGTGAAAGCTGAACATTAGCGCACTTATACTGCATGACAGATGGAGGCGTCTGTGCGGTCACTTGCTCTTAAAATGCTCTGTCATATTTGGTCATACAGATACGAGTAATACATATTTCGAATCTGTGTTTATTTGTGTGCACTCAGAATAACAACGAAACACTTTTGTAAAATAATTAAAGCAAACAGGATGTGTTTTCTGCCGTCTCAGTCTTGGTGAACTTGAGCGTGTCACTCCGAAACACCATGTATACTTTCCTTGCAGACATGAAAAATATATCTATAGAGAGTGAAATGTCTACTTTTAAATGAATTAATTCAAATAGAAAACAAATATTCTCAGATTTTGTTATCCATATGAAACGTGCATACAGGCGCATCACTACTGCAAAGATGACAAGTCAGTGTCGCCAACTTCATCTCTTTAGTCAAAAACAAAAAAAGCAGTAGTTTACGGATAATTTATTAAAACAATGCAGTCTCCTTGCTGTTTTCCCCTGACACATTTGCAATTATTATATCTGCCAATGCACTGTGGCAAGTTTTTATTTGCGTGCATTTGAGCGGTTATGAAGCTATGTAGGCAATTAAAGGCTCGTTATTATAACTTATATGGTTTATTTATAAAGGCACGACTAGTGTTGGCACGATAGCCTTGTGGGCAGTGTGCCAACATACTGCGCTGTAGCGCTCTGGGTGTTCTGTGTTTGAATCCCAACTTGAGGACCTTTCCTGATCCCACCCCCTATATCTCTCCCACATCGGTTCCTGTCAATTCTGATCTATCCTGTCACAATAAAAGCACAAAATGCCAAAAAAAAAAAAAAAAAAAAGTGTTACTAGTAGTCGACTAATGTTCAAAATGAACTTCTACTAGTCAACCAGAAAAATCTTATGGCAGCCCTATATAAATTAGATATGTGCGAATGCGACTGTCTTGTAAACAGACAATTATAGATTTTTCTTTTATGCCAAAAATCATTAGGATTTTAGGTAAAGATCATGTTCCATGAAGATATTTTGTAAATTGTTCATAAATATATCAAAACTTAATTTTTGATCAGTAATACGCATTGCTGAGAACTTCATTTGGACAACTTAAAGGTGATTTTCTCAATATTTTGGTTTCAGATTCCACATTTTCAAAGAGTTTTATCTCTGCCAAATATTGTCCTATCCTAACAAACCATACATCAATCTTTCAGGTGATGTATAAATCTCAATTTCAAAAAATTGACCCTTGTGACTGGTTTTGTGGTACAGGGTCACACATGTGTATCTATTGGCAATAATAAGTTCACACTTGCCCTGCTGCAGTTGCTAAGACCATATACATTTTCATATCCATTAACATGACAGTTGTCGTGATTGAAAAATTATTTTCAACCTGGTCTTTACTATTACACACAGGCTTCTTTTGTCTGGATGCAATAGAGGAGCACATAAAAATCTTCATATCAAAACAGTATCATTGTCTTATTTCTGAGGTCTACAGAAAATGGTGGCCAAAGTTTGTCTCTGTATGTGTGTTGTTTAAGTTGTACAAGGCCATTTGAAATCATTTATTATTTGTGCTGCTGTACCTTTAAGACTGGCTAATCTATTGCATGTGATATTGTGAAATGAGTGCCAGTGCTTACTCAGGTGTTGCAGGTTTGCATATATCCATCATATTTGGTTCTGCCTTATCTTTCAGCAGCAGCTTCTTTAAAAAGCCTGTATTAATTCACAGAACAATAGACCTGCAGAACTGACATTATTTAATTTAGCGTAAATGATGATAAGGCTGTGAGGCATAGACATAAAGTTTGTTTAATGGGTAATAACGTCTTAAAGTATTCAGCAGATATTTTCCTCTGTATGTTGGGCTTACAAAAAGAAAAGAGAAAGAAAAAAAAAGAAAAATGTATGCCGGGGACTTGATTCTACTAATCAGTCCTGCATAAATCAAAAGTCTGATGTTTTTCACTGGCAGATCCAATTCTGACATTTTGGAAATTAAACATATGCACGTTTGAGATCTATAGCATATGGAATTTTTACCTTATGCTGACTTCAATCAAACTTTAAAGGTCAAACTGAATGAAACAAGGACCTTGTTTAAATTTAAATGTATTTAAAAAAATACAATTCTTCATAATTTGGACCTTTTAATTCACCTGTTGGTCCTGCTGACCTTTGATTGGGCTGGAATTCAATTTTTGACATTTTTAAGCTATTTCTTGTGCAGAACCACTTCAAAAATGTAGTTAAAGTTGAGACATACTGTCCTCCTTGCATTGCTTAAACCCCAATTGTAGAATGTTCATGTTAACTGCATGCAGCCACATACTTTGTATGTGTAAACACTATCCGGTGTCACGGTGAATGGAGGGTAAGTTAATCTGCTCAGGTAGTAGTTATCTGAGGCCTGTATTCCTCTGCAAGCTCACAGCAGGTTGTGTTGCACACACAAACACTACAGTGAGTGAAACGAGATCCATGTGTAGCAGATTGAGGGTCAAGTGTTAATGTCTGACATGTGTAAGGGGAGACGTTGTCTGTCGTCCACGCCTCATCCTTTAGCAGATGTCCACAGAGTCAAGCAGGACTTTCAATAAACTCTATTCAGTGCTTTAGATGGCTGAATTCTCCTAGAGAGTTGTTGAGCCCTTTTGGGCATGCTCTCACGGGAGGGACGCACAAAGCTGCCTCTATGTTTGCATTTGTATGCAAAAACCTCAAACCTCACAGCACAAGTTCAATGAAATTCGATTGTTTTGATGAATTTTGAGAAGGATGTATGCATATACGAGATCTATTACACAGATATTTTATCCAGATAATACAAATAGTCTACAACTCTCGTAGAATCAACTGAACTTGACATAATGGCCTTGATGTTTTGAATTTTCTTCTTCTTCTTTTTCAACTTTACCTGCATGAGAAACTTGAGTGTTGAAAGGCAGTGCTCGGAGTGCTGGAATCATGGTGGCTTTGGCAGCCTCGAGAGCCTGCTCACTTTCTCAGCCTCTGAGAGTTGCTTTTCACTGCAGCAGACCTGTGGACAACACGCACAATACTGCCTTTCATCTGTCTAGAGCCGCATCCCTCTGTTACTCAGATAGCATCAGTGTTCACACATTGTTCTGCTTCCACAGGATATGCTTTTAAAATGTTGGCAAGAAAAAAAAAAAAAAACACTGAAGAAGATAGAAAAACAAAACTATGGAAGCCTGTTTACTTGAATAATAAAAAAAAGATTAATAATAATAATAATAAATAATAAGTTAAATTACAATAATAAAACAAGGTAAGTGCAACTTTTTATCCCACAATGTATTTTTTAGATAATATACATTATAACACAAACACAGAACTCCATCATTTTTTCCTCCCAATTCTGACTTTTTTTCTCTGATTTCTGAGTTTACATCTTAATTTTTCTGTTGCCATGAAAGAAAAAGTTAAAAGTTTTACATTGAGACTTTTTTTCTGACTTTTATTCTGACTTCTCTTCCTAAAATTGAGAGATATAAAGTTTATGTCTGGCAATTCTGACTTTATAATTCACAATTCATTTTTTCCCCTCAAAATTGAGAGAAAAAAGTTCAAATTGTGGGATATAAACCCAGAAGTGAAGGGAAAAAAAAAAATGGATTTGTGGGATGGAAAGTCAAAATAACCTTTTTAGTTTTTCCATAGAAAACAGTAAGGAATTTTTTTTTTTTTAAATGCTAAGTGAAAATCTCAGCATGCATTTAAATTTTTGTCTTAAATAATATAGGATTAGCACTTGTGCAAATCATAGTGCATTAAAAATAGTATGCCAAAGGTTTGAAATGTGCACTTTTTGGGCTAATATTGCTTACAATTAAACTATTTATACTATTTAAAAAAAAAAAAAAAAGTGTAATGTTTTGTTAAATATAATTAATGCATGTTAATTGCAAATAAATAAAAATGTTTTATAGCTTAAATTGGTAACACTTTACAATAAAGTGTCATTTGTTAACATTAGTTGATGTATTAACTAACATAATTGAACAATGAACAATACATTTATTACACTGTTTAATCATCTTTGTTAATGTTAGCATAAAAATACAGTCATTCATTGTTTGTTCGTGTTCACACGGCTTTAACTAACATTAACAAACACAACTTGTGATTTTAATAATGCATTTTTAAAATTAACATTAACTAAGATTAATAAATGCTGTAGAAGTATTGTTCATTATTAGTTCATGTTAAGTAATGTAGTTAACTAATAAACGTTATTGTAAAGTGTTACCGTTAATTTTACATTATTTCAGTCAGCTGAACTTTAAAATGCCTTTCTGACACACTTGGAACTTTTTTATTATATATTATAAAATATGATAATTAAAAATGCAATAGATTTTTTATTTTACAAAAGTGCAAATGTGATAAAAATAGTCATGGAAGTGTACATTTTAAGTACACTTACAGTAAGTGGCCTTTTATTAATATCAAATTTTCTGAAAAAAGTTTTTTAACAGCACTTAAGCAATAAAGCACAATACAAGGACAGAAGTGAAAAAAAATCCACAGTGATGCTAAATTGTTTTGAAATTAGATAATACAGTATATTCTATAATACATTATATGTGTATAACAAACGTTTTATGTGTTATGATTTGTGGTATGAATTTATCTTTACCTGTCTAGACTATCTCTGTTTTCTCTGTAGATCATTCTGATCTGTTATTGAATAGACTCCCCCCACTTACACAGTCACTTATTGTTAACCACACATCCATACACACACCGTCTGTGCATCACATCTCTGAAATGAAAACAATCACACTGAGGCTTGACACAATGTGTTAGGAGTATGTGGGACCCACATTGCAAAAAAAACCCCCAAAGAAAGCCCTTCTCATCAGATTGGCTCAAAGCACACAGTGAGTCAGCCTCAGTATTGTCTGTGTGTTTGTTTCTGGAGGGCACGGAGAGCCGTTCTGATGCAGTAATGAATAAAATGAACGTGCCTCCTACTCAGATCCAGCCTGATTCAAGATATGCTGCCCTGAAGACAAAGATGAAATTAGATAGCATATGAAGTTTTATTCATATGAAGATTTATTCTGGCAAGGGGAGGAACAATAACGTTTCACAGTTTTTCCCCACAGGTTTTGCTGTATTCTCTGCAGTGATGCAGCAATTCATTTAAGACATTTAAGACTTATGATTTTAATTTAAAGAATTTATTCACCCAAAACCACCAGCAAGAGACATTACTGTTAAGTTGTCTGCAGACTATAGGACAACAGGCTGCTGATTTGACCTGTGGCCAATGGGACAGGACCTTCATTAGAGCTAATCCCACTCAAATTGGGAGGCTGAATAGAGATGCTATAACAAAGGATGGTGTCAGGTAGGTCATGGACCAATGCCCGATACTGAAAAGTGAGGACTAAACATTGCAACTGAAGTATGTGGTGGCCTAGAGACAGTACGGCCTCTTGAGACTCAGAAAAGGTTGTGGACTCAACAAACTTTCATTGAGCTCTGAGTGCATGGTTTGGCTATTAAAGTAAACACTGGTTTAAAAACAAATTAAAAGTGGACTGAGCAGAGGTTGGGAAATCATGTTAATGTTCTGTTCACACTGGGCATTTTGTATATGGAAGCTTATATAGGCCATGCACCAAATAGGTGCCAGGCATTTGCTTCCAAAACTCTTTCAAAAAAAAAGACTGAATCTAGTAATATTTAACTATTCAAAATCTGTATTGGTCCATCTCAGGTAACTTTATTTCATTTTTTACACAATTTTAAAGTGGAAGATGGATGCATTTTTCTCAGTCCTGTTACCAAAACTTAAAAATATGGCGAGAAATTCCTTCATTTTACCCTTTAGGCAGGTGTTCATTTAAAAAAAAAAAAAAAAAAAAGGTTTTAATTTAAATGTAAAAAATTTCTGTGATGCAATTTATTAAACAAGAGATAAATGATGGACCAAACTTAAAAAAATAGTGGTTTAACTTTATTTTTTAAGGAAAAACTATTTAGTAACATGAATGAAACTGGGTAACAGGAATGAGTATCCATTCTATTAGTATATAGGTTATAGGTGAGGTGTTAATGCTCGCACTGATATGGTGAAGAGTATTGAACGCTGACTAGTGAGCTGACCTCACTGCTGAAAAAGGCCAAATCATGTTTCTATTTAATTCTAGTGGTCTGCAGAGGTTTTTAGGGTTATGTTTAGAGGTAGAGGATGGGTTATGAGATAAGATATAAATAATAAAAAATAATAAATATTAAAAATAATAAACTTAAAAATAATGACTTTTTTAGTTTTTCTGTGGATATTGTTTTCTTATAGCGCAGGTCACACTCAAACACCATTCCATGTTTGGGTCTAATACATAATTGCCACAGGACAGACATTGCAAGTACATTTTCTGTCATAATTCCAGGAATGTAATATAAAACAACAATGCAGGAACAATCATAAGTTTTCTGTGGGCAAAAACATTGTCTCAGTGTGGACAGAAGGCCAAAACGTTGAGAAAAAGACTGATATGGATACAGCCTAATATTTACATTAATAAATCACTCATTCCTGTTACTATATATAGGATACATGAGTTAATGAGTAACAGGACTGAAAGTAACAGGATTGAGATTTTAGGATAATTTTTTTAAAATAAACAAGTAACATCTAAGAAATAATTTAGGTAACAGGACAGAATATTTATATTGACACTCACAGCCGCTATTACAATATCATCAAATCTACAGAAAAGAAAATGAGGCCACTTTCCGTCACTTCATTGCCTTCAGAAGATCCACATGTTGTAATATTATGTTGAAAATGTCTTGTGGAATTTTTACCAGTTTTTTAGAGGGGGGAATGTTTTAGGGTAACCTGAGTGAAAACCTAGGGACGTGAATAAAATGTGTATTTTATCTAAAATATTATAGACTTATTTTAAATAAAAGCATTTAAAGCACAGATGGGATATGGAGGAACACAAAAACGCAAAACAAAAATGATTTCTGAAGGATTTTAAGCATTAAATTTCATGTTAAAGTGTAGCATTAGACACTGGGGACACTGCTATATTGTCAGCATTTTAGGTAGTTTTTAGTATTTTTTTTTTATTTATTAGATATTTTAAATTTGCAGTTAGATTACTGTGCAGGACACTTTGTTTAATAATAAAATGTATTTTATAGTTAATTTTTATGCATATTTGTACATATAATGTCCTGGGGACCAAAATGGCACCCATTCTGTGGAATGGCCCATATGCAACTGCTCAAAATATAAGTTTATATCTATCTTATCTCACCTAACGTTCTATGGTGGCTGCGTACAAAAGTAATTCTTTTGCACTGACATTCAGACCATACACAGTAATCGGAAACTAACAGTAGATTTGCCATGAAGTTTGTACAGTAATTCACAAGGACACACACACACACACACACACACGTTTGTTTTTGTGAATTGTGGGGACTTTCCATAGACTTCAATAATTTTTATACTGACCAAACGATATTGTCTATCCCCTAACCCAACCCAACCCTAACCCTAAACCTGCCCCTTACAGAAAACATGTTTGCATTGTTACATTTTCAGATAAACATCATTGACTATTTTTAACAATTTTTTAACATTGCGGGGACCGCAGGCCTGAATATATATTTAAGGTTTTACTATCCTTGTGGGAACATTTGGTCCCCACAGTGTAGCAAAAACAAGTACACACACACACACACACAGAGTTAAGAATGTTGATGTGTGTGAAATTCCTCTGTGACAGTTGTGCCACAGGGGTTGAAGTTCTGTGTCATGCAGAGAGACAGTGTTGGGGAAACTACAGTACTTTGAAACTGAATCTTCCTAAGATACATGCCAGTAATTTAAAATAGGTAAGCTGCAGTCAAGCTACTCATTTGAAATGGGTAGTAGTGGGGCAGTATCGTTTTCTAGATAAATACAATACCGTTCAGACTTTTAGGATCGGTAAGTTTTTTTTTTTTTTTTTTTTTTTTGTTTTTTGTTACTAACCAAGGCAATTTAAAATGAGTTTTTTCTTTTTTAATATATTTTAAAAGCAATTTATTCCTGTGATGCAAATCTTAATTTTCATCATAATTATTCCAGTCTTCAGTGTCACGTGATCCTTTGGAAATCATTCTAATATGCTGATTTGGTGTTCAAGAAACATTTCTTATTATTGTCAGTACTGAAAAGAGTTACACTGCTTAATATTTTTTTTACGTTTTTTTTCCCCCCAGGATTCTTTGAATCAAAAGTCCACAATAATAGCATTAGAAATGGCTTTACTTTAACTTTTAAAAGAGAAGTTCACTTCCAGAGCAAAATTTTACAGATAATTTACTCACCCCCTTGTCATCTAGAATGTTTGTGTCTTTCTGTGTCGTAAAGAAATTATGTTTCCTGAGAAAAACATTTGAGATTTTTTCTCCATATAGTGGACTTCAATGGTGAACCCACAAGTGTGAACTTCCAAAATGCAGTTTAAATGGCTCTAAATGATCCCAGCTGAGGAAGAAGGGTCTAATCTAGCAAAACGATTGGTTATTTAAAAAATATATATATAAAAAAAAAAAAAAGTACAATTTCTATACTTTTTATCCTCAAACTCTCGATTTTGTCTATTCTCTGTGATGCGCATGCAAACCCTGTGTAATCTGGGTCAATACAGTAAGGTTATTTTGAAAAACTCCCATCTCATTTTCTCCTCCAACTTCAAAATGGTCCTACATTGCAGCAGAAGTACCGAACCAATATTTACAAAGTGAACTTGCAAAGAAGATCAAATGCCCTGTACAAAAAAAAGGTAAAACAACGATGTAGGACAATTTTGAGGTTGGAGGAGAAAATGAGATAAGGGTTTTCAACCTACCCTAACTGTACACAGAATACACAGAGAATAGCACAGAAAATAGACGAGTGTTTGAGGATAAAAAGTATAGAAATTGTACATATATATATATATATATATATATATATATATATATATATATATATTTTTTTTTTTTTTTTTTAGAAAATAACTAGATAAGTTTTCGCTAGATAGGACCCTTCTTCCTTGGTGCTTGATAGTAAAAAGTAAATAAATTGTACATTTTTTTGGAAAATAACTGATCGTTTCGCTAGATAAGACCCTTGACCTCAGCTGCAATCGATCAGAGCTCTTTGAAGCTGCCTTGAAACTGTATTTTCGAAGTTTAAACTCACAGACACTATAGAAGTCCACTATATGAAGAAAAAATCTGGAATGTTTTCCTCAAGAAACAGTTTCTTTATGACTGAAGAAAGAAAGACATGAACATCTTGGATGACAAGTGGGTGAGTAAATTATCTGTGATGTTTTGTTGTGAAAGTGAACTTCTCCTTTAATTAATTTGCTGAATAAAGGTATTAAATTATTTAAAAAATAATAATCTTGACCCCAAATTTTTGAACAGTGCACTATCCAATGCAATTTAATATATATAATGCAATATATATATATATATATAATCAGAGCAGAATGCATGGCCATAAAACAACATTTCCATGCAGTTATGCAGTGACTGAATCAATTAATCATTTTTGAACTAGTTCATTTAAACAAACTGTCCAAAAGCAACAAATGATTAAAATAAATCAGATTTCTCAAAACCACATATGAAAGAAAGAGGACATTCGAGATATTGTATCTGATCATTAATTTATCATGCTGCAGCTGTAAAGCTAAGCGTGCAGCTAAACGTGACATGAAAGAAAATGTGAGTCACGTGGCAATTTGTCGCACTGCACCTCTACTTAGTGAAGTATCTAGTGACAGTTGAGATACTATCACACAGCTGAAGTATATAGTTAAGTTAGTAGCACTGACACTTTTACTCCCCAATTCTTCAGCCAGTGCTGGAGCTGACCTTGTCCTCTGTAATAAACACAAAGAGGATCAGGAATAAAGATAAGATCGGGCCTTGACTTTCAATTGTTAAGGTCTACAAACACAATAAAGAGTTAGTAAGGAATTAACAAGGAACAGTAGTATACTTATAAATTACATTAACCCAAATGAATAAATGCTGTAAAAAATCTTTTAGTTTATAATATGAAAAATATAGTGTCAAAATTCCTGTATCCTTTTTTTCACCAATATAAATATCCAGACCCTACTGCTGTCATAGACCTGTTGGAATGATGAGAGCACTCAAGCACAGGTAAAGACTTTTCAATGTTTGAAAGGCTGTAGCTGACTGCCAGCACCCGTAGGGCTGTACGCTCATAAAACACTCATCAGCTGCATTCACTTGCCTAGTTAACAACAGGTTAGTTTGCTCAGTGAACACGTCCTATAACGTTAAGTACTGATAATAGTAATCTAAACTGAATAAAGGAAATCCTTCAGCAAACCTGATCATGAATTTGCTCTGGAGCCACTGCAATGTGTTAAAGACCAAATTAAATAGTTTGAAAAGCAGAGGTGTCTTTTTATGTGTTTTTGTTTTTAGTATTTTTTGACACAAGCATTTGCATGTCGTTCATGCGAAGCCAAAATGTTCCAGAAATGCCCACTGTCATCTTGCACGGATGATGTTATTTGCAGCCTTAGTCTGTGCAGTTGTGATCATGGCCCACCTAAACTCTGACAGACCACAAGCTCACAATCCTGATGCCACACCCTGTTTTTATAGCATCTAAAAGCTAACTAAAACCAAACTTATTAGAAAATCGAACACTTGAACATACATCAGCAGAATAAAAAAAACTACCTAAAATGATTATTTTAAATGTAATTAATTAATTTATTTATTTTCAGTTTGCCTCACGTACCATTCATTTTCATAGGATTTATGACCTATACTGCAACCAGCTACCAGCTGTTCTGCTTTTATATTAGCATGTCTCTGCCGTTTTTAAAGCACTGGTCGGAACAGACAAATTGTATGCGAAAATGTGAGAACAGCCATTAACCATATTTAAGTCTGTGTTCAGGAGAGAAAGACTTATTTTATTTTTTTATTTAGGGAACAACAGGGCTAAAGGCACACCCTAAGAAAAAAGTTGCTTTTTGCTGCACCCAATGATTGCAGAAAAATATATACGTTTGTATTGAACATTTATGGAGCAACAGATTTTGTGTGAAAATAAATCATACAAGTTAATCATTTTGTTTACAAATCTAATAAATGTATGAGGTGGTAAGGGGGGCCTTTTACCCCACACAAAGGCACACATTATTGTTACAAATACTTTAGCTATCAGTACAAATACTTTAGCTATTCAAAACAATCACTTTAGCAAAGATTGTACTATTTTCTGCTTATTTAAAAAAAAATAAAATAAAAGAATTTAAAAAAAAAGCATTGAAGGAGATTCTATAGTAATTGAATATAGTAGTAGCCTATAGTAGTAACAACAAACAATATTTTATTATATAATATGATTAATATAATGTTTTTAAATATGATGGTTTCATTCTAAACATGGTGATTATCTCCAAGATGGACACCCAACATAATATATGATATTTACCATCTGAATCTAAGAATATCATGTCAACAAATGGAAAAAGTCAGCCTTCTATTAATTATCATGTTAATTACTGTGCCTTTTAGCCCCAATAGCAGGGTCACTTTTTACCCCAAATGCCATAGTTTTAAATATTATTTTGTTACTTAAAAACTGTTGCTTTAATTATCTTAAACAAAACATGAAAATCATTAAGAAGACCTTTGTCTCAAAATATATTCAAGAATTTCCTTGCGATTCTCATTTGCTACTTAAATCTACAACTTTTTTAAAAACATAAAATATTAGATTAAATAAACACAGAATCATGTCAAGCAGCAGCTAAATTTGTATGTGTATCTTGAAAAGCAGATGTTTTGGAAAGTGCCACGCCACGTTTTTTCTGCCATCTAGTGGTTTAGAAGAAAATAATATCAAAGGTGCCTTTTATCCCGGGGCACCTTTAGCCTGTTGTACTCTACACATTTTAAATGTGTATATAAACATACTAGCATAGATAACTAAACATAACTAAACAGATTTAGTAAGTATTGGCAGCATAAATTAGTAGTATTACTTTTTGTTTTAATAATAATCTTACTGACTGTCATGTAGCAAGTCCAGCAAAACAACCATGTAATGGTAAGACTAGACAATGAACATTGGAAACACATGGGCTTAAATACACACAGTCCAAACAGAGAAACAAGACACAGGTGAGAACAATCAACAAGCTAATCAACAAAGAAACGACAGTAGACTACAAGACTAGAATAGGAAACAAAAAAAAAAAAAGGGAACTGTCTCATGTGACACTGACTCCAAACATTTGAATGGTAGTTTACTATCCAATATAATAACTTCGCAAAAATAAGATAAGGGTCATTTGAGATATTGCATTTGATTATTGCCTCATCTGTAAAGCTGTGTGTGCTTTACAAAGAAAATGTGACAGTCATTTAGCGATTTGTCACGCTGCACCTTTACTTAGCGATATATCTTGTAACAGCTGATATTGGGGCCCTTTAAACTGAGATCCAGTAAAAATTCTGCAGGCTTCATTTTTTGTTTTTAGGAGGCATGCGTGTCATGCCTAAGAGCACTGGACCAAAACCACATTGCTCTCTAGAATTTCAAAGAGAGCGAAAGACATGCCCTACAGCCAATCTACTGCTGACTCTCTGAAAGATCCTTCTCACTTTATCCAGCCCTCAGCTGAAGCCTGACTGCTGTGTGATAAGAGCACAGGCCTTTGATCAGAGGAACACAATCAGATCATCCTGTCAGAATCAGAGACTGCAGCAGCACAATAAACAGTCTGCTAAGCAAAGAGATGTTTGACATACACAAAATATATGTCCATCTTAGTTCTCCAGCCAGCTGTTGTAGGCTATTGATCTCCTTTCATACACTGCATTAGCTATTTCATACATTGATTTATTGAATCAGGTGAGATATGTGTGTGTGTTTTATCATGTAAGTCAGCTCTTATACTCAAACAGAACTTGAAGTAAACACAACTAGGGGAGCACGGGGCACAACCTAACACTTTTTGAATTTCTCAGTTTGTCTAAATCCACATTGGGTTCAGAGTATAATTTTCATTCACATTCATTTCACACTTGTCTAGTACAAATATGTCACTTTGTTTTATAATTACATTGTATACATATTTTGTTATTTACCTCAAAAGAAAGCAAGTGAATTGTAACCCCATACGGAAATGTAATATATGACATATGTTCCTATATCAGTAGTGATACTCTCATATAGGGCAATATATTATTATCACATATATAAATCTTCTGCATATATGTATAACATATATGAATTTCCCATAGTAAAATTTGTAAATAAACATATATTTAAAGTATATATATACATATTTATGGGTAACTTTTATATGGTATTACATGTTATGACCATATATGTTTACAATATATATTAAAATGGTATATTGTATTTTATGATATGACCATATATGTTAACAATATATATCAAAGTTTTATATGGTATTATATGTTTTGACCATTTGTTACCAATATATATATATTGAATTTATATAGACCATGCAAGTTTATTAGCCATATATGTCTAAAAGATACTGCTTATTGTACATCATATAACAAAATTAATTTTTGCTTTTTTTTTATTGTTTCAATTCAGTTTTCTGGGGAAAAAAGTAGAGATTAATATATAAAAATGCCAATGTACTAAATGTCAATGACGGGATAAGTTACTTGTTGTAGTAAACGGAATGTATTATAGAGTTATTGAGGAAAAAAAAAACACTTCATTTAACTGTTTGTCTATATGCGCTCTCATCATTGCAGTTATTGTCATTCATTGCACTAAAACTCATCTGTTTAGCTGTGCATTTACTGAATGAGCACTCTATATATTTTAATATCATGTTGACTAAAATCAAGTTTTACTGTACCACAACGCACGTCCTGATTTTGCTGAGTTAGATGTGTTCCTGGGTCAACATGTTTTGGGACATCATTTTAATCCAAAAATTTAATCTTGACCACATCCCTACACCTAAACCTAACCTTAACCACGAGTAATCCCTAAAATCAGAGGAAATGATAGATGAGTAACACTGATGTACAAGCACCAAACACTGATTGTAAGCCTAAACTTCACAAAAACTATAAACTGTTATTTCAAATCTGATTGGTTAATCACCATGTTGTTCCAGGGTCAACAAAGATGTTGATCCAGGAACATGTCGTACTTGGTAAAATCAGGTTCTGCACCACCCAACACTACCAAAGTTAAAAAGTTGCTTTTAAATGTTGTGCACTTCCTAAAATGCATATATGGTTAAGAAAGTTAGATTTTTAAAGATATGTTTAAGTTTAAACGTAATTCTGGGCCTTGAAAATCAATTATATTATTTAAATTATATTATTATGTTTTTATTATTATAAAATTATATTATTATATTATAAAAACCTAACTTTTACTTTTTTTATTTTATTTATTTATTTATTTATTTTACAGATGCAGTGATCCAGAAATTTCTTCAGCTGGGGCCTAATGGGGATTGCAATAAATCAAAAACTAACCAAGCTGTGGGAACACAAACCTGTAGACCTTTAGCTGAACCACTACAATTGGCTGATGTTCTGTTTCTTATGCCTGTTCAGTGTTTTGATCAGTTATATATGTAATTTTTAATTTTGTAATTTAATGTAATTTAATTTTTTTAATTGTGCAGCTCAATAAGATTTTTTCTATTTAAATAAATTCTGTCTAAACAAAGATGTTACTTTGTGTAGCCTAATGTACCATTTAAAATTTAAGGCCATGTCAATATAGTCAATATATGTCAATGTTTCATTTTCTAATAGGAATCATATATGGATATGGCATATATAAAACATGTATTTAATATATGGGTATTTCATATAAGCACATATATTACATTTCCGTATGGGACAACATGCCCCATAGGTGGGGTACATTGTGACATGACCATATGACAGTTTAAAATTATCTGATCTGATCTAAATCTGATCAAATGAAAAAATATACAAGACAAACTAAAATATTTTGTCGATAAAATAAAATTATTAAAGTTTTTTAAGAATTAAAAATAATCTAATTTTGGAGTTGACAATGAAAACATTGCAACCATGTTTGGGACGGCCCTGAATGCAACACACAGCTATACAGTATAGTTCAAAACAATTTGCACAAATAAGGAAATACATTCAGACATTCAGAAAAACACCTCTAGCCCACACACAGCTCTCATAGAACACGAGACACATAAACAAACCAGATTTCCTAAAATATTAAAGGGGTCCTTTTATGCTTTTTCACTTTCTGAATTTTAATCAGTGTGTGGTGTGTATGTTTGGGCATTAAAATGTCTACAAATTACAAATCTCAAAGTCCACTGCAAAGGGATATATTTCGTTTTTTTTTTTTTTTTTTTAAATCCCTTTTCAAGAACTACAACAAGGAATACAGTGTTGTTTTCCGGGTGCTGTGATGTCACAACGAGGGCCATGAGAATATCATTAAAATAAATCCCTCCTACAGAAAGGGATGAGGTGGGGGATTAGCCTAACTTTAGACCAAAGTGGTCAAGTCAGAGCCGTAACGCACCGCAGAGGTGTGCAGCATAGGGGGTCGAAACACATGCCGAGGCATGGCTGGAGTAAGCACAAGCATTGACTAGAGTGGCCGCGATAAGCTCAGTGGCAGTGTTGGAGCCATAACGCGCCGTAGACATGTGCAGTGTGTGGTAAGAGATTTATTCATAATACAATTCACTTATAACATGAGTGTTTTTTAAAATGCATAAACTTGCACTAGACTAGACTAGGCTAATCAGTGATGATATTCTTTGATAATGTTAATGTTCTTTGCTTGTTTTCTGTAGCTGCTTTTTGAATAACTAAAAAAAATGTAAGCATTATAATTTGTAACTTACAATGTTTTTATTCATTTTTTGTCATGTTAAATACAAATTAAGTCATATTAAAACATTAGGCTGCTTTTAGCCTTATGCTGGAGCTGGTTTCGGGCAATGTAACTAAGTATGTAAATAATTAAATAAATTAGCATGATAATATCATGTATCGGCATTCTCGCAGGCTGGCGATAGGACCCAACACTACTGTAGTGTTAACTATACCTTAATATATCCTTAACTATAACATAGCAGACGCAACTTGCTGCTTGGGCAAGGGGCGTGGCAGTACTGAAACATTGTCTAATGCCATGGTCACCCTAGACTTTTTGTCCCACTGACTTCCATTCATACACATGCAAATACGTCAGACCAAACGCAAGCCTGTGTGAAGATATTTCGCATTTCGCTGCGTAGCAAAGTTCACATTTGGTGAACTCTGACCTGCGAATTTGTTTTACGTGAATGCATGAGACCAATAGAAGATCAAAAATTCACAGCATGACCTCCTAGCTGAATTAAAAGAACATAAAATTAAAACTGCAGCGATGCAAGAAAGTGTAGCATATTGTATGTTTTCACATTTTTTATGTATTATTATATGGCATGTATTGAATCTACATTTTTAAAAAGATGCTGCGGAGCATGACGTCATATCACAGCCATTGCAGCATCCAAGGGAATTTCGCATGCTCAAAGTCTAGTGTGTCCGTGGCTTAAGCTGTTCGCCAATCACAATGGACTGGGACAGCTAACCAATCACAACACATTTCGTTTTTCAGAAGGTGGGCCTTCATCAAACCCGGAACTAATCGAGCCATTTGTGCCAGGCTGGGGAGAAAGGCATTGTAATAATGTAAAGTATATGAAAAATAATGCGTTTTTCGAACCACCAAGCATGAGAGCATGTTAGTACACCCCCAAAACAAAATCAAGACTTTGTAAAAGAGCATAATTGGACCCCTTTAATTTCTGAACATTAAACTTCAATTGTCAGTCTTTATTCACCTGTTTCTTGTGGTTTCTCATTAAAATCCATAAAAGTAAATGTAAATTACATCGATGATGTCATAGAATAGCATAGTTTAATAATAGCGGAACACATTGTAACAAAAAAAAACATTTGCGCGACTGGATTTTAAAACTGGTAGTGTCTTTGAATAATTTTTAAACTATATAAACTGATAAATAGCAGATCGGAGATTAAAATAATAGCAGATTTGTCTCATTTTAAATGAATACTAAAAACTGAGATGGAAAATTTACTTCAGCCAGAAATGTACTTTTACTATGGTAAAATAAATATTCAGCCATATCATCAAAAGGCTTTTGAATTTTACTACAATTTTTTTCTCTGTATAGTGTTGCTATGGCAACTATTAAATACAGTAAAATTGGTTATGCCAGCATGTGTGGAAATATTTAAACCACGTGTGTTACAACTAACCCAGGATTAGTTTGTGTCCCACGCTTCCCTACAGCAATGTTATTATCAGTCACACACAGAGATGTTTTTGCGGGACCCATGATGTGAGTATTTTTGTTTTTCAGTACAAATATTTAAGTATTCTTAAATCAAGATGAATTTACTTGAGAAGCAAAATGACTTAAGATAATATTGACTTCAAAAAGTTCTTTTTGCTTCTCAAGTCATTTTACTTTTCATTTTGCTTCTCTTGTTTTGTGAAAAATGTATTAAAATGCTCAAATGTTATATATATATATATATATATATAAAGAATGTTCACATATTAATTGCTTTATTAATTGCTTTATTGCCAGTGTGAGAACAGCTTGTAACGAAACATAAAAAAGGAGACCTTCCTTCTTTAGGAAAGCTTGTAGACTAATTTTAATATGAAGGACTCTGGAAAATCAAAAGAATGTGATGGTTTACGTTCAGGCTTTTGCACAAGGGCGGGCATAAGCAATAAGTTGCTGGCTGCAGTTCACTCCACGGCCACTGGTGATGCTAATAACAAGGGTTCCAAATTATACATAGCCCCTTTAAAAAAAAAAAAATGATCACTAATATTTTTTTTTAATAATATTTGCCACCCACTATAATTCACCCACTATAATATCTGAAGTAATTTTGTTTCTCGTAAATGTGTCTTTATTTAAGAATGTTTAGGTATTTGGAATGGGAGCATGCACTTTTTTTTTCTTTTTGAAGTGCATGACTCTTGGCTCTGATTTGCATGTTGTACTTTAAGATCCATAAGCTTTCCAACTGTCAAACTCCGATGAACTGTGCAAGGCTGAGGTTTTCTCTTTTATTGAGTTACAGATGATTTATAGCTGCAGTTTGATATCAGAAACAAGAAAATCAGTTCAGGGTTGTTGGTTGACATTCTTAATGCTCCAGCCTTTGTTTGCACTAAATGGGTGTTACCTTGTAAAACTCAAGGTGGAAAACTGCTTTATTCCTCACAGCGTTAACGAACCAGATGTAAAAATAAAGGCTTCTCTGGAAATCAATTGCACATCAAACTCACATTAAGTACTATCCAAGCAGTCATCATCTTGTTATGATAAATGACAGATGTATTCTGTTTTGATATGTAGCAATATTATTATTAAATTATTTAACTAAAAAAACAGCAACAACAGATTTATATTTAATGTCTGAGTTTCTGTCATCAAAATGATTTTGATATAATTATTTCCCATAAGATATGATTGCGTTTTCAAATCTGCCTCTGAATGCAAGATAACATGACAGCATTTGTTATTGCATTTCATCTGCATGTTTAGAAGCACAAATAATTTATGTAGAAAAAAGACTCACAGTCTTCCCCAGATGCAGCAACTTTTTATAATTTATTGCTGATATTTTGTGCCAGTTTCCAGGAACTTTTGTTCTCCTAAACACATAGCATGAAAACCTGAATTGTTCAAAAATGTTTAATGTGATATCCCAATGTTTCACACAAGTTTAACTTTGGAATGAAACATAGTAAATTTGTATTCTTTCACTTTCGACTCTCCATGTAGAGATGAAGTCAAAAGTTTACATACACCTTGCAGAATCTGCAAAATGTTAATTATTTTACCAAAATATAAGTGATCATACAAAATGCATGTTATTTTTTTATTTAGTACTGACCTGAATAAGATACTTCACATAAAATACATTTACATATAGTCCACAAGAAAAAAATAATAGTTTACTTTATAGAAAGAACCCTGTTTAAAAGTTTACATGCACTTGATTCTTAATACTGTGTTGTTACCGGAATGATCCACAGCTGGGTTTTTATTTTTTTGTTTGTTTTGTTTTTTGTTTTCTTTTGTTTTGTTTTGTTTTAGTGATAGTTGTTCACGAGTCGCTTGTTTGTTCTGAATAGGTTCGAGCGCTCACTGATGCTTCAGACCAAAAAACTATGCATTTAAAGCCGGGTGGTGAAAACGTTTTGAATTTGAAGATCAGGGTAAATTGAACTTATTTTGTCTTTTGGGAAACATGTACACTAAATGAAAGAAATATGATATTTAGGCAAAATTATTCATTCTGTTCAAAAGTTTTCACCCTCCAGCTCTTTATGCATCGTGTTTCCTTCTGGAGCATCAGTGAGTGTTTGAACCTTCTGTAATAGTTGCATATGAGTCCCTCAGTTGTTCTCAGTGTGAAAAGATGGATTTCAAAATCATACAGTCATTGTTTGAAAAGGTTTCAAATACACAAAAATGCTGAAAGATCACAGAATTTGTGGGACCTGAAGGATTTTTCTGAAGAACAGTGGGCAGTTTAACTGTTCAGGAAAAACAAGGGACACAAGAACAACTATCACTAAAAAATAAAAAAAAAAAGTAAAAATCTAAACTTCTGAACAGGGTAATTTTTATAAATTCAACTATTATTTTTTCTTGTGGACTATGTAAACATATTTTATGTGAAATATCTTATTCAGGTCAGTGCTAAATAAAAAATAACATGCATTTTGTATGATCCCTCTTATTTTGGTAAAATAACTCACATTTTGCAGATTCTGTAAGGTGTATGTAAACTTCTGACTTCAACTCTATGTTTGCTTGATATTCTTACAGTTGCATAGTATTATATAGGTGATAGGGCTATTCTCATGGTGACAAATTGCCCACTGACAACCAGCTAGTCTTAGTAGTGAATTATGTTGACAAGAAGTATTTTACATTACAGTAAAGTTATTATTCTCAGATTCTTAACAGCTGGAATCTCACATATATCATCCAAAACCATGTCATGAAGTTTAATGCACCATGCAAAAGAGTTCTTTACAATGTACAGAAATTAATCTTCCTCAAGATCAACGCTCGATATAGAAGTTAAAATGTGTCTGTGATTTCTTACAACTGACTGCTTTTATCTCTATGGTTGAAGCCCTCACAGCATCTGTTCTTTCTCCTCCACTTCCTCTGTTCCCAGTCTATGTTTTGGAGGTCTTCCTGTGTGGTGTCACTGTCTGTGGTCTCCTACTGTGCTTCAGTAATAGCTGACACAGAGGAGCCAGATGAGTGACATTTTCCAAGCTGGATGTTCCGCTGTCCGTATCAAAATCTCAGCATGGATCTTGACTGTTTTTTTAAAAAAAATAAATGAAAAACAAGAAAGCAAGAAACAAAATAAGCTATGGACAGTCATGGAGACATCATGGGATATTTTATGCATAATATTTGAAAAGACTTTTCTTATTTATACATTGAAAGTTTGTGGCTCTTGATGTCAAAGGACCCAAACACACACACACACACTACAAAAAACACTGCTTAGTGTGTTTTTAAAGCCATTTGGTTTAGGAAGTGTCCTCATAAACCATATCATTACTCATTATACACATCTGTGTCCTCATAAACCATGAACATAAAACATAAACCAAAATCATGCATATTCCAAATCTTCTAAAGCCAGTGTATGTGAGGGATAGATCAAATGTAGAAAAATATTTCCTGAAGATTTAACCTCAATGTGGCACTATTACAGCTCCAACACATTTATATTTTTAACTATAAATCCTGAACTATAATTTGACTGAAACCCATCCAGTTACCCAAAGTTGACCCTCCTGAAGGGAATAAATTCAGAACATCAGACCACAGATGGAGAACAACTGAGAAGTTGTGCAATGATGTGGAAGTGTAATTTTTATTTATTTATTTATTTTTCCCTGAAATTGTGCCAAAAACTCTTTGTGTAGGGTCTATGTGTTGACTCCAGTGTTAAGTGTTTACATGTGCAAAAATAAAATAAAATAAAATAAAATAAAATAAAATAAAATAAAATAAAATAAAATAAAACAAAATAAAATATCACTTAAAATTCTCGGTTCATTATAAAACCCAACAACACAACAAAAATAGCTTTAACTTAAGTAGCCTTTCTTTCTTTCTTTCTTCCTTTCTTTCTTTATTTATTTACTTTTCACCCCAAACTTACAGACAGAACTACACAAGAGCACACAAAGTATACACATGTTGTATATGCCACCATACTCTCAGAAAAAAAAGGCACAAAATCTGTTACTCAGGCCCTTTTGAAAGATGCCAGTTATACTATTTAGGTACTAATGTGAACACTAATATGTATCTTTAAGGTACTAATATGCAACCTTTAGAGGTAAATAAGGTACAAAGTGTACTTTTTGAAAAGGTGTTGCCCTAGTGACAATTTTTTTTTTTTCTGAGATTGCAGAACACCATTAATAATTACATTGTAATTACATGTTTAAGTACTGTATAATATTTTACCGTACCACATGGTTAGGATTAGGGCTTGGTTTATGGTTAGTTGCAAGTGATTATGCATAATTTACTTTTATTACTACGGTAAGTAGAAATATATAACGAGGACAGAAGCAACTGTTATCCAAAGCTGAATTGTTCATGAACTTTAACCAATAAAAGAACCCATTTTATAGCTTTTACATGATTTTAAACCTTATGGACTTATCTGAGCATAGTTAGTGTAACATTGCAAACATTCTCAGATTAACCTGCAGTTTGGGAGACGAAACAAACGCATGCAAAAGGGCAAAGGTCAGTCGCATAAGATCAGATGCAGAGCAGATCCTAGTCTCTGTGAGAGTTAGTGCATATTTACCACAGGGCCTCAAGAAGTCTGACAGTGCAAACAAATGCCACATATACTCATCAGACTGTCCTTTCAGAGAATATGGGCGGCGGGGGACTGAACATGACATGCATGTCACATCCTCTATATGACCTCACAGCAGTGGTGTCTCTGTGAGCATCTGCTTCCTAAATCCACAGACTGCTGTGAAAGACTCCAGCAATGTGGTCTTGGCCAGAGGGAGGGATGTGGATTGTGGTACAACCACCACACACTTCAGCTCAGATGTTTTCTCATGGCCCTAAAATGCTCTCAAAAGGGAAGTCTTTATGCTGGAGAGCCAGATCCCGCTTTGCCATCTTTAAATACTATTTTGCATGCCTTTGTCAACAGAGAAGGGAGCCCATCTGTGGTAAGCAGTACGACATGATTTAGCTCTTTTGTTACTCTGAGGACGTGGTGGGTTAAGTCAAGCGTGGGAATTCCTCATTGAGCGGGCTTTCCTTCTGATTTTAAATGGTTGGAAGAATATGTGAACCTCAGTGAGCACCCAGATTTATTGTTGCCCCGCAGGGGTTTGAGCAATTATGATCAAATTATATTGTTGGCAGATGTATTCTTAACAAATATTTTAAAACAAAGAATAAAAGTCACATGAAACATGTAAGTACAGGACTTTTTATGTCCACCTTGACGCATTTATTGTATTGGTTTACCAAACTGTACTGGTGATTACCTGAGCAAAAACCAACCCTATGTTTGCTTTTCAGCTTTGAGGTGTAGGGTGGGATTTTTAATCTTTGACCTTGGTTACAAACGTGAGTGTTGGAGTCTTGCACTTTACAAAACTTCACATATTTAGAAAAGTAGTGGTAAATGAAGATATGAGAAACCAAATAATACTTATGAGAGATTCTTTTTTATTTGAATGCCTAACTGGTCTTTTATGAAGCATTTAGTCTCCAGGTGTGCTTTTTAGCAGATGATTTAGTCATCATTAGTGCCCCTTGGGACGGTCAGATGTCAAAGGTTGGAGATGGTCTTGAGGTCAAGCATGTTGTCGGGAAGGTAAAACTAAGTTCACTCTTTACTTTCTAGCTTCACCCCTAAATGACAAGCACAATGAACCATTTATAGTCCACTTCAGAGCGAGCTAAGAACAAAGCTGAAGACCATGCAGACAATGTGAAGTATTTTGGGGCTAATTGCTAATTGGCTACTTTGTGTTACGTGACGTAGCCAGTGTGAAATTCCTTTTGTCTAGAGCAAATGTGCATGATGTCAGTGCAATGTATGTACACTGGTGTGTTGGACACTGAAAGGAAAGTTTGTATTTGTTCAAATACAGAAACAGGAATTGATTTATATTAAAAACATTTCTATTTTTATTTCTGCTACTATTCAAATTCCTTTTATGTCTATATTTTATTGTTGTTTATCCTTTAAATGTTAGAATTTGAAAATCTACTGAATGAATATTTAACATTTTAAAATCGGATTATTTAAAACTTATTTTTTAGATAAACATACACAACTATAAATCTTATAATATTTATTTATTATTAACAGTGATCCATTTTTATTCTTTACTCTAACTGCCCAGTGTATCATGACCAACAATTTTGCCCCAGTAAGGTTCTAAAATTGTAATTATAAAAAAAAAAAAAACCCACAACAAAATGATTAAATCTTAAAAATAAAATAAAATGGAAAATATAAAAATGTTCTACAATTATAATTATAAACAAAAACTACTAAAATTACAAAGAAAAAAAAAGCACAACAAAATGATTAAATCTTAAAAATAAAGGGGTCATCGGATGCTAAGTTCACTTTTACATGTTGTTTGAACATTAATGTGCGTTGGCAGTGTATGTACAAATCTACACTACAATGATAAAAATCCATGCAGTGGTTTTAAATTTAATCTGTTAAAAAAAATATGCCCTATTTCAAATCGAGCCATTCTCAGATGCCTGCCGTTGTGGCGTCACACCGACAGAGGCTGCTCCCATGATAGTTGATTGACATGAGCGTCTTACCTCAGATCAGTTGTAACAGTCCGCCCTCTTTGTTTCGATGCCAGAGCAGGGATGTATGTTAGACAAGAATATCTCCAATTGAGTGATTGAGGTGTTGTGTTGCTGGATGTGATAATGAACATAGTGGTCGTCATTTACTCCCGACATCTGAGCTGCTGAAGATGCAGTGGATTACATTTGTTTGTAAAGGGAATCCGCCTCCCGATCTACATATATCCGTCTATGTTCGTGCAAATCATTCATGATCCAGCCTCACTTACAGCAGAAGTGAGTACAAGGGTTTTTTTTATAAATCTTTGCGATCACCTTTCCTAATAATTTGCTAGTTGGCAAGTTTAGCGGCTAAACGCGCTAAATGTGGCTAAAGTAAACAATCTCTCAGAGCAGCAGAGTGAAGAGAGGGGCGGGGCGAGCAGAGCTCATTTGCATTTAAAGCGACCTCGACCAGAATGAGATGATTTCTGCAGAGCTGATTTCCGCAATGTAAAAAGGGTGTTGTTTTACACAACCATTGAGAATTTTTAACGAAAGTATACTATTGACTTTTCATTAAGACCCTAAAGAATCATATCAACTTGTGGAAAATGGGCATCTGATGACCCCTTTAATATCCTAATGATTTTCGGCATAAAGGAAAATCGATCATTTTGACCCCGTATTTTTGGTGATTGCTACAAATATACCCGTGCAACTTAAGACTGGTTTTGTGGTCCAGGGTCACATATACATTCAATCAATAAAGTATTTTATTTTTATTGAATTTAAAATGATTTATTTTAATTTATTATTATTATTATTATTATTATTATTATTATTATTATATTTTTAATTTTCATTAAACTCATAAACTCATGGAGTTCCTTCATAGACACAAGTTTGGGAAACCTTGACAAAATATAATGTTTAATGCACTTCATGTTGTTAATAACAGCAAATCAAATATATTTTCTTACTCTTTGTATTTTTATGTCAATATGGTACAAGATTATTCTATTTAAATCTATGTGATAAACAGGTTATGTCAAAAGTAATCTAAAAGTAACCTAAAATAAGTTATATTACCTAAAATGTATAATGTAATGGATTACGTTACTTACTACAATTTTTGTGATGTAATTTGGAATCAGTAATGGGTTACAATTTGGAAGTAATCTACCCAGTGCTCTCTCTCTCTCTTTCTCTCTCTCTCTCTCTCTCTCTCTCTCTATATATATATATATATATTTATGACAAAAGCCTTGACAAAATCTCTCTGTCCATGCCTATCTGCCTGTGGATCATTGTTTTGGCTTGCTTTTGATCAGTGTGCAACGCATCAGTTACAGGTATGTTTTCCTCGAGTTATGGTTGGATAAACTGATAATGACATTGTGAGAAACCTCTTTTTGCCATGGATAACATATAAATATTACATCTTGTCTTTTGCCATATCTTTTTTTTAACTAAATTCATCTGAGTGTGCATTGTACTTTGTTTATACCACATTTCATGGTTTCAATTGTTGGGATGTGGTTTATTTATTTATTTTATTTTTTTTTACCAGGGGATACAGGGGCTGAGTAAGCTATTGAGTGTAATTATATAACTAATTAATTATACATGTGTAAGAGGGTAGACTCAGACAGATAAAGTTTGTGGAATGAAATTGCATCAGAAAAATAGCCTCAAAAACAGTTTAAAAATATCATTAAATCCCAAGTAGGCTATGTTGTGGTAATGTTGTGCCGTTCTGAACATGGCAATCCAAACTGTTGTTAGTCTCCTTCAAAAAAGTGCAGGTGCGCTTAAATAAACATCATAATTCATTATTTATTGTTGATTTTACGGACACATCTGTGAATTTATTATCTTGCCTTATAGTGCATCCCATGTGTGGGAACTTGCCATCGGCTGTCATCTGCCTTAAAAGCACTTTCAATGTTTTTGTGCCTCACTACTCCTTGTTTGCTATGACATATGATGCCTGTAGGAAAAAGGGTAAATGGGGAAACCATTCACGATTGAAAAAGACCGAAAGAGAAACAAGTATACATTTCCAACGGTTTATCAACAACTGCATAATTCCACTACCTCAAGGGTTTTTATGTCATTTTCGGTCATTTTGTTGGGTAACAAATCCATATGGAAGAGTTCTGTTTAATCTTTTCCTGCCTGGTGTGCAGTCACATTGTTTGCAAAAAGAATTTGTCCTACAAAAATGGTGAAATTTAATACAAACCTATTGTGATAGGAAACAAACTTACCGACCTGAACTGATAAAGCGCGGGACTGCAGCAATTGTTCGGATGTGAGATACTATGGGATAGGCCTCGGGGACTATCCATTCACTTTTATGGAGGCACCGATAATTCAAGGAGTTCCAGCAACACCCAGACATTCTCATGTTGTTCTTTTACAACTGACACCAAAATCATGTGTGGAGCGCACGATAAAAAACAGGCTATAGGCAGAGATAATTGCTCCTATACGCTCATGAGTAAAAGCTCATCTTCTTTCAGACGGTGGGTGTGGTGGTGAATCCAATCTGTCCTTGTGAGCATGTCTAACACTATCTCATCTTCAGATTGTTTTAAGCATTATCTTGTACTTGAAGATAAAGATAAGATAGATGCATAGATGTTTACATTTAAAAAAACTACAAATGCATTTCTCTAAAAACGCATTTTCTAATCTTGAGATGGCCTTGCATTGAATTGTAAAAATCACAGCTTTCTGGTGTGGTTGTGTAAAAAACATCCTCTTCTTTGCACTGTGGAGAAATCTTTTTTTTTTTTTATTGTTTTAAGTATACAGAGAACATAGCCTATACAATTGTATACTGCAAATGTAAGTGTAGACAACAAGGTTACCATCTATCTTTGAGTATATTGTATATAGTGATCAGCTAAATAATTAACTGACTACATATGCCATGTAGGTGTATGTACAAAGCCACACACGCACATTCTAACACACATACATATACATACATATACACACACCCACATACCCATATTTACATACATACACATACTCCCACATCATAAACATACCAATACATGTAGGTACATCTACCTCCAAACCTCTTACACATACACATTTTACATGTCCACACCAATCCCAAATACCCACAAATTCTTGAAGGCGTTGATTACAACCCAAATATGTCTCTTATTCCTTAACATAGGCAACTAACTAAAAACTAAACAAAGGCAGTAATTCAATAGCCTAATAGTCGGATATCTTACAGTTCTTTGTTGAAAATTAACTAACAATATATAAAATTATTAAAAACTCTCAGAGTGCACCCCTACTCTTGACCACTATGCTGATACGAAGTTATACTTCAAAATTGTTAATTAAAGATCTTATTGGATTCCAAATTCTTGTAAATATTTTTTGTCTATCTGTTATATTATATCTCAGCTCTTCTAGGGGTAATACATAACTTAAGTCTCTTAGCCAAACTTCAAATACAGGCACAACTTCAGACTTCCATTTCTGTAAAATTGCCTTTTTTGCTAAGATCATGCATAAAGAAACAGCTTGTGACACATATTTGCTTCCTATATCTGAGGTATCTCCAAAAATGCCCAATTTTGGCTCAGGTGGCAAATCAATTTTATATGCTTCTGAAATAAATCTGAATATACTTTGCCAGAATGGTCTAATTTTATGACATGTCCAAAATAGATGAGACAACGTGCCGTCTGAGATTTTACATTTGTTACACATTGAGGATACATTTGGGAAAATCTTATGTAGTTTGGTCTTTGAATAATGAAGTCTATGAATAACTTTAAATTGGATCACAACTGTGGAGAAATCTTTAGCAATAAACGTATCAGAAATCACCATTCACCACTCTGGTTAGAAGTACAGTATTATATCTATAGTATACTATAGAAATATAGTGTTATAACTATAGATAGTAGTATTATATTTATATTATATTATATTATATTATATTATATTATATTATATTATATTATAGTAGTATCAATATATCTACAGTATAATAGTCTTACTGTTTAATATCTGGTTTTGTTTAATTTCATGTTTGATTTTATTGTATAAAGACTATAAGAGATTATTGATTACTTATTTTGTTTAATTTAATATTTAGAGTTTTACTCAGTACTGTATATTTTATTTATTTATTTGCTTTGGAAATATTTGTGTACATAAAAATGTAAAAATGCAATTAATACTTATTAATATAAAAATTGTATATTATTAATTAATATTAATAATAATAATATTAATATTGACTGTTTTAATTAATTTAAAATTGAACTTAATTGAAAAGCTTAAGTTCAGTTGCTGCCTTAAATTTTTAAGCGTTATTAAAAAAGCTGCACAAATAATTTTTTAACTTAGTTTTAAAATCTTGTCTTGTTGAATGTCATAAAAATAATGTTGAAATTATGGAAATGTAGTTGAAATGTTTTGAAAGTTATTGATAGTATTACTTTTACTGTGAATATATTATTATTATTATTATTATTATTATTATGTAAGTATAATTTTCTGCCAGGATATTATCCAGTAATTGTATAGATATTTCAGTTAAAAATATTAAAACACCACAATGAAGCGCAAAATTCAAAATACATAATTTCATTCTATAGTACATTGCATTTAATTTTTACAGTTTGTTTTTCAGTGTACTATTTATTTAGTTAGTTGTTGTTAAATGCTTTGAAAATATTGCATGTAAAACAATTATGGCAAATCACTTTGAAAATCTTATCTTGTTGAATGTCATAAAAATAATGTTAAAATTTTGAAAATGTAGTTAAATTATTTTGTTAAAGTAATGAAAAACAAATGTTGCCATGTCTTTACTGTGAATATATATTATTTTATACATTTAAAATAAATAAATACATACATACATACATGCATAGTAAGTATAATTTTTGCCAATATATTATTTAGTAATTTTATAGATATTTCAGTAAAAAAAAAAAAAAAAAAAAACTACAGGAAAAACACCTGTGAAAATAATTTCTTTCAAATGTTCTATTTTTACAGTTTGTTCTTCAGTGTACTATTTATTTATTTATGTATTTAGGTAGTTGAAAATATTGCATGTAAAACAATCATGGGAAATCACTTTGAAATTAAAAGTAGCAGTGAAAATATGTTTTTATCCTTTTAGATCCTGCTTGTAAAGATGTTTGCAGGCTCTCGCATCCTCCCTGCATGCATTCCATTGTTTTACAGCTATTATTGAGTAAGGTTAATCTTAATGTGTTTCCGTTGAGGGCAACGTCTCTGGCACTCCTTCAGCCACACATCTGTGGATACAGACAAAACACCCACACCGAGCAACTTCCGAAACGTGTTGATACCTGGCATTCCTCTCTGTTCCCATGTCAGCACATGATTTGCTGACACTGAGAACTGGGTCACCGGGGGTCATCGAGAGGATTATTCCAATTCAGCACAAGTTTGGCAAAATAAAGGTTGAGCCCTTTATTCAGTGGCAGGATTTAAACTCATGTTTGCGTTTGCCTTTCAGACCAGAGGAAATCAGCCAGTTTCCATCAGTCTGATAGATTTGACCAGGAAGTGGTCTATCAAAAAGTGATCTACAATATGTGTTTAGGTCTATTTAAAGCCGTTTCTTCTCAGTCTTATCATATTTGACACAATGGAACTGAATCAGATTGCTTAAAAATATCATGCATAAAAGAAAAGAAAAGAAAAGAAAAGAAAAGAAAAGAAAAGAAAAGAAAAGAAAAGAAAATATATTATCTTTCTTTAAAAACAAATACCCTGACTGCCTAAAATCTAGAAGATATTGTATAAAAATAATTAAAAATAATAAGCAAACATGCCTGTGATTCTGTGCCTTATATGTGTTTCAAATTATTATTAGGCTTAATATTACTTTTCTACTGCTTAGGTATCATACTGGAGCACTTACTGTAGCAACACACTAAAAAAAACTTTGTTACAGACAATTTTTTTTTTTTTTTTTTTTTTTAAGTTTCCTTAAATTATATTTATGGTTTGGCTTGAACCTTTTTTACCAAAGACAAAAACATTACTTAGTGAATATATATTTTTATAGTCACAAGCTAATGTTACATAATTTAGATCAAAATATATAGGGGTTAATACAGGTTAATTAGAAGAATTTTCACAGTTGTTTTAATGACAAAAAGTTGGCAAATATACCTAAATTCTCCCCTATATATGTATTTTTATTATTTATTTATTTATTTTTACCATAAAAAAAGCTTAGTTAACTATAATATAAAACAAGATTAAACTAAAACATTTTGTTAGTAAATGTTTCATTTAGTTCACTTACTGTAAATAAAGACAACTTTGAAAGATGTGAATGTCTATTGTGATGTCTTAATATGCATTTTTTTCATAATTTTTTTCTCATATTATATAAGAAAAAAAAATGGAAATTAATGAAATGGTCAATAAGTTTTGTGGTCTATAAAGTTAGCTATATGTGTTCTACACATCAACAAGTTTTTGTCAAGCAAAAATGCTGTTTAAACAAAACAGTGTTATTTTAATTTTTGTTTGTTTGTTTGTTTGCTTTTTGTTGTTGTTGTTGTTGTAAATTGTGGTCACTCTTTATTTTAAGGTTCAATTTTGGCTATTAACAAACCATTAACTATGACTTTTGTCTCAATAAGCTCCTAATTTGCTGTTTATTGATAGTTAGTAATGTAGTTGTTAAGTTTAGGTATTGGGTATGATTAGGGATCTAGAATATGGTCATGCAGAATATGTGCTTTATAAGACTTATAAAGTACATATTCTGCATGACCATATAAACAGCCATGTTAAATGTTAATAATAGGCATACTAATAAGCAACTAATTTATAGTAAGAATTGGTCCCTGTACTAAAGTGGTACCAAAATGTTTTTATTTTATTTTATTTTATTTTATTTTATTTTATCTTTTATTTGCATTGATAAACTGAACAAAACAGGTTTAAACTGGAAACCATGATTTTCATGATTTTTAAATTTCTCAGGGGCTTTGATGATGAATTACCTGGTTATTGTTAACAAATAAACCTTGGCTCTGGAATCACACCATGAGACTGAATGCTGCTACTTAATACAGGTATGAAACCAACCATTTCTCACAATGAGCATTGTTTGTTTTGACTTAGGCCTTTCCCTGTTGTGACTTGCAAGTCTATTGGTTTTCTTAGGATGGAGGCAAAATGAGGATGACAGGATGAAATTTTGAGTAATAGAAGCTAAACTCAAAGTTGGGCTGAATCAGACGAATGGAGCTCTTCTCAAGACAGTATGTTCAGACAGAATCTTTCCCTTTGACAACCTGCAAAGTTCATGGATAATACATTTTAATACAAGTTTCCCTAATTAGCCTCAGGTAAGAGTCTGTTAAGCCAATAAATACTGAATACATAATCCCCAAGATAGGAAAATGATAGTAACAATAACGCAGGAAATTTTGACTGCGTTGTAGTAATTATTACAGCTTGTTCAGACAAGAATTATTATTCATACACTGGGCTAAAGATTTGAACAAATCCTTAACCCTAAGTATTAAACTATGAGTGAAACTCATACGGGTATTAAGGATACATCTTGCAGCTTGTTAAGAAAAGGTTTGTTATTACTTTTCTAAATGACTCTTTAATGGGTCAGTAAGCAACATCCAACCACCAAGCAATGTCCTAACATCTGCATATGTGCTTAAAACCCCTAAAACAAGATTACATATATGCATAAAATAACATTATAAGTAAACTATTGTAATGCAGTTGTGCTATTTTTTGTTTTAGTTATTCATTATCTGGGTTTTATTTTAGTGTGTTACCACAGAAAGAGCGTATTTACAATGTGATTTACACACTGATTAGCTTGTATTTCAAGGTCACTACAGCATGCATTTTTGTCACGTTTAGCAGATGCAAGTTGTAAGATGTCTAAGAAATCATTTAGTCAGTTGATTAAAAAAGAAATCTATACTTTTATTCATCAAAGGCTCATTAAATTGCTTAAAATCTACAGTAAAGGCAAATGATGTTGCAAAAGATTTCTATTTCAAATAAATGTTGGATCACACTTTAAAGGGATAGTTCACCCAAAAATAAAAATTCTGTCATTAATAACTCACCCTCATGATGTTCCAAACCCATAAGACCTTCATTCATCTTCAGAACACAAATTAAGGTATTTTTAATTTGACACGTCCAAGGCCCAGGAAGGTGGTAAAGACATCATTAAATTAGTCCATGTGACATCCGTGGTTCAGTCATAATAATAACTGCAGGCTCTTGTGTCAGCAGCACCACACGTGTGTGTTGACTGACACGGGAGAGAATAAATTGATGAATAAATTTGTTATTTTCATCTTTACAAATTTTTCATCTTCTTTATGCACAAAAAGTATTCTCATAGCTTCATAAAATTACAGTTGAACCACTGATGTCACATGGACTATTTTAATGATGTCCTTTCTACCTTTTTGGGCCTTGAACGTGGTAGTATTGTTGCTGTGTATGCAGGGTCAGAAAGCTCTCGGATTTCATCAAAAATATCTTAATTTGTGTTCTGAAGATGAACAAAGGTCTTACTGGTTTGGAACGACATGAAGGTGAGTGATTAATGACAGAATTTTCATTTTTGGGTGAACTATCCCTTTAAGGTTCAATTCTCAATATTAAAAAACTATTAATATTAACTAACTATTAACTATTAACTGTTACATTTAGGTATGGGGAAGGATTAAGTGATACACAATACATTCAGACAAAATATGAGCTTTATAAGTAAAAAACAGCCAATATGCTATAAATATGCATGTTAATAAGCAACTAATTATTAGTGAGAATTGGTCTTTATTATGTTATACCATTATTTGTGAAAACTGTGATTCTTTCTTTCTTTCAGGAAAGTTTAAGGGAATAGAAAGTTTAAGAACAGCATTTGGTAACACTTTATTTTAAAGGTTTTTTATTTATTTTATTTTTTTTTAGTTTTAGTTTTATTAGTTTCTACACTGATCCAAATAGAAATCACTTATTTTCATTTGAAATAATAATTTTGCAATATTACAGTTTTTACTGTTTTTTTGATCAAATAAACGCAGCCTTGGTGAGCATATAATACATAATACATATTTCTTTCAAAAACATAAAAAAATCTTACTGCCCCCAAACTTTTGAATGGTAGTGTATACAGTAGTCAACATTTGAAGTGGATCAAAAAAAGTTAATCAAAGTTATCCTAAGACAAGAACGGGTATTGGTTTGGTTTTAGGACCAACTTTGATGAGAGGTTTTGATCCACTTCAAATGTTGACTACTGTATTTGATTTATCTCCTATGTATAGTATTTGTTTGGGTGAGTTAGTTAACCAGTTCATTGTTCAGCTTCATATCACATCCTTGACATTATTGACTATGATTGGGATATGTTAAACAAAACTATCTCATTTTAGATTGTATTTTATATCAATGCTAAGTTCTGTCATTAAACTCTACATAGCGCAGGCTGATATGTCGTTAACCCAAACTATTGATTTTCATAGCATTAAACTACTTGGCACAAGCAAATAGATTCATGTTGCATACACGGCCAATGAGCTTGGTGCTTTACATTTAAAGGGAACCCCGGGTATTAAGACTTGTATGGCTTAATAGAAGGTAAATGATGTCTCTTACTAAAATATGTAGTAGAAAACCCATGAAAGACTTACGTTATTTAAAAAATCCACATCATTATATGCATATTTTGGACAATGGGAGGCGCCATTATTTTGATTATGTAAAACGGTTGCACTCAGTGAGCTACTGGTTCTGAGCTACAGTATTTTTACCACAACAGAACTTGGAATACTCAACTCGGAAAATAAAATACTGATAGGAAGAGCACAGCTACTTAAAGAGCTTACAGGTGTCCGCAAAGGCTTCAGTGCAAAAGTGGAAAGAACAGGAAGTTTAATTCGTCCACCGGCATCTTCCCATTCTTTTTTCCTCTTCTTATCACTAGGAAAGCAATGAAGACTTGCATCGCTTCTCTTTTAAATAATGTAAATCTTTCATGGGTTTTCACAACACGTTCTCACTACCAACTTGACACATATTGACGAGACCCTTTGGCGTCACTTTTGGACGTGCAGGGTCCTCCATCGATTTCAGTTGTTTGCCTTAATTTATTGGTTTGCATGCATTTGTATAAAATATAAATAATTTTATATAAATTTATACTTTCATTGGAGCACCTAACCCCACCCCTACCCTAAACTTACCCACTTCTGAACAATATAAAACATGTAACAGGCAAATATTAGTACAGTCACAGGTATTTATTGCAGAAACTGACCATAAACAAGCAGTGTAAAAACATTACAAACAAGTCGTGTTGCATTCCGAGTCTTCTGAAGCCATACAATATCTTTATGCAGAGAAGAGAGTAAAACAAGGTTTTAATTGCTGAAAATGCTCCGTTAATGCGCTCACATCTCATTCAGAAAGATACTCCCGAACATTAGCATGATGCAATCAGTCACGGGACACACAAGAGCCAATGACATTTCACAACCAAACATGACATAACGCTTCTTCTGGCGGGCGGGATTTTTTTACATTTATTTAAGCACAAACAGACTAAGCTTTACGGTGGACGGAGATGGATCGCATCTATTCCTCTCACAAATCAATCGTTTTGCCTCTGAAGGCTTGGAATATTCATACTTTTTCAATAAATTATGACTGTAGCTGTTTTATATCTTGTGTTTTATTGACAAATGGTAGGTTTAGGGGCAGGGGTTGGGTTACCTGTTCATAAATGTGTAAATAATGAAATGTAAATAAAACTTGTGACTGTTTACATTGAAAAAATCACACCCCAACATATATGCAATAATGGCAATATTATTACACAATATATAATTTAATCATGACGACAAAATTCCCAGTGCCTTTTGTGTCAGGATTATGACACCAAGGGTTTCTTATTTAAAGCAATGAAGCAACTGCACGTTGAAAAATGACGCTAAAGGGGTACCCTGTAAGTCAAAAAGTGACGCCAAAGGGTCCTGACCAAGCGTCAATATGTGACGAGTTGGGAGTGAGAACGTGTTGGTTTTCTATTACATAGACATTACAGAGACATCATTTACGTTATATTAAGCCATACAAGTCTTAATACCCAGGGTTCCTTTTAAGTGGCTGGGTAGTATTCACGAGAGGAAACCCTCCACCTCCGGAGCTCCACCTGTATAGATCTGCTACAGGTTATTAAATATGCTATTTGTGCAGCAGCAGTTCGTCTTAAATACTCACAGCACCATATCTGTGTATGTACTGGCAGTGGCAAATTCCTGTACTTGCTTTGCAGCAGCAGCAGCAGCAATAATCTAATAACGGCAATAACCAACAGCAGCAGCAATTCAGCAGTGTTGCAGATCTGTTCCCAGACCAAATACATTAACAATGTCATATAGTTTACCATGCTAAAGTCTTCCAAGAGTTGTCATGATATAACTATAAGTATTCTTTTATGGTGAAAAAAACCCTTGTTCGATGCACTTTATTCAAGTGTTAACATAGTTGTTGAATGTCAAAATTTTAGTGTTTTGTAACATCTCCTTCCATGGCCCTGCCATTTTTAAAAAAGGTGGAAATCTACCGTGGTTGAGACTCTGCTGTCCCACACTGTGAATGGGGTCAAAGTCCACAGCAGGGCCCCACAGACCCGGTACACCTGTCATTACTCTCATACAGCGACGTCTAATGAGGTGGAGCCCATCGTAATTCCTGAGGACACTTTGCTGTGTCTCCACAGTGGGCCTCTGATCTTTCTGCTCTTAGAAACAAAGCGTTCGGAAAGCCTCCTGCCTTCAGCTCTAAGGGCCCCGTAACAGTCACTGATTCGGGTGAAGTGTGCTTGAGCAGGTCAGCCCATTGCCATTGCTGATTGGCCCCCTGTAGGACTCTGGTGGTTTGGCAGGGTGTTAATGAAAAGCAGCCCTCTTCAGTGCCCGGCTGTATTAGTAACACAGCAGCAGGTTAGCAAGACGACAGAGTAAAGTGACACATTCCACAAATTAGCAAAGGCTATTATAATGTCAGGAATGGACTGATGTTACTTGACAAGCAAGGAGAACAAAATTGCATTAAATATTAGTGACTAACTACAAGAGAAAATACATTTTTTATACTCAGAGACCATGCTGCAGAAGCTACAGCAAGCTTCATTGTTGCTACCCTTGCGAAAATGAACTGTTGTAATGCGATTGCAGTATTCTAACAATAAAAGTGCAGTTTTATGTACTGCAATCTGTAGTAAATGCAGTGTTACAGTGAAAGTGCTTTTAAAAATGTAGTCCTTAGATGTTATACTGTAGTGTATTTGCAGTTTAGTGATGGAAAGCAAAAATAAATTTCAATGCTTTTGCGTTCTCTCACAAACCATTTGCATTCTCTCTAAAAAGCATTCCATTCTCCCAGCAAACTTTGTGTTTTCTTGCAAAACTGTGCTCTCTTGCAAAAATATTGTGTTTCCCAGAGATACTTTGCATTCTCTTGAAAATGTATTGCATTCCCTAAGAAAGACTGTATTTTTGCAAAATAATTGTGTTCTCTCACAGAAGTATTTCACTCCAAGATAAACTTTCAGTTCTTTTGCTAAAAAAATTGTGCTCTCTCACAAAATAATGCAAAATATTGCATCCCACCTAGGAACATTTTCTCGCAAAACTTTCACGTTCTTTCACAAAAGTATTGCATTCCCAAGAAACTTTGCATTCTCTCACAAAACAATTGCATTATCTTGCAAAAGTATTAATTTCCCCAAAAAAAACTACCCCCCCTTCTATTTATTACTTCATTCATTTATTCATTTACATTATCATGTCCCTATAGGACAGTGGTGTCCAGTCCTGGTCCTGGAAGGCCAGTGTCCTGCAGAGATTAGCTCCAAACCCAAATAAACACACATGAACTAAGGTAGTCAAGGGTCTTCAGGAGCACTAGAATCTTTGAAGCAGGTATGTTGGGACAAGATGGAGTTAAACTGTGTAGGACTTTGGCCCTCCAGGACCAGGGGGTCTGTAGTTCAGTCAATTACAACTGAATTTTATTGTCTTAAATCAAAAGCATTGATTTTGAGACATAAACTAGTTCAACTTTAAAAATGTTTCTCAAGACTTAGATATTCAATTCACTTATAAATGTTTTTGAATGCAAAACTGTGTCCTGTGTGAATGGCCCCTACCTGAGCCAGTGAACTGCATTTGTAAAGCTAAACTACTTGGTTTATAAATCCTGGTAGGGAATACACACAGACTCATGGGGACTCGTGTCATGATGGGGATCTAAATTGAGGTCCCCATGGGTACAAAAGCCTGTAATTAATACAGAATGACTTTTTTAAAAAAGGAAAAATGCAGAAAGTTTCCTGTGATGCGTAGGTTTAGGTGTAAGGTTGGTGTAGGGCAATAGAAAATATGGTTTGTGCAGTATAAAAACCATTATGGAAATTCCCTACAAGGATAGCTGACCAGACATGTGTGTGTGTGTGTGTGTGTGTGTGTGTGAATATTTCATATACAATATACATCCTTCTCAACAATCTCTCTAATATTTGCAAGATTTTGGCTTGCTGATATTCAGGCATTTTCAGTGTGCACAGGTACATTCATGTATATCATCTTATAAGCGCCAACTGTGACAATACCATGATACGGGGCGGTATTAGCGGGCAATGCCATTGTACTATGATATATACAATGGTACTGAAGATTATGTATCATGGTATTTACAATGGTGCAGCCAAGAATACAATGGTGCTGTCATACACTTAAAAAAGGTTGTAGAATTTACTTTGAATCAATTTTCACTCAGAAATTACTAGTACATTTCACAGATAATTACAAAGAAATTGACAACACTTTGAATTAAATGTAAAACTTTTGAAGGAGGCATGAACTAAAAAATTACAATTCCCTTGATTATTTGACATTTAAGAGGTCATCGTACTATACAAACAATCCTATACTATACAATCCTGTAAGTTTCAAAACCAAAAGTTTGTCGTTAGTCTAAAAATAGCTTATTGAAGCCAGTCTGACAGATTGTGAAATGTCCCACTCTGTGATATAATACAGTGGCTAAACATCGTCTCTGCAGAAGAAGATCAACACCTGCTTCCTGTCTTTGCGAGTGGATTAACTTTATTTTTAATAAAGATCCTTATATAGCCCTATCCGGACGGTAACTGTTTCTCATGGGGGCGTAAGTTATTTTCACCATTTATAAATGAGTACACCCCCTCTGAATAAAGATAAAAGATGTATGTTCTTAATGATCACTAACATAATTCATGGAAAGATGGCAAAATTGAAATGTATTAAACATATACATAATAAAAACAACAAAATATATGCCAGTATTTTCTGTAAAATAAGTGATTTAGGTAATTTTGTTTAAATGAAGGATTGCAGAAATGAGTACACCCTAGAAGTAATTCAGCAAATGTATAATATTCTAGTACTTAGTATGTCCTCAAGAACTTTAAGTACGCTGCTCTGACCCTTTTTGACACTGAGTGTACAAGTTCATGACACATTCTCATATCTGTCCTGTTCAACTCCTGGAGGACGACCTCCTTAAATTCCCTGGTCTTTAATGGGGAGTTTTGCTCAGTTTGTCTTTACAGAATCCCCCACAGCTGCTCAAGACTGTTAAGATTGAGTGAAATACATGTCCACTGAAGGATTTTCACCTTGGGAGAATGAATATCTTCACTGTCATGCTGAAAAAAATGCACAATAATGCAGGGAATGAAGGGAGAGTAGCATCTGCAGTTTCAGTTTTTTGTATGACATCACACAGTGGTCTGTAAATTCATGACAGCACTGATAAAGCACAACTTCCTCACACCTTCAACACTCATACATCCCAATATAAGAGCTTTACTACCACTGAACGGCACTGTAGGAACCAGGGACTTCTCACTGTACTCCTCCTCTAGCAACACCAGAACATGTTAGATACTTTTAGATCCGAAATGATTGACTTGGAGTATGGATTCTCAGAAGTCTATATTTTGTAAATATGGGTCTTGGAAGAGGTTAAATCTTGGAAGAGGTTAAAAAACTGTTCCATTTTAATACTATAGTACTTTCCTGTAAACATATTTGGTGAGGTCTGACATCAGTCAACTAAATTCCTAAAGATACACCACTTTCAAGTATGATCTACTTCAAAAATATCTGTATTGTAATAGTTTCCTTGGAGGTTGTTTTTGACACTACACTGTAAAAAACAATTTGTTGATTCAACTTAAAATAATTTGTTACCTGGCTGCCTTAAAATTTTAAGTTCAGTCAACTCAAAAAAAAAGTTTATTCAGCTTGAAATGTTAAATTATACTAAGTGACAACTTAGATATTTGAGTTGATTCAACTTAAAATTTTCAGGCAGCTGGGTTACTTACGCATCTGTTAAGTTTAGTAAACACAAATATCTAAGTTGTTACTTAGTACAGCTTAACATTTCAAGTTGACTAAACTTATTTGAGTTGACTGAATTAAAAATTTTAAGGCAGGGTAACAAATTATTTTAAGTTGACTCAACAAATTGTGTTTTTTATTTTTCACAGTGTACTTTGTCATCTCCCAACAGGCATTTGTTTAACAAAAGCAAGCTGCACCTCCTGTATTGCAAAATTATGTAAAGATTAAAGTTTTTTACTGCCGTATGTAACCGGCATATTATGCAATAGAACTCATGACATCTTATTTTCAAACGAACTTCAAAAGAAACACAATCCTTACAAATTGGGACATAATAGGAATTACTGAGACCAATATTATTTCTGTTTTGGAGGAAGAAGAGTATCACATTCTGTGACCTTGTTAGGAGATACATGCATAAAGTGTTTCTACCGGCGCATTTTAAACAAAGCAAACAGAATAAAGAAACTAGCTGAGAACTAGCTTTGAGAAACTAGCTCTGAGAAAAAGAAACAATGACGCAAAACTGGGTGTAACACACGCATACATTTAGTGCTGTGGTTTGTCCTTTAGCTATTTTATGCCTCTTCTATACCAACTTTCCCATGCACATAAGGCAGTTTGTACTCCAGATGAAGCGGTTGTGTTCTCCATGCGAGTTCTTCAGCCGTTCTCATCCATGAATCGGTGAGATCAGCTGGAATCTCAAGGGTCCTCTCAGAGAAATTCCCCATTGGTTTCTTTAATGAGTGTGTCTCTAGGCAATAATGAGAGAGGCGCGTACATAACATCTAAGAAGGTTACCAAGTAATTATTTCCCTACTACCAACCCTGTGGCAAAAATTAAAACAGAATGCATGATCTGAGTTCAGTGTCGTTGAGTGAGTGGCTTAGTTTAGTTGAGTGGCTGTGTTAAATTAACTCTATATCTACATATAAGACCTTACATTTCAAGCTGAATGAACACTGCCAAGTTTGTTGAGTATTACAGTGGGTTTTTGAACATGGTGTTGGATGTCTGTTAAAATAAAGAAAGAAAGAAAGAAAGAAAGAAATCTTTTACAAGATTATCAGTCTTTCTACTTAAAGGGTTCATTAACTGCCTTTTTTATTATTATTTTGTAATGTTCTCTGAGGTCCACTTATAATGTTATCAAGATTTTTACATTAAGAAGCATAATTTAGACATAATAGGCTATTTTCTGTCCTGTTTTTATGCCCCTATTGTCTTTTAGTTTCAGTCTTTCAGAAATCCTATGTCAAACTGTGCCTTGTTCGTAAACAAATCCACGGTAAAATTAAGTGAACAAAGGGCCGAGTTCTTACTGACATAAGCACTATTCGGATGGTAATTGCTTCTCGTATGGATGTCTGTAAAAATAACTTTACATATCACCTCAGTGATAAAACTCATGGATTCAGTTGGCGACATATTCACAGTGGGGGAGCGAGTTCTGCAATCCTACAAACCCGGGAACGTGCTCACGTGTCCAATCACATGATTGTCTGCTATAATTAGAAAGAATTTTAATTACAAATTTATTCTTATTGTTGTGTAAAATGTATTTTAAAAATACATTTTATTATGTAAAATGTATTCTTATTATTCCAGGCATATATAATCCTATTTATTAGTTGATTATTTAAATCTCCTGTTTAAAAATAGTGCTACAGTTGTATATATTTATATGTGATATACAGTGCACAGCATAAATGAGTACACCCCCTCTAAAAATTTAGCAAATACTCTTTACTTAGAAGACATGTTAGGGTTTTTTTGGAGATTTAATGTTTCAACAAGCGTGTTTGATCAATTACCAAAGATTTTCTTATCAAAGTGATAAAATGTTCTGTTGCAAAAATGAGTACACCCTCCTGAAAGAAAAGAAAAGTGTAGGTTTAAGGCTATTTTTAATCAACAAGTAAATATATTGAACCAACCTTGGGGGAGAACTGCCAGGTGACTTATTTCTTAGCATAAAAGAGGACAGTGGTACAAGAGGTATACCAAATTATTGTTTGTAATAATTAGTGTGAAAATATAGCAGAAGTAGCAGCGACATTCAAAAACAATGGACTTGTGACAAAGCTCCTGAAATAATCAGAGTGAATTTTTGCTACAAAAAGAGCTGGAGAAATACCATGCAAGTGTCTCAGAGCAAGCAAAAGCTATGAAAAGAGTGACACTTTATCTCACAGTACGACGCAGCCTGCAGAAGTGACATGCATGGTTGTTGTCACCACTAGAATTAGATAATGCTGTCAGTAAAATAAAATAAAATAAAATAAAATAAAATAAAATAAAATAAAATAAAATAAAATAAAATAAAATAAAATAAAATAAAATAAAATAAAATAAAATAAAATAAAATAAAATAAAATAAAATAAAATAAAATAAAGGGTGCAAACCTCCTGTATTTCACATTTATTTTTATTTTTTCACATTTATATTTTTCCCTTATATATTTATTTTTTCACATTTTATTTCAAAATTATTTATATGATATGTCAGGAACATACAGTTAGATAATGCTGTCAATAATAAAAATAAAATAAAATAAAATAAAATAAAATAAAATAAAATAAAATAAAATAAATAAGTGCAATAAAATAAGTGCAAACCTCCTGTATTTAACATTTATTTAAGTTGTATTTAAAAGTAATTTTTATATGTCAGGAACATACAGTTAGTGCAAACCTCCTGTATTTAACATTATATATATATTTTTTTTTTTTCACATTTTATTTCAAAATTATTTATATGATATGTCAGGAGCATACAGTTAGATAGTGCTGTAAATAAAATAAAATAAAATAAAATAAAATAAAATAAAATAAAATAAAATAAAATAAAATAAAATAAAATAAAATAAAATAAAATAAAATAAAATAAAATAAAATAAAAAAGTGCAAACCTCCTGTATTTAACATTTAAGTTGTATTTAAAAATTATTTTTTTATGTCAGGAACATACAGTTAGTGCAAACCTCCTGTATTTAACATATATCTATTTTAAGCTTGATGAAAATTCTTATTCACATTTCTCATTCAAATTGTTTAGAGACACTGGATTTTGAAATATATAGCTTTTTAGACTTGTTTGCTCAGCCATACATGCATTTTCACTCACAGAAGGCAAGGTGAAACTCTCTACGAGTCATATCAGGAGGGCTTTTTTCGGTGAAAAGCTTATTGAACAAGGCTGGGATGTTTGCCATCCAGAGTACATTCCTCTGGCTCATTCCTCATCCACTTGCCTGCATGTTTGTTTGTCTGCATCAAAGTACTGTCAGCAGTGGCCTTTGACTTTACTGAAGAACATACAAGAGAAACATTTACACAAGAAACCTTGACTTATTAGCCAACAATTGCTTTGTTTTACGGCAGTTTAGTAACTCTGCGTTTTACTGTTCGCATGTGACGTGTGAACCATTTGAACTTCACGTGTTTGACATGTCGCACATTTTTCAGGGAAAAGTGTTCATTCAGACACAGCTATGTGAGTGGATATCCTCCCTCTCTTTATACGGTCTTCATGCTTGGCAAGAAAGGCCGTGTTTGCTCACCAGTCACTTTTCTTTTCTGCTTCTTGAAAAGGAGCTGTCATCAACCCGTCACACGCCGTGCCAAGCAAACAACACCACACAGATGGGCCAGAAAGTGACTGAAACAAGAGAGCCATTTCAATCATTTTCCCTCAGCCGTGACTTTGTCAATTAAAGCAGTGCAACATTTTTGTTTGTGTAATCTTGATGGATGATGCTTTATACAGATTGCAGTTGAATATGCCAGTGTTTTTCTGTTTTGAACCTGAATTTTAACTGAAAGTAACAGTGGGCATAGATATAAGTAGAAGAATGATCTTAGTTGAGGTTAAAAGTTTACAAACACCTTGCAGAATCTGCAAAATGTTAATTATTTTACCAAAATAAGAGGGATCATACAAAATGCAGGTTTTTTTTTTTTTTTAACTTAGCACTGACCTGAATCAGATATTTCACATAAAGGATGTTTACATATATTCCACAAGAGAAAATAAAAGTTACATTTATAAAAATGACCCTGTTGAAAAGTTTACATACACTTGATTCTTAATACTGTGTTGTTACCTGAATGATCCACAACTGTTTTTTTTTTTTGTTTGTTTGTTTAGTGATAGTTGTTCATGAGTCCCTTGTTTGTTGTCCTGAACAGTTAAACTGTCCGCTGTTCCTTCAGGTCCCACAAATTTTAGGGTTTTTCAGCATTTTTGTGTATTTAAACCCTTTCCAGCAATGACTGTATGATTTTATGATGCATCTTTTCACACTGAGGACAACTGAGGGACTCATATGCAGCTATTACAGATGGTACAAATGCTCACTGATGCTTCAGAAGGAAATATACTGCATTAAAAACCGCTGGTGAAAACATTTTTAATTTGAGGATCAGGGTAAATTTAGTCTTCTGGGAAACATGTAAGTATCTTTTGTAGCTTCTGAAGGGCAGTAGTAAATGGAAAAAAAAAAAAAATATATATATATATATGATATTTAGTCAAAATAAGAAAAATGTACACAACTCAATGTACATGGCTGTTAATGCCGTTATTCCTTCTGGAGCATCAGTGAGTGTTTGAACCTTCTGTAATTGTTGCGTATGAGTCCTTCAGTTGTCCTCAGTGTGAAAATATGGATCTCAGAATCGTACAGTAATTGTTGGAAAGGGTTCAAATACACAAAAATGTTGAAAAAACAGAATTTGTGGGACCTGAAGGATTTTTCTGAAGAACGGCACGCAGTAAAACTGTTCAGAACAAACAAAGGACTCAAGAACAGCTATCACTAAACAAAAAAACACAGCTGTGGATCATTCAGGTAACAACACAGCATTAAGAATCAAGCGTATGAGAACTGTTGAACAGGGTCATTTTTATAAATTATAAACTACTATTTTCTCTTGTGGACTATATGTAAATGTATTTTATGTGAAATATCTTATTCAGGTCTGTAGTAAATAAAAAATAACGCATTTTGTATGATCCATCTTGTTTTGGTAAAATAATTAACATTTTGCAGATTCTGCAAGGTGCATGTAATCTTATGATCTCAACTGTATAAATACCTGCAACTGCATCAAACTGCATTTTTTTTGTTTTTGTTTTTGTTTTGTTTTGTTTTGTTTTGTAAGACAAAACATTTTGTGCAAATGAGCCATGTGGTTAACAGTTTTCAAAATACGGCTTTATTTACATATCCTGAACATCCACTGGGAATACCGAAATCCCAAGATGATTCAGCCATAGGTCAGTCAGCTCTCTAAACACATCTAAAATGTCCCACAGGCCTTTCCTTCTCTTAGTGTATGACTAAAACATTATGAAGGTGAACCAAGCTCATGTACAGTTTAGCATTTTTCTATATCTTACTATAATGTTATACTTAATAGAATTGATGAGTTAAGTAATTTTTTAATGCTTTCATTACACTACTTTCATTTAGCTTTAAAACTGTCAATTAATTAGATGCGTTTAGACTGTCTTTGCTTTGCCAACCCTGAGTCACCTCAGTAATCATGAACACATTTTTATGTGTCATGTAGTGTGTGATAAACCGTACAGTTACACTGTGTAAATAAGATGACTCTAATCTGACTGAAAGTCATTTTAATGAACGGTTGTTGAGAAGCTTTATTCCTGCTGACATCTCTCTGGCTTTTACTATTTGCACAGTCATAGCTTGTATAACAGCCACAAACTCAGCCCAACCAAGACGAATTCAAAAATTACCTACTTACAAAAAGGCAGTATTTATTTACCACTTGAAAATCATCTTTCATACATTTTTAAATATACTCATCATACATAAAAATTCACTTATTATTTAAAATATAAGAATAATATGTAATAATATATACAAAATGTCTTTATAATGTATTGTCCTCATATTTTTATAGATTAAACAATTAATTTCAAATGTATTGTAATTATGTTAAAATGTTTATATGATAAACTTAACTACAGGTTTATGGTGTCTTTAAATAGTACGATCAAGTACTCTGCTATGTCATTAGTAGCAGTTATTGCCACATACAGCACTTAGCCGTCTAAACACATTCTAAATGTACACCTATTGTGTAGTCACTTCATGAAACTGTTCTTTTCCATCAATAATAAATTAACTACTTGAATGTTAGAAATAATACGTTTAATTAAACTTACTGTAAATGTAATTTATGTAAATATAAACACCCAGAGACTGGATAATTACTCTTTATAACAAATATCAAAACAGTATAACAAAACAGTTTCTCTTTATTTATTTATTTATTTATTTTTTTTTGTGACATGCAACAAAATCCATTCACACACCACACAACTCCAAACAGACTTTAAGTAATACATTTATGCTGTATTTTTCATGAAAATCCAAACTGAACTTAGTGATAGCATATATAAAAATCCACTAAAATTGTGTGTAAAGTGATCACAGCACCTTTAAGCAATGCAGTTATAAAACACTTCTGGTGTACTTTATCTGACCACACTTAAAATCATTTTAAGTGTTATCATTTTAAGTGTTAGTGCTAATAAGCGTATTTACATTAAAAAAGTGTACTTAAGTAGCACAGTTGGGAAAATGTACATATAATTATTACATTACTAATATATTTTAAATAAAATCAATTTAATTTAAATTTAGGATAACTATATGAAAGTATATTAAGATTGAACTAACTTTTAAATCATTCAAAGAACACTTTTAAGGAGTACACTAATAAAACTCCTCTGTATATTTTTTTGTGGTAGTATACTTTATTTCAATGTACTAAAAATCTATTTAAATATCAGTGGTATGTAGTATACTGTACTTTTGCAACTGCACCACAGAAGTAGAAATATACTTTTAATTAATGTATTTATCGTGTATAAGATTTACAGTTTTATTCAGCACAAAAATGAAAGAATGTACTACAAATGTACTTGCTTGTATTTAAGTATTTTTTTAATGCATTCAAGTACACTTATACTTGACACTTATACACTGGCGCTATAAAGTGACACTTAAATGCGATTGTTATGTTTTAGCGCCCTCCAGTGGATGTTTGATTGTGTTGTTGTAAAACGAGCGTGGCCTTAATGTGCAACAGAATAAATGATAATAAAATGATTATTACTCATATATCCAACATAAAAATGTCATTAGACACGAACTTAATAACATTTACTTGCATGGTGTCTCACCTGGCAATGATAAGTTAGGAAATGGTATATTTTTGTGACATTTACTTGTACTAGAGAAGTTTAGATTATTATAGAATAGATGCATTATTATTGTTGTTGTTGTTGTTATTGTTATTATTATTATTATTATTATTATTAGTAGTAGTAGTAGTAGTAGTAGTAGCAGCAGCAGCAGCAGGAGCAGCAGCATTATGTAACTGTACATTATTTTAATAATGGGAATTATGATGCTACAGACCCAAAGCACATCTTTTTAGAAATCTGTATATTATGTGCACTCAAATCTAATATCTGGAATTAATTCATTATATATATATATATATATATATATTAGTGGTGGGCCGTTATCGGCGTTAACGTGCTGCGTTAACGTGAGACTCTTATCGGCGATAAAAAAAATATCGCCGTTAATCTATTCTCAAAGTTGGGTTGGGAGCTGGGTCTATACTACGCAAGCTATGATGACTTTCACCTTGATATTTTAGCGCGAATGTATACAGAGACGCGCTCAAGTTCACAGAGACAGAAGGCAGAAAGCGCGTCCTTTTTGCTTTAATTATAGTTTACAAAAGCGCAACGTTTCCTTGTTTTTCTGAGTGCACACACACAAAAAAAAAAAACGTTGAGTCTTTACAGATTCGAAAGATGCCTATTACTCTTATCTGTATGACCAAAAATGACGAGAAAAATTAAAATTAAAGAGCAAAAATTAAAAATTAAGAGCAAGTGACCGCACCGGCGCCTCTGTCATGCAGTACCGCGCTACTATTCAGCTTCCACACTCGCACTGACACTTCAATAGCGCACATTTTTCTAGGTTAACATTAGATTGAGCGGCCATGTAAAGTTGCTACTACATACATCTTTCAGATGAAAACCCGTATGGTCGATGAATGATAGGTGAGCATTTGGATGTCCTGTATTACCACATAGACCAGTCGTTAACGATCTGTCCGTCATGAACTCACTTGCTTAACCAGCCACACCAAAGCATACAGAAGGAGAGCATAAAGAGACAGGTCAACTAGAATTAAGTTTAAAATTACAATATATAGTTTATTTATATAAAAGGTATATTTGTGTATGAAGCTGGGTTTCATAGCGTTACGATTCCCGGTCCCGCCCACTCCCGCTGACATTTTTTCCTGTCCCGTCCCATTCCCGTGATTATTAGTAGGTGTGTTCGACTTAACGCAGCGCTGCGCAGCTCGATCAAATTCTGACTTAAAGCAGTGCATGTCGGTTAGAAATTTTGTCCGACTTGAGGAGGCGCCGACGCCTCGTGACTGTCACGTGTGGCATCAAAGTACCGCGATAGCGATTCGAGAGCAGCCGGCTGACTCAGCCGGCACAGTTTCTTCAGAGCGGCTGCAGGAGCTCTGATGACCACATGACTGTTTCACGATTGGCCAGATTCACCGCATGACAACGATCACGTGTGTTTTGGGTTTATTCTAACATCCTGAAGTCCGATAATGCTGACAAATCTGTTTTTAGAGCAGTAAAAGTGTTTTTACTGTAGTCGCAATGTTATATTGAGTCACATTTATCATAAAACACTGATAAAAGCATATATAACCCCACTTTATTAGTATTTAAATAGTATATGTTTATGTTGATCATTATTCTTGTTCAGATGGCGCTGTATTAAGCAGTATATGAAACGTGTTTCTGTTGCTCATAAAAACGCTTTTGAAAAATCTGTGTATTTGATAAATATTGCATTTAATTCACTTCATCTGTGATAGTGCATGCAAACATCGCGAGAGCGTCACTAACGAGAGCAGAAGGTGTCCGACTTGACAGCTCCGTTTTCAGCTCCGCCCGCGACTGCTCTCGGCTACTCTCGTTGATCGCCGTCTGTAGCGATAGATGAAGTTGAACACACCTGGTGAATTTGTTTCCCATCCCGCGGGATTCCCGAAAAAATGTCAGCCTCTAATACCTAGCTGAATTGCACTGTAGGGGGCGAGAACGAGTCTTCGAACCTGTGTGTATGCCTACTGTGAAATTACCACATCAAACGTGACGTGCTCCTTCGCTTTATAGGTAGGCTACGTTATGTAATTTTAAATGACATAATTTAATTTAATTACTTAGCCTATTAATTACCACGACACCACAAATTACCACCACATTATGTTTGCTTCTTGATGATTGCTAGTTGTTACTACTAGTAGTGAACTTATTCTGATTTGGAAACAGGAGATGAGCCCCTGGTCTAATGCGCCACCTGGCTTGAGAAACCCGTTCTCAAAGACTTACTTTTAATCATTATTTGGGTAGCACACATATTCTGAATGCCTTCGGCAGAATTCAAATGAGCCATTTTAATCTAGATTAATCTAGATTAATTCCAAGATTACAGTGAGATTAATCTAGATTAAAAAAATTAATCTATGCCCACCACTAATATATATATATATATATATATATATATATATATATATATATATATATATATATATATATATATATATACACATATAAAGTACTTGAAAAAAAAAAGTTTAGATTATTATAGAATAGATTTATTATTGTTATTATTGTTGTTATAATAATAATAATAATAATAATAATAATAATATATCTATCTACCTATCTATCTATCTATCTATATATATATATATATATATATATATATATATATATATATATATATATATATATATATATACATCTCTCTCTCTCTCTCTCTCTCTCTCTCTCTCTCTCTCTCTCTATATATATATATATATGTATATACAGTACTGTGCAAAAGTCTTAGGCCACTAGTATTTTCACCAACAAAAAAATGGTTTAAAGTCAGTTATTTCTATCTTTTGCTGTAGTGTGTAGGAAATATCACTTCATATTTCCAAACATTCATTTTGCCTTTAATTGTAATAATAATTCAGTCAGATTTTTGTTTGCACAAGAAGTCTGACAACAGCCAGTGCTCCTCACAAAGATCTGATCTCACCATCATCCGGTCTGTCTGGAATGACATGAAAAAACAGAATAAACTGAGACTAAATCCAGAAACCGTGGCAACGTCTCCAAGATTCTTCAAGAAACCTACCTGCAAAGTACTGTTAAATGTTTTAGGCACTTGTGTAAAAATGCTGTAAAATGAGGATGCTGACAAAAATAATGTCTTAAATAGATTTTATTTATAAATTAACTTCTATTAACTACATTAAATCAACATTTGGTAAACCATATTTGCGTTTAAAACTGCTTTTGCCCTAGGTGCACTTGCGCGTAAGTTTTCAGGTAGCTTTGCATGTAGGTTTCTTGAAGCATCTTGGAGATGTTGCGACAGTTCTTCTGTATTTAGTCTGTCTCACTTTGTTCTGTTTCTTCATGTCATTCCAGACAGACTGGATGATGGTCAGATCAGATCTCTGTGTGGAGCACTGCCTACATAAAAATAGATATGAAAAGTTAGTGCCAGCGTTTCATTATTAGCCTCTATGTTCACATGTAGCGACAAAAAAGAAAGTATTTCTAGTGGAATGACTCACATTAAAACGACAACCGCACGCCTGACCTTAAGAGTCTTTTGTGTTTGTTTAAAATAATTCCTAATAATTAGCCTGACACACAAACACGCACAAAAGTTAGGTAGCGTTGTTTTGGAATCCACCACCAGCCCTTTTGTTTACTGTTGTTATAAAGCGGCTATATTTTGGCAAATTCTATTGGCTACGCATATTCCACGTGTTTTCCTATTGGCTCTTAGACGTGTCAAGCGTTTTCTGATTGGACAAGGGAGTCATCGCTTACTCTACACTGTAACGCCATTGGCTCAGTAAGTAGGTTAGTGGTCCTTTAGTTATCAGAGCGAGAGAAAAGTAGGTCATAGAGAATGTATAGTGATACTGCCTAGCGCCGTCCATATTCGCCTGATTATACATGTGCTTTTCTGCCTTCTTCATGTAAGTAAGACGTGTTTGATTTATAATCATGTTAAAATGTGCTGTATGTTGTTTATATGTAGTACGGCTTGTTCATTAATTCCCTAACGTTAGTCGCCGCGAAATACATTTAAGTTTTTAAAGATCTCGATCGGGTATGTGGCAATATCATTTTCCACCTTTTTAAAATATAACATTTCTGGCTCGGTGCTTACAATAGTAGTGTTACAGAAACACTGAATTTGCTTGACACTCGCACTTCTCTTTTAAATGCATGTCAGGTTATATGAGGTCACCGTCTCGCGGTAAGAAGTCAGTGTGCTACTTTGGAATCATAACGCTGATGACAGCGACGGTGTCATATTTCTGATGAAAATATAATGGTGTTTACAAGTAAACACATTACGATGCACGTGTTCAGTTGTACTGTAAAGCTCAAATATGAGGACGACCCGTAACGTCAGTGACTGTATGCGCGACACGTCCCGGTGCGGTGTGGCAGGACACTGTACGCTCTCATGCCCTTTGCTTAACGTAAACACAGAAGCTGTATCTCGAATTCAGGTAGGTGGCTAACTAGGAAACAAATCATAGCATTATTCGCTCATTTTTCATCATTCAGGATCACTTTGAGGATCATTACACATCAGTTGCGTGAACGCTCTGGGCATCATAGTTGTATTTTTAACCTTTAATGGCTTGAGGAACATTTTTGGAGATCACTGGGCATCACAGTCAGGAACAAGTGTGATTTTTAGGTAGTTTCCACCAGGTAGGTAGCATTTTTAGGCATTATGCAGTTTTGGGGGGATTTTGGAACCTTGTTAGTTCGCTTCTTAATGTCCGATGTAAAATATATAAGCAAAATCAGTAGAGCTTCATGCATCTTTATGCATCATGCTGTAGGTGCATTCAACATTTTTGAGCTTGCAGTGAGGTATGTATTTTTTTGTGAATCATAAATACATGCAGTGTTTTTGGACATAATTGGCACATAAAAAAATGTAATAATGTCTTGTTTTTAATATAATATTTATAATTAATTCCTCATTGTGGAATATTTTTGTGAAAATGGTGCTCTTTTTTTTCTTCTTTATAATTCTTGTCACTTTTGCACTCTTGCTAAGTAAAAGTATTCTTTTTTTTTTTTTTTATTTTCTTGAACGACAATGTGTATGGGAATAATATAGTTACTACAAAACCAAAATGTTAAACACATCAAAACTTAAAGCAAACCAGTTCAGAACCACTGTGCTTGTTTTCAGCTGCATCTGACTTCATTTTGTTGAAAGATGTTTTTTACCTGTTATTCAATTAGCTTCATCAGCTCTGTCATAGTAAAGACAGCATGACTAAACTTTACTCATCAGGTATCATATGTGCATACAGTTGTTTTGGGCAACATGGTTGCATTTTTAACCTTCACGTGTGTGTGTAGCATATTTGGGGATCACATTCCAGATTTTAGGTTGTTGTTTTGGGCATCATATTTGCATTCGGCATATTTAAGCATCATATGTAGGTGCATTAGGTATTTTTGAAGACCATAAATGCATGCATTACTTTTTAGACATCTTTGGCACAGGGAAAATGGCTATAATTTTTAGGCATCATATGTACTTACAGTTGAACTGTGCATTATAGGTGTGCACATCATTGTGGGGCATTATAGGCACACACTGCAATTTTTGGACATCATGGCCACTGTATTCTTAAGATAGATATTTTTAAGAAAAACTTTACATTGTGTTTAGGTGTTTCTGAAACTGTACAATAATAAAAAAGTGGAACTATGTTAGTACACATCCTGATGTCCAATGTAAAATTCTAAAGTGAAACCAGTTATTCATGTCAACAAAACCTACATCCACAGTGTTTGGAATATCTGCGTGCAGTAAAGGTGTTTACCTTTACACCTGGGTGTGTTTGTATTTTGTAAGACTATTTTATTATGCTTTTGTTATGATATTCTGTGACAAGGAACTAACTGGGAAAAAAAGAACACGAGAAACATGTTTTCCAGAAGGGATATGATGTTTTTGTTGGTACAATAATATATGGACCCAGTTCAGGGCAGACATGTACAGTAGAAGTTTAAAATAAGGTTGCTGGATAATGATTATCTAGAGAAAGGCAAAACGTTTTGAACCTCACCTCAACATCAAAACAATGGCAATACCCTGGTATAGTGGTTTTTGCTTATACTCTATTTATGGTGGTACTCAGAGGTGCTTTAAAGAATACCATGGTTTGACTATGGTACATGTCCAAAAACCTGTGTTACTGTATACTTTCACGCTGAGCTTTTGCCTTCTGTGTGAATGCAAGTTGGAGTCAGAATGTTAAAATTAAATCTGCTTAATTTAAGACCCTAGTAATAAAACAGATTATCAGTTTTTTCTTTGATATTAATATTTCTAATTTTTTAGAAAATAGCAAAATTATCAATGTGGGGTCAGTAAGATTTTTAATAGTTTTTTTAAAGAAAATCTCTTATGCTCATCATGGCTGCATTTATTTGATTTTAAAAATACATGAAAACTGTAATATTCTGAAATATTATTTCAGTTTAGTGCTGTCAAATGATTAATCACAGTTAATCGCATCTAAATAAAGCAATAATCGACCAATAGTTTTTAAAATGGATACTGAACGGAAAATAAATAGTGCTCTACTATATAAATAAATAAATAAATAAACCCAACCCGGAAAAAACTATCGGCAATGGTTTGCCGATTAATCGGCAAAACCGATACATCGGTCGACCTCTAGTGTCTAATTATTTCTGTAATAGTGTACAGTAACAGTACGACAGGAAGTCTTAGTGAATAGTTCTGTGAGAAAGATCTGGGTAAAGATAGACACAGTGAAAAGTCTTCCCCTTCATCTTCACTGATAAATCTTATTCAGCTTCAGTAATCAGCCTGGTTCTCATGCTGTGAGACACCTGATTGTTTGCCAGGCTGTGCTGAATCAGAGCACACTAAGACACCTGTCTGACGGGCTTCACGCTGTGTAGGTGACGTCGCTGCATCTGCTGCTCTGGGTGGCAGCGGTACGGTTTAGCAGCTTGCAGTGTGTCCAGCCGGACTCAGAGCCTCTGTCCTCCCATGATCCTCTGCTAGCTGTACAGCATGTGCACAGATCCCATCTGCTGTCCCTGCAGTCACAGACATTACTCATCACAACAGATGATACTACCAGTGACTCCTCATACAATTAGCACAGCAGTTCGGTGGAACAATGCTGCTCTCCTGATGTTCATACACTCTTTTTTTGTTTTGTTTTTCACCCTGTCCCTGCCTCTGTCTACGGCCTGTGCTCTCTCAGGTCCAGTGCCTGTTTTGTGTATTTCCGCAGAAGCCAGAGCTGTGAAGAAGTGACAGCTGTTTTCTGAGGTATGTGCTCTAGGATATTTGGAAACAGTGTGTGGAATTCATGTCCCCAACAACTTTGAAGGGATCGTTCATCCAGCAATAAAATCTGTCATTACTTACTCACCCTCAAGTCACTGAATGATTTTTGAATGATTAATGAATTAAATGTCAGTCTGTTTCTCATGCAGAGCTGTTGCGTGGCATCATGTGAGTTGGGACATCAAATAGAGTATGGACTATTTTTATGTTGCTTTTTTTTAAACTTGAAAACATACGTTTCTGAGTGAATGCATCAAATAGGTAAAAATTAAGGCTGCAAGCAGGTGGCTTTTGGAAAACAGCCAATGGTTGGCAATTTGCATTTAAAGTGGTAAATATAGAAGAAATATGTCAAAGTCATTTATATGTGGCAAACATCCTACTACCAGGTGGTGGCGCTATGACTATAACTGGATATTGGCATGTAGACGTCTTCAGGCCAGCACTTTTATCAAACATATAAAGTTTGGTGCAGATTGAACATGGTATGTTTGAGTTTGTGTAAAACAAGTCATTTCCTATTGCCAGCAGGTGGCGCTATGATTCTAACAGAATTTTGGCCTTCAGGCCAGGACTCTTATCGAATATGTGAAGTTTGGGGCAAATTGGACATTGTATGGCTGAGCTACAACACTTTCTATTCTCATGGTGAAACATCAAATTTTTTCAGGTGGCCTTTGACACGCCCTTTAAAGAAAGCTCAAGATGTTCGCAATTTAACATTGCAAAGGCCTTTAGAGTAGACTGACCAAATATAATGTTGATGTCATAAAATCTCTATGAGGAGTTCATTAGAGCATAAAACATGCCACTTCCTGTTGCCAGCTGGTGGCACTATGGCTATGGTTATAGGCTTGTGTTTAGGCCAGGACTTTTATGAAACATGTGAATTTTGTTGCAGATTGTACATTGTATGCCTAAACAACTTCCTTTTTCATGGTGAAACATAGAAATTTGTCAGGCCACCATGGACACGCCCTTCAACGAAAACTCAAGATCTTTGCAATTTAATGTCACAAAGGGCTTTAGATTACACTGACCAAATTTGATGTTGACTGGTTTCAATCTCTAGGAGTAGTATGTTTAAATGCAATGCCTGAAAATGGTAAAAACGGCAAAAAACTTGCAGAGAAACTTCAAAATAACAGGCTTCCTGTTGGGTTTCAGATTTTGTACCGAGAAGTTTTTTGTTGGTATTGGTGTGTTACATGTGTCTACTGAATTTCGTACATGTATCTGAAACATAGCTCGAGAGGACCTTTGTTGAAATTTTATAGGTGGCGCTATCGAGCCATTTTGACACACCCACTTCTGAAACCCATGTCAGATGTAAATTTAATCACTTTTGGGGAGTGTGCAAAGTTTGGTGCTCGGGCCCTAAAAAAGAGATTTCTTTTACACTGTGAGATAATTTTTCTGCAAGTATACTGTAAGTTTAATGCGCATTTGGGTATGCAATATGCTCTAGGTTCACTTTATTTACATTGACGTTTGCATAATTTGAAACTTTTTGTAGATAATTTACAGCATTTTACCAACATTCCACCAAAATAAAATGTCACAAACGTAAGGTTTTGAATGTTTGAAAGTGAAGACAAGTGTGAACTCCCTTAAAAGTATTTCCATTGTTCTCTGTGTCTTGATGTATCAGCAATAGCAATATGAGCCATTTTATTTGAAATTAATATTGCAGAATTATAGAAAGTACTAACTAAATGTTTTTCCATCGACAAGATGGTTTGGGAACCCCTGTAAAGAATAATGTCACAATGCAGTTGAAATTATTTATTTATTTATTTATTTATTTAGAGATTCACCCTAAGCATTCACTTTGAATGTATTGCAGCATGGACATTCAGCTAAATATTTCCTTATGTGTTCATCAAAAAAAAAAAAAAAATTACTTACCTTTATTATAGATAATTTTGGATCAGTCCACCTTTTTTTCCTGTGGGAGTTGGCGCAGCCATTTGTAAATTTAATGGGTCTGGCTTCTGGTCTCATCCGCGTCCAGCTTTTTTAGCTGCTTGATTTTACAAATTGGTGTGTATTAATGTCTTATTTTAATGTATTACAGGGCTCTAGAGTGCGACCAATTTGGTCACACATGCGACCTAATTTTTCAATGGTGCGACTTAAAAAAATCTGCGGTCGCATCGGTGCGACCAGCTGTTCGAGAGCAAAAAAAAAGAGTCTCTGCAACTGTGGTTGAACAGACATTAGGCATATATCGTGGTCTAAACCAATCAGAGATAGTAAAGGGCGGCCCCCCCTTTAAATAAATCAATAATGACGCAAATATTAACTACATTTTCTAAAATGTGAACCTGTTTCAAATACTTTTTTTTCCTCAGATAAACAATTTCATTTGTGTGTGTGTGTGTGTGGTTTGTGTGTATCTGTTAGCCACCATTTCTAATTAAATCATATGTGAATAAATGCAAATATTCGCTCTAATCACCCAGTAAAGACGGTAAGGACCATGGCGCCGGCTTCCTTTGAAATATGTTTGATGATTGCGCCTAATGCGCCCGCTCCATTAGCGCCAGCACCAGATTTGCTGCCTGTTCGTAAGTGAGAGCCTGTCAAGGGAGGCACGCCGATTATTAAAATAAGAATTATTATTGATTACTTATTTGAATCAGTACATTATAACGAAAACAACGGATTAAAAATGTAAATAATTGGATTTTTACGATCAGAAATTTCGTAAACTGGGTGAACCCCTATAGGCGTTCAAACACCCGACCAATTTCATCAGAGATTGCAGGGAGTCACGTCCAGATGTCAGTTAACGTTATTCTTTTTAGTGTGGATTTGGCTTAAAAGTACAAGTGATTATAAGCATATATAAGTGTGCAGATCAGCTCAATCTGCTGTTAAAAATTAACCATCCATTCATCATATCATCATGCAAAAAAAAAAGACGATTAAATGCGATGCGGTCGAAAATTTGGGTGCACCTAACTTTTGTGTTGGTGCACCTAAGAAAAAAAGTTAGGCGCACCAGTGCAACCAGTGCAAAAAGTTAGTCTAGAGCCCTGTATTATCTTAATTATGAACACAGTGGTTTGTAGTGCAAACAGTTTTACCATTTACTGCACTTTGTTATTCTTCTCATTATTTACCTACAGGGGCTAATAAACCAGAAGTTTCACCCATAGGCTTTCTTCCCTGTTAAAGAAAAGGGTGGGAAAGTAGTTAAGTAAATGATGACAGAATTTTTATTTTTAGCTGAGATATTGCTTAAAGCTGTGTTTTGGACATCAATAAACAGTGAACTCTTTCAAAACCTTATTATTTTATGCTTCAGCTGATAATGCCTATGTTCATATGATATGCCTTATCATTATTATAATACCTTTGATTTGAGAACATCGTACGATCTCACTCTGAAATATTTTGACCATGGACTGTGGGGTAAATAGGTCAGATGTTTTGAAATACCAAATTACTGTCTATATGTAGTCATTTTGTTCATGAAAACCATAATCAACACAAATCACATCAGACCTTTTCCTGTCTTTTTAATAAGGATAATAACATCCTGTAAGTGAACAGACCTACTCAAGTGACCTACATTCGCTGCCGCTTTTGTGAACTTCTGCTTGTTTCCTTTCGTCTACGACCTGATATTCACATGCTCTGCTTTTGGTTTTCTCTCTGCTCATGTAACCTACATCATCATGATATGATCTTGTGGTTTATTTGATCATCTGATTTTGCATTTGTTTTTCAGAGCACTATTATAACTTTATTTTAACTATTATTATATGTTATTAAAAAATACGTACATACATTTTACCCATCTGTTGAAAGTTCAAGAGGTTAACTCTTGAAACTTTGACTGCATGCTCACTTCATAACACAATATTATTAGCATAATTTGGCTTTGTTTTTTTTTTTAGCAAATGTGATTGGTTCTTGCCCATTCGAGATGCACCACCGTGATGCATGATTATTTTTTGGGTGGTTTCCAGGGCATTGCTATTGCTATTCGGTTGCAAATGTATTCTATGTGGTTGCGCATCTTGTAATACATCAGCATTCTGGTAATACATCAGTCTGCTGCAAGTCTATGGGAGGTTTTCCAAACATTTAATGTACCCCCGATGAAAGTTGAAAATTAGCTCGCTTAAAAAATTCCTATACCACTAGCAGTACAATTTTAGGTGTCATTTATTATTATCAAGTTCAAGTTTCATTTGACAGTTTCTGACACAAATATCATGGAGGTGCATGATTTGTAAATGCAGAGAATTCATCAAGGTCAGGCTCCAGTGCTTCTTATTACTGTAAGGCATTCAGTTCCCATAATCCATCTGTCACAGACTCGTCACATTATCAGTGTCCTTCTATACTTGTCTGTAAGCTTCACGTTTCACGATGCAAATTACTGGCGTGAATAGAAGCAGGTGTCAGTCTGACCTATAACTGTAAAGAGAACAGATTGTGCCAGAACATAATCGAATGTGGGCCGCTGCTGGCGTGGGGTGATCAGGGTGTTACATAGCAGGTTTAATTGGGTGTCAAGGCACCCTGGATCTGTTAGGTCACCTGGATCAAGTGTCAGCTGGTGAAAAATAGGTCAAAGATAATGAAGTCAAGGGGAACAGAGTCTTAGAAGAGATACAGCCTTATGTCAGTGATATGTAAAAAAACAGACTATGTTACAGTAAAAAGCTAAGTAGTTTCAGAAGCGTCAGCGTAAATGAGTTAACCCACAAATGTGTTAGTTTTTTCAAATGGAGCTGCACTAGAGCCTAATTGCTAATTATTCATTCATTCATTTATGACATATATGTTTCTTTATAGTACGATATAAGAGATAGGGCTGGGTAAAACTTGATTTCTTGATTTTAATCGATTGCCATTTTTACGAAACAATATAACGTTAGATTCTTAAATCCCAAGAATCGATTAGCCTAGCTTGTTTTCAGTTAGCGAACGGAACGTTGTAGCGCACCTCCCATCCAATAAATCGCAAAAAGCTTTGGGCTTTGTTACTTTTTATATGAAACAAAGTCTCAGATTTCAAATTCTGTCACTTTTATTACAGTATTCAAACAATAAATACCGTTTTGGCGCTGTTTAATGTGGAGTGACAGATCGCTGTAGCGCCTCAGTTCAAGAGAAGCCGCAGGGCAAAGTGCACGTGAACTGATCGTCTCCTCCGCTTTAAAACCAGTTTCAGCACAAATTAAACATCAATACACACCCGAAGGTATGTTAAAAGAAAGAGTGCGATATACAGAAATCTGTATTCTGTCTCATGTAATCTAAATCAGTGTTTCAACCGCGCAAAGACGTCAATGTATAACAGCTTGTAAACAATGTCACGTAACGTCACATTTACCTCAGAAAAAAATGATATTTGCTGACCATAAACTCGTTAACGTTAGTCAGCTAGAAAAATGAACTCTAGAGAGGAGCATTTTGCTAAATATATACACCATATAACATTTTATACTGTGTTGAATTTATTTGAATAAATCCTTCAAGTATTTATTGCAGCCACCATTTAAATGTTTATATTTCAAAAATAAATAAATAAAATAATTGGAGTAGAAATATAATTATGTAATTGTAGCTTTATGGTTATAAAAACTTCACTGAGTGTAATTTAAGCATTTGCATACAAATCAGTTAATTAACCTTAAATGTTATGTAATACCATCTGACTCTCATGTATATTTTAGGCCTACAGCATTAGCTAAGAGAAAATTGCCATGTACCTGGTACAGTATATATCCAAATTAATTAAATTAGAAATTTAATCAAACTGCAAGCTAACAAATCAGAATCGAATCAAATAGTGGAATTTGTGTCAAAACCCAGCCCTGATAGGAGAATATGGAGCACATACTCAAAGACTAAAATGAGCAAAAGTATGCAATTTGGTGCAGTTGTTGGCTGAAATATGGCCAAATAGTAAGATGAAATCAAAGATGAAAGTAAGATGAAATTCCGATAGGTTGTAATGTAAATCAGTGAGATGTTTTACAGTATAACAGACTACTTGCATAAAATGCATTTGAATACCAGTTGTCTCCCAGTATTGTCTTAGTAAAATTAGATTTAAATGCTTGGTTATGATAAAAGCTCTGGACATTGTGGGAGCAAAACATATAATGTAATGCAATACAATGATTGAGAGATAAACAAATAAATGTTCCATAAAAGCCTGTTGCATATTTAATACATTTTACCATGATTACCATGAAGTAAGTGTTCAACTTGAAGTATTTTTAACAATATAAATTTTATTCTTATGTTTACTTCTGTTAAATCATGAAATATTTCATAATAATAAGTGAATTACAATTACTAAAAGGCCTTAAACTATTGATCAAGGGACAGAAGGCATGTAGTAAATTGAGTACCAAAGCTTTTTAACATTTATTTATTTATCATTTTGATCATTCAGAGGCCTTAGAAATTTGTGTATCAGATATGATATAGCAGGCTTATAGGGTTAATTTCAGGGCATATTTTTTGTTACATTTTAATTTTGTCAAACCTTGGTTTATTTTCAGGTTAAAAACACACAGCTGACTTTTACCATTGTCTTACTGTTGAACCCCATTGTATATGACACTAAGGAGTGGCTGTCTGTTCACTTACATCATCTAAACCCCTCTCTTGTGTCTGGTTATGAAATGCTCAAGCTTAGGGTGGAGATTATATATCCTGCTTCACTACAACTTTCTTCTCTTGCAGAGGAGGATCGTGTCAGACAGCCTAAGGAAATGGTAAAGGAAGGACTGCCCTTGACTGTCTCTATTGTGAGTTTAAGAAGTATTACCTTTATATTTCTACTTTTTGCTCTTTTAAAAACTTAAAATAACATTTTGTTTGCTTTACTTACATGTTTACTATCATGAACTTTACGTGTTTGTGAAATTGACTTTTTTCAATATTCTTTTTCACCATAACAGAATACAAGAGACTAAGGGGTTAAACTGATGTTTGTGTTTTGCAGATGGTCTAATGGCAGACCAAAGAATGGACATCTCCTCCACGATGAATGAGTTCATGTCTCCCAGTTCCACTGATCTGATCAGCAGCTCCATGGGAACGCCGGGCATGGACTACACCCGCAAGAGGAAGGGCAGCATCACCGACTATCAGTAAGAGCAAGTTCTAACAGATCCTCTAACTCTCTGTTCAAGATCGTTCATCATCATTCACGTACGTGTGCTCATAATGGATCTCAAGCAGAATCCATGATGATATTCAAGACCCAGTGTCTGGTATTACTTTATAAGTTTGGGGTTAGTAAAACAGATTTTTTTTTTTTCCAATTTGTAAAATCCTGAAGAAGAAAAAAAATCACATTTACCACAAAAATATTAGGCAATGCATTTTCAACATTGATAAAATAAATGTTTCTTGAGGACCAACTAATAGAATGATTTCTGATGGATCATTTGACACTGAAGTCTGGAGTAATGATGCTGAAAATTCAGCTTTGCATCACAGGAATAAATTACATTTTAAAATGTATCAAAATAGAAAACAGTTATTTTGAACTGTAATAATATTTCAGAATATTACTGTAAGTTGTATTTTTGATAAAAAAAAAAAAGCTTGCTTTGCATAAGAGACTTCTTTCAAAAGAACGTTTGAATGCTAGTAAATAGTATGCAAAAGTATGTGAGCTGTACAAAGTATGGAGCAGAATTGCGTAATTTCGCTTGAGGCAAGTTTTTTCACTCTGACTCTGACATCACTTGAAAAACAAACATTACATATACAGTTTAATTTCATCATGCTACAGGAATCCATCATGCTAAACATAGCATGGATACTCTATTAGCAATACGATTGAGACATTTTACTTTATGAAATATTATCATAAATATAACAAACATACAAATGCTGAAATGCATGTGAAAGTTAATGATGGATTAATGTGAAGGGTGAGACTATACAGAATAATTTACATGTGGAAATAAAATCTGTTGTAAAAATTAAAAAGGTGGGTAATATATCACTCTCTGCTCTTACATATGTAGTTTTTCAAACAGTTCATCATCAACAATCATACAATTATTTCAAACAATCATGTCATCATACTAATGCATCCCCCTCAACATCTAAATTGCGAGTGAGAAGCAGAAAATTTAACATCTGGAATGGTTTGGAATTTGAGTAATTACAGAATTTATTTCGATGTGGAGGAACCTTGGTGTCTCTTCTCTCCACTCACATTTCCTCTTTTGCATCTGTCACAGAAGTTCATTGTTGATCATTTAAAAATTGTAAACATTTACCATGAGTTTGGCATGTTTTGTATTTTTTGAAGGACAGTCAACCCAAAAAATTTAGGGCTGCCACTTACAACAGTTTTTTAATATTGATTAATCTATTGACTAATTTAGTGATTAATCAATTAATCTAAACAGTAAAAAAAAAAAAAAAAATCACAAATTTATTTAGGAAAAATATAAATACACATTATTTCTGACAAAAAAGAAATAAAAAATAATATTTTGATTATTTGATTATTAAAATGGAACCATGGAATCCAGAAAAGTAATGAAAACAGAAACTGTAAAACTCAATTAATTAGACAGGCTTTTTGAATAAAACATTTAATTTAACCATTAAAACAGAGTATAGAAAATTTAAATGAAATAAAACTGGATTTGGAAATAAAACGCATTTCATAGGGCCCTACAATTATAATACATTTTTTGTGATAATAAAAATAAATGTAAGTGAACAGTAGCCTTCAAAATTACTTAAAAATTCATATATAATGGCAATGAGGCAATAATAATTAGTTTAAATAAAGTATCAAAAGCAAGAAATCATATGGTTTTATTGAACAAAACTGTTAAAATACGTAATGTATTACAAACAATAGAACTAATGTACATTACGCATTATAAAAAAAAAAATGCCTGCAGAGGGTGCCAACGGCCTGGCGATTGTTGTTACACTTTACTATGCGATCTAATCTGTTTAATTTTGACATTTCTTTAGGACAGAAATGCTATAGCCACTGTAATTTAATGAATATGTGGACATCAAAATGTGTCACTTCCGGTATTTTGCCGGTTTTCGATGTCGGAAAAAAGAAACCGAGGATTTTTAAAAATCTAATAGTCGACTAGAATCAATGAATTGCGACAGCCCTAAAAAATAATTTCTTTTTGTCATTTACTCACCTTTAAGAATCTTGTATGACTTTCTTTCTTCTGTGGAACATAAAAGAAGACATTTTGAGGAACGTTGGTCACCAAACAGTTTCCCTTCTCATTGACTTCCATGGAATGAACTAAAAACTGAAACTGTCTGGTTTCCAACATTCTTCAAAATTTCTTCTTTTCTGTTCCACAGAACAGAAAACTTCAAGGTGAGTAAATCATGACAGAATTGTAATTTTTGGGGTGGACTGTCCCTTTAATGTGAAATGATCTGAAATTAAATTTTTCAATATCTTTGTTTTCACAGAATTGATGGATTTTCTTTCGAGTAAGTATCAGAACATCTGAATGACTTACACTTTACAGCAGTCCAGTATAAAAATGTTCAATTCCTTTCACAAAAACCCTATACCCATGGCATACTATGGTACATGAACAGTAAAAACCTGATTACCATGCTGTCATCACTGAAACATCACTAAATCGCTAAACTGTACTGTAAGTGTGCCTTTCTTTGAGAACAGGCACATTATTCATATGATTAAAAAAATGAACTTTTTGAGAAAAATACGAATTTTATCCTCTTAGATCTGAGTCTTCATGGATGAGATTCCTCATCCCAAGCTCACAGCTCACACAGTCCTCTGAGAGTGAACGGTCAGTGAGTATGGATGAAGACATGCTAACTGGTCAAACAGCCAAGTCTGTTCTTATTTTAAGACAAATGTAATCCAGCACCTTTGATATCCCAATATGATAAATTCACTTCATGCAAAGAGATGGAGTGCAAAGTGTTTCAAGGGCAAATTTTGTGCATACATATTTGCAGGAAATACTTTAGTGAATCAGGTGCTAAAACTATGCAAACAGCTTGTGCATATAAACACCATCTGCACAATTTAGTCACAATTCATTCTGGGTGAATTCACCCCTTGTAATAGTGGAACAAGAACATGTGTAGTTCCATTATATTATCCATCACGCATATAATTGAGGTCATAGGGGTTCAGGTGACTAAAAGGTCTGTTCTAATAGAAAACATATAACAGTTATTTAAACAACAGAGAGAGAAAAAAAAAATCAGTGGTAGATTTTATCAGTGTCAAGCCCTCAGGTAAACAGCGTGTAAAATTTCTTTCATTGTGGTCAGTTACAAAACAAGGCATTATGAAACAGCCAAGCTGGAGCTGATGGTGCATGAAATGGGAGTTACATCATATCAAGTCATAGTATATTTGTAACGGGTACTATATTGTGGGATCCTTATCCTGTAATGACATTTAATGATGAGAAATGAATCAGATGTGCTCTTAACCTAATCATTTATGGACTGTAATTAAAATCAAGAAAGAAAAAAAATATTTTGTTTTAAAGAGTGTTTTTCATGCACTTCAGATCACCCTAGTAAAAAAGTAATACATTTGAAATACATTTATTTCATGCTAAGTATAGTTTAAATGTATTAACACATTTACTGGCATATCGCTTGAGACTTACTGATATAAAAATGATACTGAAACTTTATTTGGAGTACTACTTATGCGCACTGCACATGATCTTTATTTAAATGCAAGATATTTAAAGTGTAACTAAAGTATACTTGCAGTGGTTCCACTTTAGCATAAATAAATTTACATCAGTTTAACTTTAGTAGACTTCAGCACTATTTCTACACAATTAAAGTGCATTAAGTACAAAATTAGTTGTTCCAATTTAGCAGACTTTAAGTATCCCGGTTTAGTATACCAAAAGTACAATTGCAGTGCATTTTTATTAAGCGCATAAATTTGTAAATTTATTTGTAGTGTACTTAGCATGAAATAAATGTATTTCAAACACAGTTTAGTATATTTTTCACTAGGGCAGGTTATCTTCCCTTTCAAATCACTTTATATAGGTACTATTAACTATTTAAGCTAATGTATTTTTACTGTTCATTTTTAAGGGACAGTATGGACATAGACAAGGACAAACAACTTGTAAGGTAAATGGAATTATTGATATACATAAATATGCTTTTTTTTGTGTGTGTGTGTGTATTTTCCAGTTATTTTTTTTAAAGCAAAAAAAAAAAAAAGTAACTGAAAAAGAAATTTTATTTTTTTTTTGGTTTGTATTGTGTTGTACTATGTAGTTTGTGCCTCTTTTGCTTTAATGGGCTGCTTTAAGGAGAATTTTAACATATTGATTTCTTTGTTTAAAAATTTCCAAAATCCCTAAACTTTGTTCATTTTGAAGTTCGTTTTAGATTTTGCATCCCATATTTTCAACATTTTTTTTTTTTTTTTTTTTAATATGGTTATTCTGTCTATAACTGGATCTGTTTATATAGGTTCTGGTGTTTATGCTTAGCCTACATGATTAATTATTTCTCAGACGTTATACTCTTTTTTTTTTCCCAACAGGGTCGATCAGCAGATTAAGAATGCAAGGTGCATTTCTGTATTTTTTTAATTATTAGTGAATATATCACATGCTGTTGTAGATCTTATGCTTTTTCTTCCAAGTGTAACATTGCTTTGGACTCGTTTGTCAACAGGGAGGCTCACAGTCAGATAGAGAAGAGACGCAGAGACAAAATGAACAGCTTTATTGATGAGCTGGCTTCATTAGTGCCTACCTGCAATGCCATGTCCCGCAAGCTGGACAAACTCACGGTGCTGCGCATGGCGGTCCAGCATATGAAAACACTTCGAGGTGAGATTCACACTGCCATTCCTAGCAGAGAACTCAGCTTTTTGATGTAATCTTCATACAAGAGATATGCATTCAAGTAATTGAGTACAGTAGTTGATTTTTTATTTTTTATTTTTTAATTTTTTTTAAAGATTAAATGAGTATTATGCATTGCATGGACATTTGGAATAGACCATTGTATTTATGCAACATTACGATCTAAAATAATTTTGTTAAATGATGTATATTATTATATGTGACCCTGGACCATAAAACCATTCATAAGGGTCCATTTTTTTAAGGGTGCCAAAAAATCTAAATATTAAGAAAATCGCCTTTAAAGTTGTCCAAATGAAGTTCTTAGCAGTGCATATTACCAATCAAACATTAAGTTTTGATATATTTACTATAGGAAATTTACAAAATATCTTTTGGGAACATAATCTTTACTTAATATCCTAATGATTTTAGGCTTAAAAGAAAAAATCTATAATTTTGACCCATATAATGCATTGTTGGCTATTGCTACAAATTTTCCCGTGCTACTTATGACTGGTTTTGTGGTCCAGGGTTACATATTTGATGTTATTGATATTCAAAATATTCAAAATGAATACGTGGGTTTTGTTAAGGTACTGTAGTCTAATGATTATGTAGTTCCATTGTATGAAAATGCATAATAACAAATAACAGTTCTAAAATAAAAACTGATTACATAAGGGGACATGGTGATAGAAAAAATATTACATTTCAATGCTTTTGCATTTGCTCACAAAAGTTCTGCATATCCCCAAAAAAGGCTTTTCGAGAAAATGCAAAACTAGTAATGGAAATAATATAAATAGAGTGTTAAAAATAACTGTATTTCGTAATACACAATACTTTTTGAGAAAATGCTAAAGTTTTGTGAACAAATGCAAAGTTTTTCAGGGGAGCTCAAAAGTTTTGCAAAGTGAACACACTTGGGAACACAAACGTTTTGTGAATCAACGGAAAAGCATGTGATATAATGTTTCCTCCCATAATTTTTTCCATAACCAAAGTCTTTTTAATGGGCTCCTTACTGTAATTCTCTGTTCTGAAAGCATGCCATTACATGAATGCCGCATATAAACAGTGCCACTCAATACATTAATGTATATTTCATTGGTTCCCACAGCAGGTCAATTAATTCATGTACTTCAAATTATGTTTTGTCCATTTGACTCATACAAGTACTCACAAGAAGTTAATTGATTGCTTATAAATATGCTTATTTTATACCTTCTTTTTAAGGTGCTGCAAACCCTTATACTGAAGCTAACTACAAGCCAGCCTTTTTATCAGACGACGAGCTGAAGCACTTAATATTAAGGGTAGGTGACCTAAAAAAAAAGAGTCCTTTTGTGCTGTGCTGAATGACAAACCCTGGCTGTGACTCACTGGTGATTCACTCTGCGTCTCAGGCTGCTGACGGTTTTCTGTTCGTTGTGGGCTGTGATCGGGGAAAGATCCTTTTTGTGTCAGAGTCTGTCTACAGAATTTTAAATTACAGCCAGGTAAGGCCTTCTAATGCTACCATGATTCACCATTCAGCATATACGAATCATCAGACTGTGAAGTGACTCACTATATTGCCTGCTCTCTTGGTCTTGCAGAATGACCTGATTGGCCAAAGTTTGTTTGATTATTTGCATCCTAAAGACATTGCAAAAGTCAAAGAGCAGCTCTCGTCATCTGACACAGCCCCACGCGAAAGACTCATTGATGCTAAAAGTAAGTTAGCACCTTGATGCAGACAAACCGTAAAGGCTGGAAAACGCAGTGTTTCCCAGTGTTGGGGAAAGTTACTTTTAAAAGTAATGCATTACAATATTGCGTTACTCCCTAAAACTAATTACGTTACTTAGTTACATTTTTTATGGAAAGTAATGCGTTACATTACTTTTGCGTTACTTTTTAAATCTGGGCAGGGCTTGCTTCTTGTTTTTAATATAAAAAGTTATACTTTTAACAAATGTACAAGCCCTTTCCTACCAAAAATTTAAATGAATAAGCCTCAGGCTGAAGCAAAAATACAGATAGTTCAACACTCTTCAGCAATAATAAAAAAAAAATGAAGCACAAATGTTAACTTACCTACAGTAATTTTTCTTATTAGTATGGTTGAACTGGATCATCGAAGGTCAGCAGCAGAACCATCGGTTAATAAAATGGGATTAAAAACATATAGGATTTGGGATATTTAACACATTTAATTATTGCAGGTTTGTGTCATATTCTGAGTTTGTATTTCAGTTTTTATTCATTTTGAGGAATACGTGAATCTGTTTTTGTTTTTTGTTTTTTTGAATGAGTAAATGCACGTTTAAATTTAATCTAGAGCTACAGTAACATCATGTTTACACAGCGCTTTTAACGCCACTGCATTTACTCCCGATTTCTCTCAACATGGGGACAGGAGACTTGTCATTCAATAAATAGGAAAACAAAGTAACTGGCATTACTTATTTGAAAAAGTAGCTCAGATATTTCTTGTAAATTAAAAAGTAATGTGTTACTTTACTAGTTACTTGAAAAAAGTAATCTGATTACGTAACTTGCGTTACTTGTAATGCGTTACCCCCAACACTGTTGCTGACTTTGTAAATGATTACAGAGGAAAAATACACTAAACGACTGAGGATCACACACTACCAGACTTACAAGTCATTTCAAACACAACAAACTCACACAGAAATATGCATCACGTTGCATGGAGAAACGTGACAAATGAAAACATATTTTTTGTTTTCATATCCTGTGACTGATGGGAATTAAGAGTCTAAAAAATCAGAGTCTGTTCCCATCATACACTACACAATTTGATGTGAAATCTATCAACTCTCTAGAATCTGAATTTGACTTTCGCCAACTAGCATTGACTTGTCCAGACCGCATATTGCCAGAAATCTTGGGGCAGTGTATGCCAGTCTTTAATCACATAAATTCAATTCGTTTGACTATTTTTTGAGCTTATCTGGTTTTTATTTTGTCAGCTGGGCTGCCGGTCAGGACAGACATCACTCCTAGTCCCTCCAGACTGTGCTCGGGGGCCCGACGTTCATTCTTCTGCAGGATGAAGTGCAACAGGCCCCTTGTCAAAATGGAAGACAAAGATTTTCCCTCAACTTGCTCTAAAAAGAAAGGTGAATCGGTTCTTTCATTTTCTTTGCATATTGTTAAATATTCAAAGACAATGTTTCATTATCCAGGGGCGTATAATAATGGATGAGAAAAACTCAGTACAAAAGTAAACCAATGGCAATGTTACAAAATACAGAATCCGAGAGCAAAAAAGCTCATCCAGAAATTTGTTTGCTGTGTATCCAAATAAAATGATTACGTGCTAAGATACTAGCAATCTTCTTTTGCTCTTATAAAGTGCAAAAAAGTGCTCAGTGCATGTTAAAATCAACAGATTTTTGGTCACCCAGGACCTTCCTCAGTGTTCACATACTATTGAAACGGTTCTTATTTGTATTTAATTCCTCACATATCAACACACATGTATCTAATCAATTCAATTAATGAATCAGTGACAGACCATTTACTTCATTGGCAATTTCCAAATATAGATGAGATACAAAAACAAAAAGATAAAAACAATATCAATCTAAATATGTTGGTCAGTTATGCTATGATGGATTGTATGGAGAATTTGATTGATATTTTTTGTATCTTTTTGATTTTGTATCTTTCTGTATCTTGTCTGAATTTATTGGCAGCTCAATCTAATGTGAACCTAGAAAAATGTGCTATTCAATTGTCTGTGCGGAGTGTGGAAGCGGAACATTAGCGCGCTCACTGCATGACAGATGGAGGCGCCGGTGCAGTCACTTGCTCTTAAAATACTCTAATTTTTGGTCATATAGATAAATTTAATACATCTTTCGAATCTGTAAAGACTATTTATTTGTGTGCACTCAGAATAACAACAAAACGTTGTGCTTTTGTAAAATAATGAATACAAACAGGATACGCTTTCTGCCGTCTCGGTCTCTGTGAACGTAAGTGTGTGAAACTTCGAAACTCTGTGTATACTTGTCTTACAGACATGAAAAATGTATCTTTAAATGAACTAATTCAAACAGAAAACAAATATTCTCAGATTATGCTATCCGTATGAAACATGCATACAGGAGCATCACTACTGCAGAGGTGATAAGTCAGTGTCGCAGACTTCCTCTCTTAACCTGAAAACAAAAAAAGCACTAGTTTATCAATAGATTATTAAAACGTTAATGCACTTGCTGTTTTTCCCTGACACATTCATAATTATTATATCTGCCGGTGCACTGTGGTAAGCTTTATTGTGTCTGCTTGAGCGTTTATTAGGCTATGTAGGCAATTATGATATGGCTATGTAGGCTCATTATTATGATTTATATGGTTTATTAAAAAATGTGCAACTATTAGTCGACTAATGCTTAAAATGAACAACTACTAGTCGACTAGAAAAATCTTTAGTCGAGGACAGCCCTAGCTATTAAGTTAATAAGTTAACTATTAAATATACTGTTAAAGAATAATTATTATAGAATAGCTGAACAAAATTTCACAAATAAAACATTGTTTAAACTTTTACTGCCTTCAGTTATCACTTTGGAATAAATGTAAAATGCTTAAAAACACTAGCTTGATGAGATTTAATATTGATTACATTGTAAATGTAAAAATATAAAATTGATTTTATTAAAATTTTTCTGATAGTGTAAGTAATGTTTATTTAACCAAGAAAATATGTCTGGGACATGAATTTACATTTGATTAAAAAAAAAAAAAAAAAAAATTGAGGACTTTGTTGTTTTTAAATATTGGGTTTTTTTTTTTCTCCCTATAGCTGATCGCAAGAGCTTCTGCACCATCCACAGCACTGGCTATCTGAAGAGCTGGCCTCCCATAAAGATGGGCTTAGATGAAGACAATGAGCCTGATAATGAAGGCTGTAACCTCAGCTGCTTAGTGGCCATTGGCCGATTGCATCCTCATATTGTCCCACAACCCATGAACGGAGACATCCGGGTGAAGCCGACAGAGTATGTCTCGCGCCATGCCATTGATGGGAAGTTTGTCTTTGTGGACCAAAGGTAAGTAGTGACCACTGGGTTCCCTAAAGTGTAGCTACAGTTTGAAGTTGCAGTCACATTTTTCGTTTAACAAGCAAAACCCCAAAAAAATGTTCAAATCATGCGCCAGGTTCAAGTTTGGCAAACTTCGACACACAAATTCACAGTGCCAACCAATAGCAAGCCTTTTGGTTTGGAATTGACCTATGTGTGGGTGGAGATTCATAATTTAATAAGCAAAACTGAAGATCTGCAGTGGATGTGGCACTAGTTCTGGGAGTGTTTACTCACCACACTCTAAAATTATAAAATTTTCCATTAAGAGCCTGTTTAAAAAGCAGTTATTTACGTTTGGTCCGTTTTCTAGCTGGCAAGAACAGCTTCGGATTTTCTGCTTTCCTTCACAGAACAGTAACGGTAAATGTGACCCCGCCTAGCTTGGTTAAATAAACAATGCCAGACCACTACAACGTGACATGCTTGTATAATTTTATAATATAATTTTCAAAATTACATTAGTGTAAGTGCAAGCAAAATGTTAAAGGAACACTCCACTTTTATTGAAAATAGGCTCATTGTCCAACTCCCCTAGTGTTAAACAGTTGAGTTTTATCATTTTCGAATCCATTCAGACGATCTCCGGGTCTGGCGGTAGCACTTTTAGCATAGCTTAGCATAGATCATTGAATCTGATTAGACCGATAGCATCTCGCTCAAAACTGACCATATGTAATGATAATATTTTTCCCATTTAAAACTTGACTCTTCTGTGGTTACATCGTGTATTAAGACTGACGGAAAAGAAAAGTTGCGATTTTCTAGGCTGATATAGCTAGGAACTATACTCTCATTCCGGCATAATAATCAAGGAACTTTGCTGCCGTACCATGGGTGCAGCAGGCCCAATAATATTATGCAGTGCCCGAAAGTGCACTAAGTTTGTGTAGATGCAGAGTTGCAGCCGGCAGAGTTGACGGCTACGTAATATCATTGTGCCTGCTGCACCCATGGTACGGCAGCAAAGTTCCTTGATTATTACACCGAAATGAGAGTATAGTTCCTAGCCATATCGACTTAAAAAAACGCAACTTTTCATTTTTTGTCCGTCTTTGTACACAATGTAACTACAGAAGAGTCCAGTTTTAAATAGGAAAAATATCAAAACTCTTTAATCATTTTTGAGCGATATGCTAACGGTCTAATCGGATTCAATGATCTATGCTAAGCTATGCTAAAAGTGCTACCACCAGACCCAGAGATTGGCTGAATGGATTTGAAAACGGTAAAACTCAACAGTTTAACTCTAGGGGAGTTGGACAATGAGCCTATTTTCCTTTAAGTAAAATTGATTTTTGGTTGGGAGACATTTGTTTTGTCTACTGATGGATAAACTGATTTGGGATCAAACATTTGGTGTCCATGCTGACTTTATGACCAATCTTGATGTTAGCGTGACAGCTTATTTGATTTTGCAAGCACAATGCAGGTCAATATCCAAATATAGCCATGGATAATTAGTGCGGATGGACGTAAGGTCACAGCCTGGCTAGAAGTGGAAATATAGGGCACACAATGCACCTAAAAATACACAGTGACAAAGTCACTGTTTGGCTTTTATGTGTCAGCTGCACCTCTGGAGTCATGATAAAAACAGAAGTAGTGACATACTTTCCATACTGTGATGTACTGTTAAACATACTGTTTTGCTTATCCAAACAGAAAAAAAATGTAGGACGGGGATTTTCCATTTATCGGTTGAGAACTATTGCACTCAAAAGTAGAGGCGGACCTAAATGTGAGCTTGCAGTTGATCATAAGAAAGAGTGATGGTTATGCAAACGAAATTATATAGAGTGCATTAGTGTTATTTTATCTTTTGGCGTTTGAGAGAATAAATAAGACTTCTGCACGATATTACTACCTGCTTGCAAGCACTGTAAAAACACTTGTGTTCGTCTGTTTGTGACAGATGCCTCTTTTCATTTTAGGGCCACAGCCATTCTTGCTTATCTACCTCAGGAGCTGCTGGGCACGTCGTTCTATGAGTATTTCCATCAGGATGACATCGGACATCTTGCTGAATGCCATAGACAGGGTAACAGCATAGCGATGCTCTCCATACAGTGTAGCATGAGCAGATTTCTGTGGTTGATTTCACAATCTGTATGTGTCTGTTTGCAGTACTGCAGATGAGAGAGAAGATCAACACTAACTGTTACAAGTTCAAGATTAAGGATGGCTCTTTTATAACTTTAAGAAGTCGTTGGTTCAGTTTCATGAACCCTTGGACCAAAGAAGTAGAATACATCGTCTCAACTAATACAGTCGTCTCGTGAGTGAACAAAATCTCTAATGATAAAATATGTTGTCATAATGTTCAGATGGTTTGGTTTATTGACTGGAATGGTTGTGTTTACAGAGGCAGTTCTCTTGATGGAGCAGAACCTGGTTATCCTCAGCTCACCGCCTCCCCCCAGTGTATGGACAGTGTCCTTACAGCTGGTGACAGTAGGCAGATTTCATTTACTCTCCACATACTAACATAACAAATTAACTAGTGACTGTTAAAGAAGTTACCTGTGAAAATCAATTTTCTGTTCAACATCACAGTCAATCAGAAGACACATTTACAGTTGAGGTCAAAAGTTTACATACACCTTGCAGAACCTTTAAAATGCTAGTTATACCAAAATAAGAGGGATCATAAAATACATATGCTTGATTCTTAATACTGTATTGTTACCTGAATGATCCACAGCTGTTTTTTTGTTTAGTGATTCTAATTTTATTTATTTATTTATTTATTTATTTATTTATTTATTTATTTATTATTATTATTATTATTATTATTATTTTAGTTTTTTTAGTGATAGTAGTTCATGATACCCTTGTTTGTCCTAAAGAGTTAAACTGCCCGCTGTTCTTCAGAAAAATCCTTCAGGTCCCACAAATTCTTTGGTGTATTTGAACCCTTTCCAACAATGACTGTATGATTTTGAGATCCATCTTTTCACACTGAGGACAAATGAGGGACTCATATGCAACTATTACAGAAGGTTCAAACGCTCATTGATCCTTCAGAAGGAAGCGCAGTGCATGAAAAGCGGGGGGGGATGAAAACTTTTGAACAGAATGAAGGTATGTACATTTTTCTTATTTTGGCCAAATATCATATTTTTTTTTCATTTAGTACTGCCCTTCAGAAGCTACAAAAGATACTTCTATGTTTCCCAGAAGACAAAATAAGTTCATTTTAACCTGACTTTCAAATTCCAAAAGTTTTCACCCCCGGCTCTTAATGCATCAGTGAGCATTTGAACCTTCTGTAATAGTTGCATATGAGTCCCTCAGTTGTCCTCAGTGCGAAAAGATGGATCTCAAAATCATACAGCCATTGTTGGAAAGGGTTCAAATACACAAAAATGCTGAAAAACCACAGAATTTGTGGGACCTGAAGGATTTTTCTGAAGAACAAACAAGGGACTCGTGAACAACTATCACTAAACAAAAAAACACTGCGGTGGATCATTCAGGTAACAACACAGTATTAAGAATCAAGCACATGTAAACTAGTGAATGGGGTCATTTTTCATCAATTCAACTACTATTTTCTCTTGTGGACTATATGTCATCAATAACGTCTTTTAGGTGAAATATCTTATTCAGGTCAGTACTAAATAAATAAAAATAGCATGCATTTTGTATGATCCCTCTTATTTTGGTAAAATAATTAACAGTTTGCAGAGGTATATGTAAACGTTTGACCTCAACTGTATATGTATATAGGTAGGTTGTTATATCACTTCAAAAAATCATGTATATTCATGTATGGAGTCTATTGGTCATCTTTTGGCATTTGTGATTGACCTTTAACAATATTTCTGTGTTCTTCTGCAGACTCAGGGAAGACTGTCCCTGGAATCCCTGGAGGCACAAGACCCGGAGCAGGAAAGATCGGCCGCATGATTGCTGAGGAAGTGATGGAGATACAGAGGTGAGCTGATCAGATTACACAGTTTAAGTCTAATAATCTGTATTTAAATCATGATCCGGATGACATTGCAGCTGGTTTTACCTTTCATTGATATGATTGACAGGATAAGAGGCTCATCTCCATCTAGTTGTGGTTCAAGCCCCCTTAACATCACCAACAGCACCCCTCCTCCTGACACATCCTCACCCGGGGGAAGAAAGGTAACATGTATGCTTCACTTAAAGGGACACAGTATAATGGAATTTACAGTATAACGAGGAATGTCATGGAATTTGGCAATTTTTGGATGAATAAATCAAAAGTAAGGCTGTACATTTAATCAAATCACGATATGGACTAGTGTCTGTGAATATAACAGCACAAAAACACTGCTAATAAAATATGAAGTCAGCATCTTCTGCCCTTTTCACAACTGAATGAGTGGCACAGTTTGTGTACTGCTATACACATACAAAAGCACATGTGATGCCCATGGTGTTTTCAGCGTCTGCCGTCTCACTATATTAAGAGGACGTAAACACATCACTTCACAAGCATTTCATCATTTAATTTGAAATATCTCTGAGGTTTTCATGACAACCCATCAAAATAAAAGTCTTAAAGAGATTTTGACAGAAATAAATTATTATTGTACAGCAGAATATACTTCTCGAAGTAATGATGATAATAAAATAAAAACTATTTTTTAAGATGGTGTCACACAGTTTTAAACACATCTTCATTTTAACAGTGAACATGTTGTTATGCAGAAAAAAACTGTTTCATTATTTTGTATAATTAGGCATGGCATTTAGATTACTAAAATTTCATTAGATATGCTTTTTGATTACTAAAATTTAATTACACATGCCTTTTGACTACTAAAATTTAATTTAATCATCAAAACACAATTCAGTTAAATTAAAATAATAAAAAAAAAATGGAATCCAGAATAATTCAAATGGAATTAAAAAAAAAAAAAACAATCTGGCAAAAATAAATAAAATAAAATATAAACTAAACTAAACTAAACTAAACTAAACTAAAATAAATCAAACAAACAAACACAGATTTAAATATATGAACAAACAAATAAAACAGAGCCCTAAATTATATATATATATATATATTTTAAAAACTGTTTTTATTTTGCCATCCTCACTTTACATAAATGAACTATAGTGTCCTGCACCCACTAGTAAAAATAAAATAAATCCAAAATTATTTCTGGTTTTCTGGTATTTCAATTTATTAGATGTGCTTTTTTGATTACTAGAATTTTATTAGATAAACCTTTGAACTACTAAAATTTAATTTAACCATTAAAATAGAATTTTAAAGAAATGACCCTAATAATGAAAATTTTCTCAATATTTTTTCCCGTTTTTAAGATGTATATCTACTATACATTCTGGACTCATTGCACAGAATTTGCTATGGGGCCCCCTCAACATAACGTTCAGGCCTATTGGCCCTATGCACTCTGTCCCAATTTTCCCCTTGGTTGTGACGACCCTATGTGTAGTCCTTTCTTCAGATTGATACAAATGTGAAAATTTAGAATAAATTGATTCATCTGCTTTAACCTGTGGGTTGCCTTTGATGTTTTTGAAACTTTTGGGTTAATATATGGATTTAGAGATGAATTATTCTCCTAAAAATCTTCATTTGTCTTCATTTAAACAAAAGAAAGATATCTGGGTAAAATGAAGGTGTAAAAAATGAGAGAATTCGTATTTGGGTGGGGTATCTCTTTAAAGTTCAGTCTCTGACAAACATATTTAGATGTACTGAATGTTCATGTAATGTTACATTAATGTGGTAATACTAAATGTCATCTGTTTTGATTTTTCCTAACTGCTCAGATTTCAAACGGTGGAACTCCAGACATTCCTTCAGCAGGGATGGTGTCAGGCCAGGACAGCATAGGATATCCTTACTCTAACAGCTCGATTTTAAGTAAGTTTAAAAGATGATTTGATCACTGATTGATCAGTGTTGCTTTTGAAATGGTTCACAGTACCGTCTCTAATCTGTAGGTGATAATTCACACATCGGTATCGGTGACATAATGGATGAGCCGGGCTCCAGCAGCCCCAGCAGTGATGAGGCCGCCATGGCGATCATCATGAGCCTGCTGGAGGCGGACGCAGGTCTGGGAGGTCCCGTGGACTTCAGTGACCTGCCTTGGCCGCTGTGAGAGCCCTGAAAGAGACTGTCACCCACTATGTGTACAATCCATCTCAACTGCATCAAACCAGCTAAGACCCTGACAATCAACACGTTTTTTTCTTTTTTTGGTGACGTTGCATTTGTTTTTGTCACGGTGCCTCAGGTAGCTCCACCCACAGAAAATCTCATTGGTCCACAACCTCATTCCGCAGCTGTATGTGTTAAACATAGACTGTTAAAAAACGGACGACGTGTGTCCACTTTTGTCTGTTATAGGAAAGTAAAACCAAAACATCCCAGTATGGCCGCTGTCAACTTGCAAAAAAAATGTAATTTGGAGCCCAAGCGCAGTACTGATCGTAAGATGGAGCTGCGGTATCAAAATCCCGCCCAAACTCCGGCAGACCCAATCACACGCTCACAATCATGACACCACACCCCTTTTTTATAGCATCAAATAATAAACTGAAAGCAAACTTTCAAAAACAAATGAACATACAACAGCATGATAGAAAGTACGTAAAAGTGATAGAAAGTACCTAAAAAAATAAATTTTATCTATAAAATTTTTAATTATCAGTGTAATTCGATTTTTTTTTACTTTTTTTAACTTATGTCCTATTTGTTTACATGGAGAGGGGGGCAATTATGACCTATACTGCAGCGAGCCACCAGGGGGCGATCAAAATGTTTTGGCTTCACTTTTCAGGATGTGTGTGGCACACCTGGTGTCAAATAAGTCATCTTGTCACTTTTTCACTTTCACTGAGGACAAAAATTGGTTTATAGCACCTGATTTGGACACAGTATTACAACACACCATTATCAGTGCTGGTACCGTATCTAAGGATATTGTTTCAGTTCACAGAATGGAGCACTTACTGTCAAACAACGAAATACCACAAATACACAGATTTTTTTTTTTTTTATATATATCCACCTCAGCATTTCTGATATTTTTCTGTGTGTGTTTCTGCATATTTGCTTATTAAATAAATCAAATGTGTACCATAGATATGTGTATTCTAAAATGTATGAGTTATTTTATCTGAATGTATATGATTTAACTGAACCGAAAGGGCAACAACATATTTTTTAAAATAAAAATATTTAGTTCACTTTACATTGTTTGTTTGTATTTTGTTTTTTTTAAACTTGATTCAGGTAGTAACGGAACAGTTGTTTAGTTCTTCCAACTGAAACAGTTTGAAAGTGAGACCCACCTTGACGTATTTTGATAACTTTTTAAAAACGCTGATCTAGCAGTTGATAATTAAATAAACTGCAGTACGATAGCACCATAATGTTGATGCTGTGATGCTATGTAGCATCTATCAACTTGGATCAGCATGATCACCTCGAGTTTTATGCATATTTTACTACATTGCAGAAACTGTAAAATGTTTATTATTTTGCCAAAATAAGAGGGATCATACAAAATGCATGTTATTTTTTATTTAGTACTGACCTAAATAAGATATTTCACATAAAAGATGTTTACATATAGTCTACAATAGAAAATAATCGTTGAATTTATAAAAATGACCCTGTTCAAAAGTTTACATACACTTGATTCTTAATACTGTGTTGTTACCTGAATGATCCACAGCTGAGTCTCCGGTTTGTCCTGAACAGGTAAACTGCCTGCTGTTCGTCAGAAAAAAAATTGTGTATTTGAACCCTTTCCAATAATTACTGTATGATTTTGAGATCCATCTTTTCACACTAAGGACAACTGAGGAACTCATATGCATGTCAAATTTCGGTCAGCCTGTGTAAACAGTAGCCTCAGTTTTCTGTTCTTAGCCCATCTGCTTCAAGGTTCAATATGTTGTGCATTCAGATATGCTTTTCTGCATACCTTGTTTGAAACGAGTGGTCTTTTGAGTCACTGTTAGCTTTCGATGAGCTTGAACCATTCGGGTCATTCTTTTCTGACTCTGGCATCAACAAGGCACAGGACTGCCACTCCCTGGATATTTCCACTTTTTCAGACCATACTCATAAACCCTAAAGATGGTTGTGCATGAAAATCCCAGTAGATCAGGAGTTTTTGAAACAGTCATGCTGGGATGTTTGTACTCACAAGTTGACAAATCGTACGACGTCAGGTGCGTTCAAGTCACTTATTTGGTCGAAACAAGATTGAATTTTTCTACATAAAATTCAGCGATTTTTTTAAATTCTACATCTACAAAATGATGAACAAAAATGTGCATCGTTTTTGCTTTTTTCCGTTTTTATTCAATTTATGAAGGTGATGTAAACTGAATCATTATTTATTCTCTGGTAATTATACATTAATATATTTTGTACATGTATATGTAACATATAGTTTTATTGTACATTACAAAAAAAAAAAAAAATTATTAGGGCTGTCAGTTTAACTCACTAACTTAATTAATTAGTTATGAAAAAAAACGTGATTAAAATATTCTAACGCAGTTAACGCACTGGCCCCGCCCCCAAACCTGTACATTATCTTACATTTAATACAGTTTACTGTTGACAAAATACATGACGCAGGGCAACAACTCCATTAATGCAGTTATGCCCTAAAATTTAAGATATTGGTGCAAAAATGCCCCGTAGGCTGTGTTTTTGTCTCGTATTTATATCACGTAAGCGATATCACACCAGTAGTGAGAGCAATATCAGAGGAGTGCTGATTTTGGCCCGAATATCACAAGTTGAAATGTCTTATACAACAATTTAGTAAATAAAAAGTTGATATTGTATTATACAGGTATTTTAAACACAATATTACCTGTTTTTGCTCAATTTTGCAGAGAACATATTTCCTTTAATGTCATAGCAGAATTGTGCGTCTCCGAGCAACACAGTGGTGCTTAGTTTGTGAATGAATCCATGTTTTGAATGAATCCTGTGGATTCAATGATTCAAAGGCCCATTCATAAAGTGTGCCGTTTCAAATCTTTCTTTTGTGAAACTTTTTTGTTGTTGTTTTTGTGTTTTGAAGACTGTTTTGAAAGCTGCTTTGGTTACCATTGACTTTTACTGTAAAAAAACAAAAAAAACCCTGAGATGTTTCTTAAATTATCAGTCATTCCATGAAACTGGTACGATTTAGACATACATTTTTAGACTTTTTACCAAAATGTATTACTTTTCTGAACACCCCACAACATTAATGGCATATTTAACTTCAAGAAAAACATATTTTCCCATTTCAGGCATCAAATCCCTATTATTTTTGGTCATTATTTTAAGGTATGGCCACTATTAGTCTTTAACCCCATTACGGACACTATGGGAGCTCTCTGATTATGATTATAAAATGTATTTATTTATAATGATATCAACATTTTCCTATTAATCAGATGTCCCTCACACTAATTCAGTATTTGCAAATGTAAAAATTACATGAAATCTCACACTTTTGCTATACAAAAGCCTGAAATGGTACTTTTTGTGACAGCAACCTCATCATTTTTGATCAAAGAAGTGGCTTAACTTCAGAATTTAAACTGAAGTCAGTATTCTTATGATTGCTCTGATCATTTCAGACTAAGTTCACCAAACATCAAATTACTTTTTCATAAACTTAATAAAAATAGGTGTGACGGGGTTGAGACTAGGGTAACAGGGTTGAAGAGATAAATACAAATAATGTTTTTTTTTTTACAGTGCTAACATGGACATTACTACATTTAACATATGCATGTGGTATAAGACTCTTGATCAAATATAATAATTCATTTAAATTACTGGATAACTTATGATCAAATAAGTAACGGGGTTGAGTGTGACGGGGTTGTGATTTTTTGCTCTAAATGGCCACTGCTCTAAATGTAGTGAATAACAGAAGGGCACATGACATGCATGATATTAAGAAAACATGTATATTGTTAAAATATCAAAGATCATTTTCACAAGTAATAGTTTTCTATCTTTATTTGACGTAACGGGGTTGAGTCATTAAGCTTGACAATCACAATATTACAAAATGAATAAGTTATAGTTATGAAAGAAGGTGGTAACTTGCCTGTGTCTGCTCACAATGTTGTTCAGAAGACTTATATGATGTCACTTCCTGTTAATGATGTCACATAAGGATCAGTTCATTATTTTAATGGGGGGAGAATGATTTGTGTAACGTGGTTGAGGGGTTACTGAGGTACGGAACTAAATAATATGATTTTAATGAATAATCATGAATTCACAGCAAAAAAAAAAAAAAAAAAAAAATCACAGATAGATATTTGTGAGAATGGCAAAATGCATGGACCTTTTTCTAATTTTATTATTCATATCCCAGGTACACTTTCATAGAAGGCCATGAGGGACATGAAAAAATAGGTGCTGTCTACAGAAAAAAAAAAAAGATAATTTCTAATATAAAGATAAAATGCATGTCATGTTTTTAAATAAGGGATACATTTCAGTTAATACAAAAAGCTTTAAAAATTAGATTTTGGTGACCCAATAGATAAAATACACTTAAAAAGCTCAGAGAGACTCAAATCATACCGGTTTCGTGGAAAGACTGATCTTCTTTTATGTTCCATGGTTTATGTTAGGCTGTCGTTGCCTAAATTTTATGTTGAATCAAACAAAATGTCTTTCTAAAGCTACAATCTATAATGTACTTTCTCATTTAACACAAAAATAGCTTTTAAAAATCTTTTGTGGGTATTTTTATTTAGTGATTAATTAGATTAATCGTAACCGTGTAATTGATTAGATTGAAAAAAAAAAAAAATTATCGACTGACATTTTATTAATTTCCACAAATTTACCATTAATACAGCCGCTGCCATATCTATTGTCTCTGGCTGCGTCCATTGCATCCGACACGTTTACTCACTGACCAACCCCCAACTCGGAAACTCGGCTTAGAGAAAAATTTGAGTTTCCCCCTCGTAATAACGACTTTGTGGTGGCGCTCATGTGCGTTCAGCTCGTGAATACGATCTATCCGACACGACTTGAACACACCAACAACCAATCAATTTATTGTTTGGTACCAGACAATTCATTGGTTTAGATATTATGTTCTCTATAAACATAAAATATGCATATTTTCACATTAAGATCTGCTTTTAAACTGAATATCAAGTATTCCCAAACTTGACTGCATCAATTCTATAAGTGGAGCTATTTATAGGCCCATGTGTTACACTATTATAACAGCTTCTGTTATAATGTTTGACATCAGCAAAATGCCAAAAACAACCAAAAATTTAACTTAATGTCAAACACAGTATATTATATATCTTTATTAATACAATGATTTTCAAGCGCTTGAACAGACAGATCTTGAGCAGATAAATTAATGTCCATCTAAGAAAAACACTGCATTCATTCACCAGGCAAATGGACCTCCTGAGGAGACACAGGAGTTTTGAGGAGATCGAGCAGAGAGCTTTCCAAAAAAAAAAAAGAAGTGGCACCAAACCCAAATGCATCAAGTGAAAAGAACTTCAAAATTATAATAATTAAACTCATTGCAGTAATAATATAGTAAAATGGAAAAGGAACAATAGTAATAATAATTATAATCATATAATAGGCCCAATTACAAAAGAAGTGAGGTTGCTAACTTCATTTCAAACGAACAAAAATAAATTTCCTTTGGTCAAGTAAAAAAAGAGAACAGCGAAGACGGAACAGGACAGCACTGTCCATGCCAGTATCCCAAGTCCATGATGTTGTGTTTTGTGTTTTTTTTTTTTTTCTTCTTAAATACAGTAACTAGACAGTTGAGGCTCTAAGGCTGTGGAGGAGGTGCAGAAGGCAATCTGGTTATAGTGTCACTCTGGTTCATGCTGCAGCATGCTGTGAAGGGGCGTCTGCTCTCAGACGGCAGGTGAGGGGGCGTCGGGGTCAGGCTCGTTGTTGAAGTTGTTGCTGTAGTGGTGACCGGGGGGAGGGTGGTTGGGAAGAATGTCCAGTTCATCCACTTGTGGTCCGGGGTGCATCACCACAAGCTGGTCCTGGGGAATGTCTGCCGCGGCCGCTGCCAGGTTCGTGATCGACTTGCTCTTCACGCACTGGAAGTCCACGTGCCGGCTCTTGCCTTCCTCCTTCTCCCAGGACATGCGGATGAAGGGTCTTTGGACGTAGTTGTAGATGACTTCGGGTCGGCCGCCGGGACGCTTTTTCACTTTCTCTTTGTATGTTGGATAACCTACAAGTGCAGATTTGATATTCAAAAGTTGTGTTTTTACGATATGGGTCATAATGGGAAAAGTACAATTAAAATTCTGTCATAATTAGAGATGCATCCATTGACCGGCCAGGGAACGGAATTAGCGCAGTGCAAGTGACTTACAATTTAAACACAATATTGACGGTTTTTGGTCAGTTTTGCTGATCAAAATAGTTCCAATCAAAGCCACGGCAGAACTGTTGTGCGTCTCCGAAGAACACAGCGGTGTTTTGTTACCGAATGAATCCGCCGTTTGAACGAATCGGTTGAATGAATGACTAAATGACTCACAGTCATTTGCCACCACCTGGTGGTTTGGTTTCATATTAAAAAAAGTATCATTGCTTTTTTCCCAACATTTATTTGTATGTTTAAAAAATATTTAAAAAAATTAATCTTATAAAATTATTTCTACATTTGAAATTTTGCAGTGTAAATGCATTTATAGAGAATATCTGTAACTTAGTCCAGATTGGGGGAATTGTAATGTTTAATACATTTTTATTATGCTTTTTTTTTTTTTTTTGCACTGAGGGGGAGAAAAAAAAAAAAAAAAAAAAAAAGTATAGCTTTTTGTTTGTATACGCTGTCAATTATAGTTTTTAAAAAGAAAATCGAAATGAGCAAAAATTGGTATCGACAAGTCACACTTACAAAAACAAACAAACAAAGGAATCGGCCAATAAAATTGCAATCAGCCCATATGTAATCATTATATTTACACTCATGCAAAATCTTGCACTTCATAGTAGATTTTAAATCAAATATGGCACCTTTCTAAACTTCTAACCAAAGGAAGACTGATTGCCAAACATTTGGCCACTGTGTCTAGACCCAGTTCTATTGACTTTGTGAACGAAAAGCAGAGAATTTCTGTTTTCAAATTTGTAGTGAATTTTGAGTAAATGTTAAGTTCACATTTAAATTTTAACAAATTTGTTTGCATCTCATTGGCTATCATTACATTTCAGCCATCATGCTGCTCAATATCAAGTCAAATTTGACAATAATAACCATCTTTGGTTCTCAGATTTGTAGTGACCAAATGCCAAACCTGATAACTGCTGCCATATTTGATTCATTGCTACTTCAGAGAATTAAAAATTTTAGGTGAACTATCCCTTTAAATTATTAAAAGAGATTGTATATTTGAATAAATAGGTAATGTTGTAAAAATAGTATGCAAGAGAAAGGATTCTTACCTTCGATACCCAGCCTAATTTTCTTGAGTCCTCGCTCTTTTAAAACTGATTTGGCTACATCACGGTTTTCAATGTACTTGAAGAAACGATACAGTTTTGTACTGTATATAACTACAAGAGGGAAAAACAAATATATTAGCATATTGAAGCCACACACAAAAACATTGATGATATTTTGGCAACAATAGATCACATGCTTTTTGCCAACTTTCCAAAACTGTTTTTGTCTACCGAAAGTCTGCAGTTAAACAACAGTACAATCCATTGAACATACTGCACTTCCGTCCCTCACAGCCATGTTTTTGTTCTTATCAAAAATGAAATAAGTCACCAACCTAGCTAAGGTCTATAAATCGCAATAACTGCTCAAGCAATCAGTTTTCAATTACAGAAAGAGGTCACTAAAACAGCTTGTAAACAATGTCATGTAACATTATATTTACCTAAGCAATGCCATTCAATATCCAGTTTATTAATTAGCAAGAAAGAAAAATTCTAGAGAGAAGATTTTAGCTAAACAGATGTACTATACTGCATATTCATTATTTTTTACTTAGGATGTTGTCTTCATTATTTAATGTTTTAATAATAATAATAATAATAATAATAATAATAATAACAACAACAACTACTTTTTAATTACAGCCAACATTTAAAAGTGTAGATTTCAACCATGAACTGGAGTACATAATTATATCATTAAAATATTGATCTAAAACTGCCCTGGGTGCAATTCAAATTGTTCAGTTTTTATCTGAGTACGTTAATTTGATTAAATATTTGATTATTAAATAAACTTTATTTATCTTGAAACATTTTCAAGATAACACAAAAGTGTGATTACTTTGTGAATACTCCTCTCCCATCTGAGGCGGGTACTCCTCGTCCCAGTCCACCACGTCATCGTCTGTAAGCACTACGATGTGACATTCCCTTTCTCCACTTTGAGCGCTTGCCACCATCAGAGGAAGCACCATCTCCTCCAGATAGAACTCAAACTGCCGCCGGGCGCCATCATTGGACAGTTCATGCATCAGGGCACCTGAAGAGACAAACGGTCAATAATCAAAACCCGAGGAAAACCAAAGCAGGTATATCTGGCATTTTGTGAAATATGAGGCAGAAAATACTGTTAAAACACCACAGTTGTCAGATCACAATACTGGAATGGACACTGATGGAAAATTAAAGGAATAGTTTAACCAAAAATGAAAAACATGAGTCCTCTATCCTCTAAAATGCCTTAATAATGGATTGTTTTTTGTTTTTTTTAACACAAAGCTTCACACTTCACAAAAAAATAAATCATGGACTGGACTCATGTGAATTACTGTGATGTCTTTTTTTTTATCAGCTGTTTGGACTCTCACTCTGATGGTAACCATTCACTACAAAAGAGTCATTGCAAGTGCAAGTGATGTTAATGCTGAATTTCTCCAAATCTATTCCAATGAAGAACCAGATTGATTCACTTCTCGCATGGTCGGGGGTAACCGTACATTTTCATCCAATTTTAATTTTTGGGTGAACTATTCCCTTAACATGAATCTCACGTATCAGGAAGGGCATTTCAAGAATTACTCACTCAGGTCTCGGCACTTGATAGTACTGTAGTCAAAAGAGATGCACAGATAGTCACACGCTTCCCTCAGCTCGGGAATGGAGATTCCATCAGGACAACGGATTATCCCAGATTTATAGTAATCCTGCCAGTTAGAGAAAGAACAGGCAACACAAAAGATGACATTACAAAAGCAGCACCGCTTAAAGACACACATGGATGTAAGCCAGATTCACGTGCACTGCCACTCACTGTCAGCTAACTAAACAAGTGCTGATGACTTTTAACCTAACACTATGGATGCACAATATTTTGATGCCATATCAGTCATTGGCTAGGTCTGCAGATTTTTTTAATTTGTCAGAAAATTAATTTAAAATGTAATTGTGCATGCTCAGTTTGACCTAAAACTCACCCAAAGCATTAATTGCTCAAAGTTAATCTTTTTAAACATTAATAATTTAATAACAGTTAAATATAATCTTTAGCAAATGTCATATAATGAACATCCAATTCTTATATCGTACATTATGCTGTGATGCCCAAGTTCAATTCCAGCATTTAAAACTAGTTTTAGTTTTTTGAGGTATTATTATTTGTTATTATTTATATAAAAAGGCATAAAATTCAATATGAGCTATTTATTTGTTAGCATCCATTATATGAAAATAATGTTTGGCTTATCATATCAGGCAAGAATTTTAATATCAGAAACGTATGTGGAAGACCACATGTCCTTGATACGTTAGAGCCAAAGAGCTCACAAAGGTGATGCAAATTCAAATCCCAATTCCACTCCTCATCCCCTCTTACATAAAAAAATAGGGATTATTGTATTGCATTTAAATTGGTCCTGCAAATAGCACGCTTGAGCTCTCATACTCAACACATCCTCTCTCTGGATTACTAGTCAGTGTCATTGTTTGAATGCACTCATCTGATTTTATTGATTGTCTACAGTGCTCTGAGCTACAGCAGGACAATAAACAGTGCCCTGAGACACATAAGAGTCACTGCAGCGAGAGATCATTACAGCAGGATATACAGCAAAGCTGATGACAGGCTTATGCTGCACTTAACGTCATTATTTAAAAGCTGTTGCTGGAAGCTCATTATGAGATGTTCCCAGAGCCGAAGCAGCCCACAGTAAAAGCCTGTGACTAAAACACAAACCTGTCTTAAACACTAATTTACCCATACAAATCAACTTTATCAGTGCACGGTCTCCAAATGAACAAGTTTAAAATGTTGTCATTTGTCCTGCTACCTAAACAAAAGAGCCCTTTTGGGACATCCTTAATTAAAGTTACTTAAGATAAAATATTTATTTCAGAAACCAAAGCTAAGGACTGGTGACAGACTGTAGCTTCTTAAATGGGACAAGAAGCACCATGCCGTGCCACACCACAGGTAGGACAAGGAACAGGTATCATATATATATATATATATATATATATATATATATATATATATATATATATATATATATATATATATATATATATATATATATATATATATATATATATAAAATGAATCATTCTGTACATGCATTGTGTGACTCGCCTAAATGTGTGCAGTAAGGCAGTGAAAATGAGACCTCTAGTAACAAAGACCTACCAGAATGGCTCTAAACACAGTGGAACTGATGCCCTCTGCCACCTCATACTCTCCCTTCTCATTGGGCCGGGTGAAATTGTGTTCCCGTCCAGATCCAAACATTCTACAGAAAAACACAGAAATGTTTCTGAGAAACAACAAGAAAATATATTTAAAAAAGGCTGAGATACAGGGCTAGTTCTGTCATCATCTACTCTCCCTCATGTAATTTTATCCTTGTTATTTTCTGTGTGTATTATCATAAAATGTCTTAAATTCAATTAGATCAAATCTAAGGTAATAAAGTCTTAAATGGTGCAACAAATGGCTCAATTATCATTTTCAGAGGTTTCAAAGGGATCATTCGCCCATAAATTAAATGTTATTAAATTCTTACCCTCTTGTCATTCCAAACTCAATCTTCAAAGCACAAATCAAGATATTTTTAATGAAATCTAAGCGATATCTGTCCCTCTATTGAAAGTTCATGCAACCAAAACGTATAAAGGCTTTATAAAACAAATCCAAATGAATATGGATAGTGCTTGAGTTAAAGGAGAAGTCCACTTCCAAAACAAAGATTCACATATAATGTACTCACCCCCTTGTCATCCAAGATGTTTATGTCTTTCTTTCTTCAGTTGTAAAGAAATTATGTTTTTTGAGGAAAACATTTTAGCATTTTTCTCCATATAATGGACTGCTATGGTGCCCCGATTTTGAACTTCCAAAATGCAGTTTAAATGTGGCTTCAAACAATCCCAAATGCAGTTGTAAACAATCCCAGCTGAGAAAGAAGGGTCTTATCTAGCGTAACAAACGGTTATTTTAATAAAAATAATACAATTTATATACTTTTTAATGCCAAACGCTTGTCTTGTCTTACTCTGCCTGGACTGTTTTTGTTCCAGTTCATGACAATTAGGGTATGTCGAAAAACTCCCATCTCATGTTCTCCCTCAACTTCAAAATTGTCCTATATCGCTGTTTTACCTTTTTTGTTGAGGGTGTTTGATCTTCTTTGCATGTTCACTTTGCAAAGACTGTAGGATGTAGGATGATTTTGAAATTATTTTTGAAGCTGAGGGAGAAAATACGATTGGAGTTTTTCGACATACCCTAACTGTCCTGAGCCAGAATTCAGAATACACAGAGTTCAGGGAGAGAAAGGCAAGACGAGCGTTTGAGATTAAAAAGTATTTAAATTGTATTTTTTAATAAAAATAAGCGATCGTTTCTTCCTCGGCTGGGATCATTTACAACCGCATTTGGGATAGTTTGTAGCCGCATTTAAACTACCTTTTGGAAGTTCAAAATCGGAGCACCATATCAGTCCATTATATGGAGAAAAATGCAGAAATGTTTTCCTCAAAAAACAATTTCTTTACGACTGAAGAAAGACATGAACATCTTGGATGACAAGGGGGTGAGTACATTATATGTGAATCTTTCTCCTTTAACACGTCATGTGCTATTTTTTGTGCATTCGGTTTTTCTACTAGTTACTTTGTACTTTTTGTTAGAAAATGTTTATTTACTATTTATTCAACTTTTTTTTTTTATTAAATCAGTGGACCAAAACATTGTTTGTGACAAACATCAATATTTAGCAAGTAGTGATAGTGTGCGGGATTGTATCCTTTTTTTTTTTTATTCGACAGTGGTGTCGGACTATTTTTCATACGCACCTATCGTTTTTGCAGGTGTGCTTTGTGTTTGTGTTGATCCATTATATTTACATAAAAATGAATGTCACCATGATTTTTGGACTCCACTTGTGCCTGTGTCATAATGTGGTGAAGTCATGAGATCCTAGCTCAAATTTAAAAAAAAAAAAAAAAAAAAAGTTTAATTTGCAGATATGGCCTTGTTTTCAGATCTGTGCCTTTGTGCCTACGGACATCTGACTGCTAAGTAGGGATTGTGTTTTTCAGCAACAGTGTGCACAATCAGTTTAGAGAGAAAAGAAGGTCAGGGAAAAATCTCCATACAAGTTCTTTGTGCATTTTTCTTTTTTCTACTTGTTACTTTGCACTTTTTGTTAGACAATGTTCATTTACTATTTATTCAACTTTTTTAAGGCATCTAATATTTTGGTAATTTCCATGATTATTAGTAATATTATTATTAATAATATCACTTATTGCAATTATTTCTGGGGCAATATATGTGGTCAAACATGATTTAAATGACATGAAGGTGATTAGAAGGTGATTTTGACTGCTGACAGCTTTCCTTACCTGCCCAGCATGGTGTTGGGCTGTGCTGTGAAAATCGAGGGGTCCACCACGAAACGAGTGTTGTCCACAATAAGCGTGACCTTCTCCGATGTGCGGACGCTGCGGGCTCCATCTTTGACATTCTCGTAGACGAAAACCATCTCACCAGGGACCATGCTCTTGTATGTGCCCTCTGAACTGGACAAGCTACTGTTGCGGCTGCTGGCCACCCCACTGCTGCTGCTGCTGGGAGAGATCCTCTGAGGCCTGGGGCTGCTGGGCCGCGATGAGCCGCCTTCGCGATCTGCTTACATGATACATATATGACATGATGACACACTATGGGACTTATATGTAGAGCCACATCAAAACTAAAAGTTTTCTTACCGCTGTTGTGTTGGCGTGTAGGTGAGGTCACGTTGCGAATACAGGGTGTGAGCTGGCCTTCTCCACGTTCGTGTGAGGAGTCCCGAGAGCGGTCACTGGAGCGACGTCGATCTCTGGATCGGTCACAGCCTCCACTGGCACCATGCATGTTCATTTTCACCTGGACAGTCTAACACATCTGGCCACTGCAGGAAGCGAAAAACAGAGACAGACTTTAGAAAACACCTCTGAAGACAAGACCCAGTGTCATAATTCAGCACCTCCGAGAGGAACAGACTCCCAGTGTAATTTAAGGTGAAATGGGTCCCACAACACCACAAAGAGCTAATGTCATGATTGTTCACATTTCTGCAGTAAAACTGAGACCAGAGTTCTTATAGTTAACTAAAACCATAAAAAAGTTGTTACTTGAAACAAACTTGATGTACTACAATAACTAAAGCTGAAATAATTAATAAAAACTACACTATATAGACAAACACACTACCGTTTTTGAACAGTAGGATTTTAATTTATTTTATTTAAAGAAGTCTCTTCTGCTCATCAAGCCTGCATTTATTTGATCCAAAGTACAAATTTGTCCAAAACTGATCCAAAGTACAATTTTTCATTTTACTATTTAAAATAAACTGTTTTTCTATTTGAATATTTTAAAGGTAATTTATACATGTGATTTCAAAACTGAATTTTTAGCATCATTACTCTAGTCACATGATCCTTCAGAAATCATTCTAATATTTTGATTTGTTTTTTATTGTTATGATGCTGAATACAATATTTTCAGGTTTGTTTGATTAATAGAAAGTTCAGAAGAACAGCATTTATCTGAAATAGAAATCATTTGTAACATTATAAATGTCTTTATAAACACTTTCGATCAATTTAAAGCATCCTTACTAAATAAAGTATTAATTTCTATAATTTCATGTCATTGAATATCATGGAATTTGTTAAAGTTTAATTAAGTATTAATCAAATGTAGTATAAATCAAAAGTAATCAAATCTTTGAAGTCAAAAAGTACATAAATTGTCAATTTGTTTTGAAAATGACTGATCGTTTTGCTAGATAAGACACTTCTTCTTCGGCTGAGATCATTTAGAGCCATTTGAAACTGCATTTAAACTGCATTTTGGAAGTTCAAACTTGGGGGCACCACTGAAGTCCACTATATGGAGAAAAATTTGGGAATGTTTTCCTCAAGAAACAATTTCTTATCGACTGAAGAAAGAAAGACATGAACATCTTGGATGACAAGGGGGTGAGCACATTATCTGTAAATTTCTGTTCTGTAAGTGGACTTCTCCTTTAATTACAGTTAATTTAATCATTAAAAAGAAGCCAAGAAAAGTGGGGAAAAATATTGTTGGGCCTTAAATGCACTACAAAGGGGCAAAATCATCTGGCATTTGAATGCTGTTGGAATATTAATACACAGAAAATTATAAACTGGAATATGCAAGCTTATTGCTCATGGTGTTTTCAGCATCTGCCTTCTCACTAAAAGAGGACATGAACTTCATCTCCAGAGCTGCAAATGTATTTCTTAAAGTCATAACGCATACGTTTATAATATGATATGTTTTAACGCATTTATTAAACATATCAATCAAAATATTTTTTTTCATCTCAAATGGCTGCTGCAGCATTGCTCAGATTGATTTATTGTTAAAGCTTTTTTTTTTTTTCCTTCCCATTATCACAATTTTACTTTAAAAATTGTAATAAATTAAAACTGAATTTGGGACACAGGATTTTATTATTGTTAACATTCTGATAAATTATTAACTTTGGGAGTTTTATCTTATTTTTTACAAGAGACATTGCTACTGTATAATGTAACCATAAATACCACCCTTTTGCCATATACAACAACTATGAAAGTGTGCTGTAAAACATAAACATGTTTACTGAAGAGGTAAAAGACAAAGCAGATAGCATATAAACCAATAACACATGCCCAAGACACCCTTTAATGTAATTCACACCACCACATTTATGATATTTGTTTATGCCAAACGCCCAGGCAGGAATGTAGCATATTTACAGTGACTACGAATATCCAAATAAACAACAGAGTGAATATGGCAGCGGATGAGAGCGATCGCACAGGAATGAGAGAGGGTGTGTTTGAATGGCTTCTGTTCCAGTTGATCAGGAAATGCCTGGGGTAAATTCAGCTGGATGTCATGAGTGCAACAAACAGGAGAAATGGGGCCTGGGCTCTAGTGTTTGTCACACTACTGACTCACTGTGTGCATACACACCTGTAGAACATAAATGAACAGTAGCACTATTGTACTACTATAGGTTTTGGTTGACCCATGTTTAAATAAACACACAGTAGCATGGTAAATATCAAAGTATCACTGTATTAGCATCAGATACATCACTGTACCATGGTAAGGACACTTTGAAATTCAAATTATGTGTCAAACATATGTAACCCTGAAACTTACTGGACAAATAATACAATGCAATTTAGATGGGATATGAATCAGACGTTTGTGTATAGCACCACTCCCTCTGTGCACAGCGCTTCTATTTTTTTTCAAAGCTCAGGAAATTCCAAAGATAGTTGTCCATTTAAACCAGTCCCTTAAAATAAAACAACAAATACAGAGAGACAGAGACCACCCCTTTCTTCCTCACCCATGCACTGAGCAAATAACATAGCTGAGGACTTCTGATAAAACCTTGGCTAGTTTCTGCCAAGTACCATATATTCTACACTAGATAAAGGTGTCGGTGAATTAAATAAAACACTCTTGATGCACAAAATTATAAATCAAAGGTCTTATAAAGTCTCTAAAACCACAAACTGTTAACCTTTGAAAACTGGTGGTTAAGTGACTCACAAGTAGACAAACCAGTAGTTTGAGTAAACACTTACAAGGAAGTGAATTGCTACATTTATCATCCTTTAGTGTGTGAGTAATCTGAAGTGTTTACACACTTTACACAACTCATGTGATATTGGTCGTGCCCCAAAAGTACAAGCAGACTATTCATTCAGACTGCTTTCCCATAACCCTATATAAAGTTACTAAATAACAACCAACGTCGTGCATTTAGCACAGAAATCGCTTTTACATTGCTTCTTTGCTAACAAAAATGTCTGGGCATTCAAATTAAGATGTTGGACAATTGAGTCACAATTAAACATTTCTAAACGTTACAACATATAACATGTTTAAGTATTTAAATCATTTTTAAGTGTGGCTTAATCCCCTGATGCATGTGCTCGTTCAACAAAAAACACAATTTTTAACCATTTAGGAGGTGATACAACCAAACCACTACGACATGACTTACTTTTACTTCATACAAAATCCTCACTTCTCATTAAAGTGGTGCCCCAAATAATACTGAAAATAATATTCTATTACAAAAACACATCATTTAGGGAAAAGAGAACCGGAAATTATTATATTCTTTGCAGTAGAAGGCTAGTAATTTTATAAGGGGGAAAAATATACACAATACACTTCAAGCATATAATTTTATCAACCTTATTAAACCACATTTGCCTTACCAATGTAAGGCAACGTAATAATGTTCTAGATGAATCTTCTTCTAAAGCTTTCTTGTTTACTGTAAAGTTCTGGTAACAACACCTACCAGTTTTAGGTTATATATTGTTTTGAACTAAAGAAACATTTTTTTTCTATGTAAACTCTTCATTCATGCATCAGAGGGTTAAGTGTACATATATAATTTTAGGGCCAGATGAGAATATCTGTAAATAGCGCGTTTTCATAACATTACTCTTTTAAAATGTTATGTTTTTTTTAAACTCTTGTGATCTGATAGCCAAAAGCGACAAGACTGACATCCGTCCAACTGATCAATGACTGATCAAAATCTCGCGGATGGTGTGTCATCCTGCCAGAGTCAATATATGACAAAAAAGAAAGAACAAAAGAAAAAACGCTATTTGACATGCTTCACTCATTAATTAAACAGGGATTTGAAATTAAATGTGTGATTATATGTCTGGTGTGTTGTCAAGCAGCGGACTCATCTTCACACACAAAACCTCAGCGGACGTTATAGAACTATTAGCTAGCCACCGAAGCTAACCAACAAAACAACAGACGTTTGGATTAGGAATAAAACAAAGTCTTACCTTTTAAAGTGTCGTGAGCATAGTTTGCAAAATAGTCAGTTACTGGTTTTCTCCCGTGAGGTAAACAGAAAAGAATAACCGTCAAATTTTGTAGAGGACCATCAGCATTTTCTGAAAAAGCGAATTTGATCTCCACCAACTGCTGACAGGAAACGTGACTTCACTGAAGTATCGCGAGAACTGCGTCATGTAGTCAATGGGCTTTATAAAATTGATTAGATTACAAGTTGTTAAACGGAAAGAAAGACAGAAAGAAAGAAAGAAAGAAAGAAAGAAAGAAAGAAAGAAAAAGTAACACAAAGTAAGGCAGTCTTGCTTAGTTTGTTATGTATGTAATAAAGTGTACAGTTAAAAACATCCATTTGGTCCACATTTAAGTGCAATTGTTGGAGGTCTAACAAAAAAAGGACAAGTATTTCTTGAAAATACATTTAAAGTGTCAGTACGGTACACCAAAACGAAAACAGTTACAACAGAGAGGCCTACTACAAGGTTAAGACATTGTCCTTTGTATGTCCTATGCAGGGTCTGAAAATTATGCTTCAATATCTAAATAACAACAATTATTTAAGAATAAATAAAAATACATATGAAAATAAATAAAATAAATTAATTAAAAAAGACATAAGGAAAGCAGTGCACCTTCTTTCTCCAAGTACAACAGTATATTTTAATTGACACTTACTGTGTCCTCCTCCTGCACTGATGTTACTGAGAAAACACTTTTTTATTATGTAGAGTTCATTAGCTTTTCAAAACATCAGTTTTGACATTGTCAGTTCAGGATCCACGTCGCACCTTCCCCCTTTCTTAAATGTCTGATGGATGGGTTGTTGGTTTTTCCTTTTTGCTCCTTTTGGGAGTCATTTATTGAGGGTATGATGATATTGTTGAGCTTCAGCTGAAGCCAGTCCTGTCTTTCTAACATCTCCTTGTGCTCCCGAACATTGTGCATGAGCTGAACTTCACTGATTGACCTCTTGCTGTTGCAAATGGAAATATGGAGTGATCAGATTTGAATTGAAATCACAAAATGAAAACAAAACCTTGGAGCAATATGTTGCATCTTGTTCTCTCTTACCTAAGTGGTAATCCCTCCAGATATAGCAAACTGCAAAGACCCCACAACACAATAAAAAGCATGATTTTCTCCAAAGAACGTATGGGTAACATAGTGATACCTGTAGAATAAATTAAGGATAAGATAAGTTCTATAATTTACAAGATAGAGCATCCATGACAGAGAGACGTTGGGCTCTAAACTTACCAAGTCTTGTATTTTGTGGTTGCTGTGCTGAGAGGGTCCATGTGTTGTTCAGTGTCGTATTTGTGTGTTGGGGCTACTCTTCCTCTTTTTATATGCACAAGCCCCCTCCCGTTGGTCATTGATGAGCTATCTCCATTATTGATGGTGATGTCATCCATGCTTTGATGGAGACTGGCATGCACATGACGACACATGACTACCAACACCCCCACTAATTCTGTTTTCAACGCCTTGGTCAAGACCCCCGTGATCACAGTGCTGGAGAACTAGTGCCATGTACGGCTATGACGGTCAGGCATGGTGCCACCTTCGACAAAGTAAGTATATATTTCATTATATTATAATCAGTTGCTCAAAACGCAGTGTTAAATGTTCTTAAAAAAATATTAGAAATCATTATTCTTAATTATTATGTCAAAGACAGATTTAAAATGTTTTGAAATATATTTTTATATCATTATTTCATTGATTTGATTTTTATTTTTCAGTGGAAACCTGCATAATGAATAAAGGATTCAATCTGATTTTTTTTTTCTATTATTATTATTTTTATCGGTGACTGCAATTTTTTCTTACACTTAAATTCACGCATTGAAACTCATGTATTAGTGGCACTATTGAGAAACAACAAATACAACCTGTCTGCTGGGGGAAGGATGATTTATTTATTTATTTATTTTTCATTTATATAGCAAACATTTTTACCCAGCTTATTTATCATATTAAATTGATTCCCTAACTTAATTACGAGAACGCAGAGTGAATTCTGTAAGTCTTTTCTTGTGTTTTTCATAACACATCATATGATAGATTAGACCATATGATTTATTGTTTTATGTTCTTTCAATCTTGCGGTTTACCACATCAGACTGAGGGAATAAAACAACAGTTCTGTGCCAGACATCATTGTGCAAGCCAGGTCCACCTGAAGTTTAAGTGATCTATGGGAGGTGTATAACCTTGTCATACTCTCATGGGACACATTAGGTAACCATGAGAGAAGTTTTCTAAATGTGGAAGAGGAATGGCTATGTCATGACACATGCAGTAAGTTTTAGCGAGTAACCAAACTGAAAGAACCAAAACAAATGTCTATCAGTGAAAACTGGAAAGGGATGTTTGATTATATTACCAGCACTTTGTACCTAAAGTTAATTATAGTTTCAGTAATTCACCATTACCATTATCAGTGCTACTCAGAAACTGAATTTTTATTCAGAATTAAGAACTGAGGAATAATAAATACTTCATAATAAATAATATTAAACAAAACCTATTTGTTTAGCATCTATCATACAGCATAGCATGAAATTCTCCTCTAAACATAATAATGATATGTACAGAAATTAATTGTATAAATAGATATATAGATATATTATGAACTGACAGTAAATTCTATAATAAAACAATACAAATCGACAAGGTTTTTACAACAACTGCTCAAATAAATTCAAGGCTTTTTAATGAGATGTAAAAATATTAATCCAGACGTTTAATTCATTTCTGATTTGCAAGCTCTTGATTCAATTCGATTAAAAAAAAAAGTGTGATTATTCCTATAAAAAATCAAGTTTTAATAATATTCATTATTTGTAGTATTATTATTTAATTGTTAATTATTCGTACATTCTACTGCACAATAGTAATATATTTCTGTCACCGTTTCTTCAAGTCACACCAAACTTTTATTTTGACGGGTTGCCGGGAAGAACTTGAAGCTGCTGTGTATGTGAAATGACGGTAGTTTTTCTTAGATTAAACAGTAAAATGTTAATGAAGTGACTCTCAGAGAAGCTGAAGATGATGTTCGTGTTCATATCATCATATAGTGAGATGGCAGAGGATGAAAACACTGCGTCATGCATGCTTCAGGTTGGCTTATGTGTTTATTAAACAACTGAAACACCACTCGCTGGTGTAGGCGCATATGACAGTTAGCGGAAGTTAGAGATCACGGCTTATTAAGTTTTAAATATGGGTGTTTTTCGCATGGATTCGCTTCAGGAGGCCTTTATTAACCCCCCGGAGCCATGTGGAGCACTTTTATATGATGGATGGATACATTTTATTGAACTTATATATTGAATATCAACACCCATTTGCTGCCATTATAAAGCTTGGAAGAGCCAGGACATTTTTAATACAACTCCGACTGTGTTCATCTGAAAGAAGAAAGTCACATACACCAAGGATGGCTTGAGGGTGAGTAAATTATGGGGTAATTTTCTTTTTTTCTTTGAACTATCCTTTTAAATGTTTGCGGAAATAAATATGGAAAACGATCGATTCACAGATTTTGAGAATCGATATTGAATCGACCACATTTTAAAAAACAATGAATCGATATATATATATATATATATATATATACATACACTTTTTTTTTTGCCCTACTGTTCAAAAGTGTATTATGTAAATACTTCTGACTTACACTTGGTAGTATAAGTGTTAGTCAGTATAAGGTAGTATAAGTTTAGCTGTATCCTTAAACCTCAGAGCAGGTCTAACACGTTTTCTCTAATTGATAAAAACTAGTTGATTGATTGAAGTTTTCATTAAACATGAACCTTGGATTTTACACTAATTGTTATATACTTAGGACGATAAGTCTAAATGTAAGTCTTTTTTTTCTGTATTCAGCTATTTCTTAACATTTTAAATGCATGCACATTTAAACCATTAGGATCATTATAAATGAAGGATAAATGCAAATGTAAGTAATATGCATTGCAATGAAAATGAACCACGTATAGCTGAGTGGTAGTATATACATAGAAAACAATATTGGTCGCAACTCAGAGCCTTGAGGAACACCACAAGTGATTGATGAAACAGTTCACAGTTGACAGATATAGTACATATCCATTTGATTAATACCAAACCTCTCTTATTTTGCATTAACTTCTTAATATGTATTAAACATTCAATAATTATTAATAGTGCTTTATTTCATACAGAATTACAGGTATGTGTTATGTCAAGATGTTTTTCCCCCAAAACCGTGTTATTGTTGAAGCCTGGCATTGCTCAGACAAGGTCCAGGATCTCTTTTAAAGAGTGTGATGAGTGTCACAAAGTACTGCGGTTACTACAGTGTCAGATGAGTTGAGGAGGTTGAGTGCAAAATATCACGCGCAGGCTCCCTTGTTTTTTTTTTTTTTGTGCAGACAAACAAAGAACAGAAAGCATATCATATGAAAGCCGTGCTGTACATAAATAAACAACTGTATGTTGTTGCCAGATCTTTACATTACTGTAATTTTTTTTTAGCAGAGCATACAATAATCATTCATCTCTAATATATTTAATATTTCTTCTTACTTAATGCTTTATATTAAACAAGTGGTAATTTTGGACATGGTTAAAATCAGAAAACGACTCACTTGTTTCAAGATCCGTCCCATGTAAATACATATGCTCCAATTAAAATGGCAACAAGCACAGACAACTTACCTCATGTCATACATTAATAACTTATGTGTTTGTGCACCTGAGAGAGGACTGGTATGGAACACAGACTTAACTCAGCGCTGCACATGTTGAGTCAACCCAAGCAAGCTGTTCTCATTACCTCATGTGGTCACAATGTTTGTCATCTCACTAATGGCATGTAGCAGCCGTAGTGTGCGGGGGAACCGCTGAGGATTAAGGTGAAGAATTGCTTACAAACCGTTAACAGGGGTCACCCCCGTGTAACAATGTCAGTAATGCCACACAAAAATCACGCAGGTCTTCTTTAAAATGGGCTTTAGACATATAGCCGTTTAACCTTTGGCTGAAGCCAGTGCTTTGTTGGGCCTGTCAATAATTGGTGAGTTATTTTTAGCTGGGCATGTGTGAGAAATTGAAATGATGAATATGCAACCCCACATGCATTTCAGCTATTCTTTGTAAGACATAAATAATGAATGGCTGGAGATGAAACATATTGCTCTGTAAACGTCTTGCAGCTGAAAGTGATTTTACGACCTTGTGCTGCTCTACAGTTCACTAGCAAAATCCTGCGCCCCTGGATTTCGGTATTAATGGATTATCACAATTTTAGAAAACTGAGGATGTTTAGATATTTTGTTTTTGATTAAACTGACATGATGATTCTCCCCTTCCTTCCTTCCTTCCTTGTTTGTTTATTTATTTATTTAATTTGAGGGCTGTTTGTTTCACATTTGTCCCACCACAAGAACAGATGTACAGTATGTACACATATACTGTACAGTATGTATCACACTCAAGTCAAAGTGAATAAATGTGCAGTTCAGTAAGGACATTTGAACCTGTTGTGCATGTCTCAATCACAAAGCATGTTGATGCATACATATATAGGATATGTTGTCACAATGGAAACCTGTAATTTATGGACGCTAATTTGAGGAGGGGAAAAACACTGTTTTTTTTTTTGTTGTTTTTTTTTTAATAGAAAAGGAACAATTCATAACACAGCTGGAAAACAATAAAATAAAATAAGACAAAATAAAATAAAATAAAATAAAATGGAGTAGTTCATAGTCAACAGACAATTGTAATGAACTGTATAAAATTACATGTGACAAAAATATCCTTGTTCTGAAAACACAGAATGGATTATTCATGATAGCAAATTTTTGTATTTATTCAACTTGAATTTTACTCAAAACCCACAAAAAAAAAAAAAAAAACATAACAAAAAAAAAAACTACACCCTATTTTCCTACTTCATTGACACTGTAACCTTGAATGACAAATGTTACAATGATCATAAAATGCAGTTTTCATGTCAATTTACTGTTTCTGCCTCACTTAACATACTAACTTTTACATATATAGGATATGTTGTCACAATGGAAACCTGTAATTTATGGATGCTAATTTGAGGAGGGGAAAAACACTGTTTTTTTTTTGTTGTTTTTTTTTTAATAGAAAAGGAACAATTCATAACACAGCTGGAAAACAATAAAATAAAATAAGACAAAATAAAATAAAATAAAATAAAATAAAATGAAGTAGTTCATAGTCAACAGACAATTGTAATGAACTGTATAAAATTACATGTGACAAAAATATCCTTGTTCTGAAGACACAGAATAAATTATTCATGATAGCAAATTTTTGTATTTATTCAACTGGAATTTTACTCAAAACCCACAAAAACAACAACAACAACAACAACAAAAAAACTACACCCTATTTTCCTACTTCATTGACACTGTAACCTTGAATGACAAATGTTACAATGATCATAAAATGCAGTTTTCATGTCAATTTAATGTTTCTGCCTCACTTAACATACTAACTTTTAGTATTTAACTTTAGTATTTAAATTACCATAATGGTTACTTATATTTTTTCATAGTGTCAAGGTCAAGCATATACAATTTAATTTTACTTCAACCATGTATTATTACTGCATCTATACTGCAAATATAAGTGAAACCTTTTTATTTTACTTATATATGCATTTGCTACATGCATAATTCATATGCCACAATATTTCAGAATGCTTTATGATACCTTGCTAAAAATAAATGCCATGCATAATGTCCACAAGGTGTCAGTATATGATAAAATGTAAAAATGTTGATACTCAAATAAATGCCACTTAATGATTAATAGATTATTGAAACAAGTCAATGTAAATGCAAATTAATGCAGTGCCAATGTAACAATGAAATGATTGTTCAAATCATTTTTTGTTTCTAGTGATATGTAAAGGCTACCTTTGACAAAGAAGTGGTCTTAACTGTATTGAATGTGCATTCAAATCTTAAAGGTATATATTTTTTGAAACTGTAAGTCCAGATAATACAATATAAATGAAATAAAACGCCACTTAAGTACACTTAAAGAGAGTAAACTTTAATGACTACGGTTCTTAGCACATTCAAGCACACTTTTAAAAAAGTGCATTTTAAATCATGTTGTTTTAATATTTTGTCATGCATACACTAGATGTCTTGATTAACTAAAGTATATCATTTTCATTTTAACTGTAATACACTGTAAAAAACAAACAAATTAAAAAAAAAAAAAAAAACACAATTTGTTGAGTCAACTTAAACCCTTAAACTTGTTACCCAGCTGCCTTAAAATTTTAAGTTCAGTCAACTCAAATAAGTTTAGCCAACTTGAAATATTAAGTTTTACTAAGTGACAGCTTAGATATTCATGTTGACTAAACTAAAAAATTGGTTTGTTAAACTTAAAAGCCGTGTTTGTTACCCGGCTGCCTTAAAAATGTAAGTTGAATCAACTTAAATACTTTTCAAGTTGACTAAACTTTTTATGAGTTGACTGAACTTGAAATTTTAAGGCAGTGAGGTAACAGATTATTTTTATATATATTTACTAAATTGCAACTTCACCTGTTTAATACAAATTAATAAAAAGTATTAAGAAATGACTTTAAAGTACTGTAGTTTACCATAAAAGCTTGTCGATACATTCAGCAATATTTGAAAGGCAATTAGTTATGAAATTACATATAAAGATCTACTTAAAAACACTCTGAAGTTTTATAATATAAACTTAATATAAATGTATACAATAATGCATTTCCATTTAAATGCAAAAGATGTGATATTATGTGATACTCTTTTTAAAAGCATGCAAAAATTGTATTTCTTTTTTCACAAGGGTACATTTGAGTTACTTTTCTTTTGCTTTAGCATTACTTGAACGTATACCTGTGTTGAAAAGAGAGCGTCAGACAAAGGGTCAAGTCAAAAATTCAAGTCCGTCGTCTTTCATCCTACAACAGAATTCTGTCAGATTCCGTATCGCAAAGTCTTCCAGTCGCATTTTTCTGGCGAGTGAGCATGACCTGTTCTGCTCCACAGAGCTGGGCTGCGTCCATGCATTAAACAGATTCCTGAGGCAGTAGAGAAGCATCCTGACACCAAGTCTGCTAATCCCGTCTACACCCTATCAAAGCCTGCAACATAATGCTTGGATTTCACATAATGAGCAACTGACGCACGCCTTTCTACTAAAAAATGTGATTCGTGGCCGCTGTAATTGGATTAGATTCAACGCTGCCACTCAGATCAAGACGGAGCAGCTATAATGAAGGGAGAGCAAAACTCATGTCCCATGTATATTAGACACGAGTCATACATATACATTACCAATTAGATGGAGCTCCCATCTATTCATTACAGCTGCTCAGTGTTTTTCTTTCTGTTGATGTTCATGAAAACCATTTTTCACGTAGACTGTTTGTTTGTGTTTGTGTGTGTGTGTTATTTGTGTACCCTGCTCTCAGAAAGCGGGCTTATTCTTAATTACATCCTGGGTAAGAATCCAGTGCTATAATTTGATGAGATCTGCGATTAATTACAATGAAAATAACAAGTCCTCTGACACTATATTCCCATTTTCACTTATGTATTAATAAAATCAGCCAAGAACAAGTCCCCATTAGCATTTTATGTTTTGGTGGTGGGTTGTAATCACTTGCAGAGATTATGTTGTATTAGATTTAAAGTGACTCAAAAAAAAAAATCAATGGGAAACAAAAGACAGTGTGTGTAATGAGCCAACATTGTGGCCGCATTGACAGCAACAAGCCACTATTTCATCCGCTTTCACAGCTGAGAGGTTTTAACTGTGGGGAAAACTCTTTCTTTTCATTCTTTTGAAGCACATTATGTCTTACTTTGTACGGTTTTATCAGTTTTATATCAACCCAAAGGAAAGCAAAATCACGAAGGAGGTCTCAAAATATCTCAGTTGTTTCTCTTAGACAGCAAGAAGGTTAAATGGATATTTTTATATCCCAGTATCTGGCTTTTCACATTTTTCTCCTGAAATAAATAAACCAGTAAAGTCAGAGAATTCAATATGAACTCAAACATTATTTTATTTTATTTTATTTTATTTTATTTTATTTTATTTTATTTTATTTTATTAATTGATTCATTACAATTATTAAGTATCAACATGTATGGAGTTGATAAAATAAAATAAAACAAAATAAAATAAAATATTTATTTAAAAAAAAAAAACTTTTTAACACTTTTTTTATTTAAAAAAAAACAAAACAAAAAAACAACAACTTTGAATACTTTTGTATCCAAGTCTCTGGCTTTTTACAGTTTTCTCCTGAAATAAAAAGACCCCAGTAGAAAGGTCAGAGAATTTAATATGAACTTAAACATTATTTAATTTAATTTAATTTAATTTAATTTAATTTAATTTAATTTTATTTTATTTTATTTTATTTTATTTTATTTTATTTATTAATGGATCGATTACAAGTATATAGGTGTATTAAGTTACATGAAAAAAAAATACTTATCAAAAAATAAAAATAAATAAATGAATAAATAAAATACTTTTGTATCCAAGTCTCTGGCTTTTCACATTTTTCTCCTGAAATAAAAAGACCCCAGTAGAAAAGTCAGGGAATTCAATATGAACTCAAACATTATTTTATTTTATTTTATTAATGGATTGATTACAATTATTAAGTATCAACATGTATGGAGTTAATAAAAAAAATAAAATGCTTATTAAAAAAAAAATAATAATAATAAAAGACTTTTGTTTTCAAGTCTCTGGCTTTTCATGTTTTTCTCCCCAGTAGAAAAGTCAGAGAATTCAATATGAACTCAAATATTTCTCATCAAATTATTCCAGAACTCAATTATATAGTTTACATCAACAATTGTCACATTTGTGTCGACTTGTTTACAGTATTTTGGAGAAATATCTTCATACATGTTGATAATCGTAATTGTGAACTCCACTAAATCAATAAAATAACTAAAATACACTATATATACATAACTAAAAACACTTCAGAACTCTTTATAATAATGTTAAACAAATGTTTAACTTTAAAGTGCATTTTAAATCATTTTGTTATAATAATCTTTTCTTCTGCTTTATACAAGTACACTTATTTTGATGTACTTAATTATCATTTTACCTAGTGTGTTACGTCAGCAACTGTCATATTTGTGTCAACTTTTTATTGATTCAAAAATGTATTTTGGAGAAGCATCTAAGACTTGTTGACATGTTGATACTTACTCATTGTAATCAATTAATCAATCAATCAAATAAAATAAAATAATGTGAGCATTTATTTTTTAATTTCTTATTTAATTTCTTATTATTCTTATGATGCAATATCAGTAAGAGAAAAGTAAATTAATTTGTCTTTCATTTTCTCTCTTATGTGAGCCAGATTGTTGGTTGAAATAATATGAGATGGTGACTGAGCATAAAAGGTATAAAATTCTTTCTGGAAGGAGCACATGAAGTGAAATGTACCCATAAATTGAGCTCCATGAGGGCTGCATAGCCACAGGTAGAGTGTTTGAATTAGAGCGTAAAACTAATTTATTGTTGTTATAGACAGTAATTCTGGAGAGAGATTAAGAAGCAAACTGACTCATCAAACATTATGTCTCTTAGCCTGCAGGAAACCTTTAAAGAGAGCGCTTGCTTATATGAGATCAGGGAGATGGAAAAGTCATTACATGGCAACCTGCAGTGAGCAATTAATGCAGTATACAGTGCCATGATGCTATGCGGAAATTAAATGGATTATGGGGAAATTTGGAGATTAAGGTTACCATGTAATTTCAGGTAGGTGAGAAAAAGCTCATCTTAAAGGGAATGTGAAACAAACGAAAATTAATTCTGTCATTTACACACCTTCATGCTGTTCCAAGCCTGCATGACTTTCTATAATATTTTGAAAAATGTTATTTTAAAAAAGTATTATTAATTATTATTTATTTATTTATTTTTTTTTGTCAATAGTTTCAGTGCGGTACAATAGCTGTGTCTCATTTCAAAGGCTGCGTCCTTCATCTTGTTTGAGAAAAGAAACTGTTACATTACAAAATAAGAATGAAATTACAGTAATTTACATCTCAAGAGGAATAATAGTCAATTTTATTATGGCCACTTTTCTTAAACAAGACATTCTTGATAACAAATGCGACCTCCCGAGGGCACAGACTTTGAAATTAGACATGGCTAATGTTGTTTGGAAAAAAATATTTCTTTTGTGTCCCACAGGTTTGAAATCACATCCAAAATATAATTTTCTCCATTGCAGATGCGGGTTTATTAAACAGGCCAGTGTCGTGAAAAAAACGAGCCTGTGAGTACGTTTTTGCAAAATGATATTGCTTTGCTTGTAGCATGCTTCACAGCAGTTTCCAAATGTAATATCCAGTGACTGAAGCTAAATAGCATGTTCAATTTTCTCTGAAACAGGTAAACATGACTGTGGCAATGTATTGTTTTGTTGGTTTTCGTACGTATTTTGGTAGTTTGGGAATTAAGTGCAGTGAGTGGCGCTAAAACGTGTTTTAAATGAAATTTTCTGTATTTTATTTATTTATTTGTGACCCTGGACCACAAAACCAGTATTAAGTAGCATGGGTATATTTTTAGCAAATGCCAAAAATATATTGTATGGGTCAAAATTATTTTCTTTTATGCCAAAATTCATTAGGATATTAAGTACAGATCATGTTCCGTGAAGATATTTTGTAAATTTCCTACCGCAAATATATCAAAACTTAATGTTTGATTAGTAATATGCATTGCTAAGAACTTCAACTGGACAACTTTAAAGGTGATTTTCTCAATATTTTGATTTATTTGCACCCTCAAATTCCAGATTTTCAAATAGTTGTATCTCAGACAAATATTGTCCCAACAAACCATACATCAATTCAAAGCTTATTTATTCAGCTTTCAGGTGATGTATATTTCTCAATTTCAATAAATTGACCCTTATGACTGGTGGTCCAGGGTCACATTTGACTGAGCTAAAGCATAAAAATACCATAATTAGCAGGTATTTAGAAAAACATGCTTGTTTCTTCGAAAAACATTTCGAAATGCGTGCTCTGTGTCAGAATGTCAGGGTTTTTTGACATCCTGGGTTGCCAGATGGCAGCCGTGGAAGTCAACAAACGAACTGGGTCAGAGATCAAACGTTCTACCCAACTTAAAAAGCCTCGGCATCCGTCTAAAAAGCTCTATGACCAGAGGCATATTAAACGCAGCTAAATTAACTCAACAACTTAAGCATGTTGCCTTACATTGTCAATTTCACTTGTTCCTGTTGTGTGCCCTCAATCTGGCAACCCGTGTAAACGTTGAGTGTGAAGAGGTGGGAGAAACAATATTTTGAATTTGGACTACAGTGTCCAATTCAACCGCTAGCTACATAATGTACACCACCTTTAATGTACACACTTCACTAGACCTAAATGACAGTGTTAAGCAAAGCAAACATGAGATAAAAAGGCATTTGCTGAACCATGCCATTTTAGCTCTTTTCTCTGATGCTTTTAACTGTTTTGTGGCGTGTTGACTTGTGTTGAGGTTATTTGCACAATTTTTGCCATCGAAATGACTTGCAAAAAGCATCCCGTTTAACCAGAATTGCAGAATTCACCCCAACATATGGAGCTAGTTACACTATAAAGGTGCTTTAAAAGGTTCCTCACAAGCAATGCCATAGAAGAACCATTTTTGGTTCGACAAGAACCATTCAGTCAAAGGTTCTTCAAAGAACCATGTCTTCACACCTTTTTATAATCTGAAGAACCTTCTTTAGCCATGAAGAACCTTTTGTGAAACAGAAAGGTTCTTCAGATGTTACAGGTTCTTTATGGAACCATTTAGACAAAAAGGTTCTTCTATGGCATCGTGAAGCACCTTTATTTTTAAGAGTGTATGTGATGCAAACATCAAAATGTTTAAGTTTACAAATTATGCGCAATGCTGTATCGATGTCATATGTGACCCTGGACCACAAAACCTTAATTAGCACGGCATATTTGTAGCGAAAGCCAAAAATACATTATATGGGTTAAAATTATTAGTTTTTCTTTTATGCCAAAAATCATTATGTTCCATGAAGATATTTTGTAATTTCCCTACCGTAAACATATCAAAACTTAATTTTTGATTAGTAATTTGCATTGCTAATAACTTCATTTAGACAACTTTAAAGGCGATTTAATCAATGTTTTGATTTTTTTGCACCCTCTGATTCCAGATTTTCAAATAGTTGTATCTCAGCCAAGTATTGTCCTATCCTAACAAACCATATGTACGTTGTTGTGTAAATCTCAATTTAAAAAAATTGACCCTTATGACTAGTTTTGTGGTTCATGGTCACATATATTATTATGCAAGGAACTGTGTGAAAATAAGTCATCATTTATTGATTCTTTGCCCTGTAATTATAATTTGTCCATCTTTTTAAATAAAAAAATATATAAGCGCACATTTAAGTCATCCAAAACAAGTTTTTTAAAAGTAACTTTTTCCTGTTTCCCATTAGGTTTCTCATGAGGTGGAAGACTGAGATGGCTTACTGGTTCAAACTTAAGAGACATATACAATAATATGAAAATGAGTATGTTAAAAGAGCCAGTAGCCATAACCCAAAATCTTCCAATCAATCTTATTTGCTGTCAAGCCTGCTTTTGCACCCCATACGTGTATTATAGTCAGTATTTGATTGATGGTTTAAATTAGAGGACACTGAGCAAACACAGTGGCCATATGTTAAAGTTTTATTGCTGCCACACCCAAGATTAATGCACACGAGGATAGTAATGAAGTATTCACAGAGAGTATTTACTCTGCCTTTATCCCTACATGAACCCAGCCTCCTTCTGTGGAAAACTCAAATGGCTGCTTCTGCTTCAGCTTGTGCAAATCAACAACAGATTTCGTGCAGTACATGACCTCTAATTTCCTCTCTGGGGGTGTCAGTATTTGCAAGCATCTCAAAGCGTCCCGACTGTCCTGCCTAATCATCACCATGGCACCAGAACGGCCTGTTCCATCATTCGATGATCTAATCAAATTCAGTGTGATTTCTGTCAGATACCAGGAAACGCTCACTGAAGGGGCTGTAGGTACAAATAAGCCATTGTTCTAGCTTCAGTCAGGCCTCAGAATCTATTAGTTCCTTATTTTAATTTCCTATGAACAGAAATCTAAATATTTATAGGTTAATTTTTACCAAAAAAGAAGATAAATATAACTCCGCCAATACTGATGCCCCAGACTGTCAGTATGAGTGTCACTGAGTGGGTGTTAACAAGGGAGTGTGAGGTTACTCCTCCTCACAGATCGTGTGAAGTTTACACGCTGCAGTCTGATGTGACAGGCCTCTTTAATCAGCACCTTATGTGTTGTACTACATCATATCAGTGTAAATACCTTCCCACACACAAGATAAGACCATTAAAACAGATACTGCAGAATTAATCTTGCAGTTCTAATGAAAATTAAAGCGATAGTTCACCCAAAAATGAAAATTCTGTCATTAATTACTCACCCTTGTGTCATTCCAAACCCCGTAAGACTTTCGTTCATCTTTGGAATACAAATTAAGATATTTTCGATGAAATCCGAGAGCTTTCTGACCCTGCATAGACAGCAACGCAACTGCCACGTTCGAGGCCCAGAAAGGTCATGTCAGCAAATGTCTCGTCTCGGACCAAAGAGACCAGATCCTAACAGTAAACCAGTCATTGGAAATGTGACTTTGATACACCATAAAACATCCTTTTCCGCAGTGTAAGCTAAGAACACCTGACACTGTTTCTCTAAATGGTGTAGCTTCATCTTCCTTCCAAAAGATGTCACTTTAGCTCCTTAAAGCTCTGTATTTTAGTCTGATGGATATTTAACTGCTGCTTGCCTATGTACATGATGAATAATCATGTCTTGCCTTCCAACCAGTGAGACCACATAGAAAGACTACATTTGGCTAAAGTCTCCTGCTCTGGTAATCTCACCATGTGTCACCTTTTTCACAAGAGATCTCAACAATGTCACAAACTGAGACTTCTGCAGTCAAAAGTCAGAGGTCTCAATATATACTGCAACATTTTCATCGAATTCTCCCTATTGACCAAATATTTTTATTTGTTGTCCACAATGACTTTATATCTTTATACTCTTACTGTTTGTCAACCATTTTCAACTGTATTCTTAGGAATTTTTATTAGAAAGATTGGAGACAAAGTTGATGCGTAGGCTTGTAAAGCCAGACATGAAATAACAAATCAAATATCATTCTTTTTTTTTTTTTTTTGTGGAAAAGTCTATTGAATCTTTAGAGAAAACAAAAAACACATTTATTAGATTATTTTTATGTTGAATATCATATTTGACACATCAGGCTTTTGTGGCTCAAATAGTATGCTATAGTGAGAATATGTAGCTTGAGAAGGGGAAGAAAAAACTTTAAAAAATATATTTGGTGCACGCTCTTAAAAATAAAGGTGCTTTACAATGCCATAGAAGAACCTTTTTTGTGTGAATGGTTCCATATAGAACCTTTAAAGGAGTTCACTTCCAGAACAAAAATTTACAGATAATTTACTTACACATTTGTCATCCAAGATGTTCGTGTCTTTCTTTCTTCAGTCGTAAAGAAATTATGTTTCTTGAGGAAAACATTTCAGGAATTATCTCCACATAGTGGACCTCAATGGTGCCCCCAAGATTGAACAAAATGCAGTTTAAATGCAGCTTTAAAGGGCTCTAAATGATCCCAGCCGAGGAAGAAGGGTCTTATCTAGTGAAATGATCGGTCATTTGTGAAACAATTTATATACTTTTTAACCTAAAATGCTTGTCTTGTCTCGTCTCTGTGATGCACATGTGTAGTCTGTGTAATCTGGGTCAATACAGTTAAGCTATGTTGGAAAAACTCCCATCTCGTTTTCTTCTTCAACTTCAAAATCGTTCTACATTGCTGTTTTAATTTTTTTTTTAAAGGGCGTTTGATCTTCTTTGCATGCTCACTTTGTAAACATTGGGTCGGTAGGACGATTTTGAAGTTGGGGGAAGAAAATGAGATGAGTTTTTCGACAACTGTCTTGAACAGGAAAAAACAGAGTTGAAGCAGACCTAGACAAGCGTTTGAGGTTAAAAAGTATATAAATTGTTGATTTGTTTTGAAAATGACCATTCGTGTCGCTAGATAAGACCCTTCTTCCTCGGCTGGGATCGTTTAGGACCATTTGAAGCTGCATTTAAACAGCATTTTGGAAGTTCGAACTTGGGGGCACCATTGAAGTCCACTATATGGAGATAATTCCTGAAATGTTTTCCTCAAGAAACATAATTTCTTATCGACTGAAGAAAGAAAGGCATGAAGATCTTAGATGACAAGGGGCTGAGTAAATTATCTGTAAATTCTTGTTCTGGAAGTGAACTACTCCGTTAACTTCTGAAGAATCTTTCAGCTTCACAAAAGGTTCTTTGTGCCTAAAGAAGGTTCTTCAGATTATAAAAATGTAAGAAAGAGATGGTTCTTTAAAAAACCTTTTGACTGAATGGTTCTTTGTGGAAACAAAAAAGGTTGCATCACTGTGAAGAACTTTTTAAAGCACCTTTATTTTTAAGAGTGCAGTTGCTGATTATATATGGTCAAATGTTGATGAAATTGTGATGAAGATGAAATTCTGATAGCTTTTAATGTAAATCAATGAGATTTTTATAAAAGTATAACGTACTGCGTGCATATCAGTTGTCACTCTATATCTCCCAATCATCTGTTTTAGTAAGATGATATTTATCCTCTAAACTGTCACCCGTCTCCTCAGTGGGACGTTTACTTCACCATATTACAAATAGATCCTAATCTAATTATGACAAACTATATATCATTGGAAAGGTCTAAATAGATATTTTACCATATTTTTGTGTTACAAATTATGTAGGAAAAGTAGTAGATTAATATATGTCAAGAGTGCACCTCAAAAATCTACATCATAACAGTAGTTCTGAATTTTGCCACAAAAGACTTTCTTTGTTGCCTTTTTCTCTATCACGCATAGAAATCATAAGAAATTATATATCAGTTGAAAATTTATAATCTCAAAATTCATCTTTTGAAAGCCATTTTAAAATCAGACATTGCATTACCATGGAAAATGTACGTCAAATCATATTACAAAATGGTTTTTTTCCAAAATTACAAAAATTTAAGTTTGGATAGTGCATTTTACATCTGTGTTCAAAATTGGGATTGACAATTAAAGGGTTAAATGCTAATAGTTTTATGATCAAAGCTCTGTAGTTTTTGTTATGGGTGGCAAAACATTTAATGCAATGCAATATAGTGATGATTGAAAGATTTTTGATAATCGCATTTTGACATGATATTTCTAAAAATGATAAACCTAAGATGCTTTAGTCCAGTAAGTGTTCATCTTGAAATATTGCTAACAATATGAAAGTAATTCTTATGTGCACCATAACCTGACAGGGAACTTTTAACTTCCTAAAAAAGTCTATTAATATTAACTATTAATAAGACGACAGAAGCCATGTAGTACATTTTTTATTTCTTCTTCTTTTTTTTTAAGATTTGATCATGCTGATAATTTATAGGGCTTAAAATGTGTGTATTAAATATAATACTGTATGCGCTGTAAAGGGTTAAATAAAATAACTAAAAACTGCAAAGCATCTGTAAGAGACTGAAGTTTTCACACTCTTCACTAAAGATAGTACAGAAAATACATTTCTTTAAAGTTTTATATCACTTAGGTACTGATGTAGAAAATTAATTAACCTTACTTTAAAAATCGTACTTATTTGTGACACACAGCACCCTTGCAGCGCAATCTGATATCCTAAGCAACAGTTTTCCGAAGCCAGATCATCGTGTGAGAACATACAAGAGAAATGCAAGAGGAAAAAATATTGAAGTGAGCTCTCCATACAGAAATAAACAAATCTCTTGTGAGTATGTACCTGCAGGTTGTTTTTGTGCGCTGAGCCATGCTAAATCCAGTGAGCCCAGAGAGAGCGAGGAGGGACTAACGTTTCAAACAAGGATTGTGCCTTTCCAACATTTGACTGATGGACAGCTTGACTGACAGTATACCCTGGGAGCTATGGGCCATCTATCTGTGCAGTAATGGGCTGTCATGCACCTGAAGTGAATTCATGCTGGATTTTATCAAATTAGGATGTAAAGTATCAAAACTGCAACCTAACATTGCTAGCTGATGATTCATATAACATGCTTACACTTGTACATTCATGCATATGTATGCACAAGCACACAAAACACACATACCAGCAGATGTTCGGGAGTTGTGATTTAAATTCAGTGCTCAGACAAATCTATTAGCAAAGCATACTAAAAAGGGATAGAAAGAAATCCTTAGAATGCAAATATAATTGAGAAAACCTGCAGCCTGAATAAAATAAATTAGAGTTGGTACAAAGGTTAGCCGACTTGAATAATTCATTCCTATTAGCTTGCTGAACCAAAATAAACCTGTCCCTGATCTCTGGTGATAAAGCAAATTCATTCTGACTGAAACGTCCTCAGCTTTTCCAAATACTCTGTTATTCCTCTATGCTCTACTGTTCTCTTTCACTAAACACTTCACATATAACTTGAAATCCAACCTCCGCCACCACTTTAGTTAATTGCTCAAGATGATTAGAATATTCACACATGCAGGATTAGTTTTGTTTAAAATAAACCTTAATGGACTTCCAGGTAAGACATGCTTCCAGGATGTCTGGCTTTAAGAGGGTCATTGCCAGACGTCTTATCAGCACAATGGGCAATTAGCATTCAGTGATCTGACCACATGACTGGATGTCTAATTAATCGATGAGATTCTTTGGAGAGGCTATTAAAATCATTATATGGATTATTTTCAACCATGAGATAGACAGCTCTTTATAAGACTCTACAGTGGAAAAATTATACTTTGGACCAACTTACAACTTTGGACCAAATACTCTCATTTGAAACAGCTAAATGTATTACTTTTTCAGGTTTTATGGCTTGGTTCAAACATTATATATCGATTTAATATTTATAAGAATATTTATTTTTACCAAAGGCAGCTATAGTCATATAAAAAGACCATTTATAAATATAGCTGCAGGCAGCAATTGCCGGGGTTCAAGCACTTTAAGGCCTTTCGGCACATGCGTAAAAAGGAGTTTAAAAAAAATGTTTATTTAGCAAGCATGTACCAGCTTAGATCATAAATTAACAAGATATTTACAGCCAATGCAGATAATTTCTTCAGGAAATACATGGTTTTTAATGCTTTTTAACTGTAATAGCACCACCTATGGTCCGATCCCCATCAAAATTTGCATGCTTGTTGAGAGTATGTTTTGCATGTGCTGACCTATTTTCGTAAAGTTCTGAGTTTTTGTTTTGGAGATACAGGCTTTTGCATGCACTTGACCATGCCCCTTTTCCAAATAACCCCATAATAGCTACCAAAAGGGTAATGTTTAATGTATTTAAAGAACAATTTGATTGACAGCAGTGGTCCTAAAGGCAAACTTGTTTAGAATGAGGAGAACATATGATATTAAGATCTATATATATGTGTTAATATATGATTTTTTTTTTTTTTTTTATGATTTGAGATTATTTACCATATAAATAGTGTTTATTTATTTTATTTATTTATTTATTTTCATATAGTGCTTTTCACGAAACATATCGTTGCGAAGCAACTTTACACCAAGTTTTTTACAATATATTTAGTAGTAGCTTACTAATGGTGACTATGTCAAGTTGATGTACATATGGCCAAGATGTATGGTAAAGATCAATTAATGACGTAATCAAACAGACAAAAAAAAACCCCACCATAAATTAGTAGCGGATTTAATGAAAGTTACTTGTGGTGTTCCGCAAGGTTCAGTGTTAGGCCCTAAATTATTTGTCCTGTATGTATCTGATGTTTGTAATGTGTCTAAAATTGTAAATATCGTTTTGTTTGCTGATGATACAAATCTATATTGTTCGGGGAAAAATTTGGAACAGCTTCTGAAGACTGTGGAAAATGAGCTGATGGTTTTTAAAAAATGGTTTGATGATAATAGACTTTCACTGAATTTAAGTAAAACAAAGTTCATAATATTTAGTAATCGACAATGTAACATTAAAGTAAAACTGAGGATCAACAACGAAGAAATAGAAAGAGTGTATGAATTTTTGGGTGTTTTTTTGGGTGTAATTGATCATAAAAAAAAATGTGTTGGAAATCACATACAAATTATGTAAACACAAAAATGTCCAAATCTATTGCAATATTAAATAGAATAAAACATATTTTGAATGAAAAAAACTTTATATATACTGTATGGTGCACTCATAGTTCCATACATTACTTATTGTGTGGAGGTGTGGGGTCATACATCCAAAAACATTCAAAATTCAATATTATTATTACAAAAGAAAGCCATAAGGATTGTTAAAAGGGCTGATTATTATGAACCAACAAATAAAATGTTTATTAATTTACATGCTTTAAAATTTGTAGATTTAGTTGATTTATGTACAGTACAGATAATGTACAAAGTTTATAATAATTTACCCCCAAATCGTATTCAGAGGCTGTTCAAAATAAGAGAAAGTCAGTATAATTTAAGAGGAATGTATATGTTTAAAAAATCAAGGGCAAGAACTAATGTTAAAAATAGGTGTATATCTGTCAAAGGGGTTAATCTATGGAATAAATGTAATAAGGAAATAAAACTTTGTAAATCACTTTGCAAATTTAAGAAAATGTGTAAATGCAAAGTGAATAATTATATGAATGAGAATTTAAAAAATTTGTCAGTGTATCAGTTTAAATTTTGAAGTAATAGTTGGAATTTGTATTTCTGTTATTATGTATGTTTCAAATTATGTTTGTATATTCTGGGAAATGTTTTATGTAATTTAGTTTTTCTTGTGTTATCTAATTTAGTAAAAAGTGTCGTTCATCAGTTAATAATGTATAAAGGGTAGGCATAATAAGCAAGGCTTCAGCCTACACCTTTTTCGGTATCCTTGTTATATATTTATTTAACTTGAAATATTGTTTTTGAGGACCGAAATAAAATTATTATTGATTGATACTGATTGATTGATAGTGCTGTATGTTGTTTCAGGGTTGGCATCATCTGAAGTCCTCTGAGGGGTTGTCATCACCTCTTCTTAAGTGTTCTGGATCCAGACTGGAGCTTGTGAGTTTCTAGTTACCACGGGATGTCAATCCCATGGCAGGAACAGAGAACAAATAGGAACATAATTAGCGTAGCTGTTGTTCAAAGCAAGCAAAGAAAGATTTGTTCAACCAGAGCTAAAAGATTAATAATGAGCATTTGATGAGGTATAACTGCAGGAAAAGTTTATGAGATGCATTATTTGAATGCTTGGCTAAAAAGAAGAGTCTTTAATCTAGATTTAAACAGAGAGAGTGTGTCTGAACCCCGAACGTTATCCGGAAGGCTGTTCCAGAGTTTGCGAGCCAAATGCAAAAAAGCTCTACCTCCTTTAGTGGACTTTGCTATCCTAGGTACCACCAACAGTCCAGAGTTTTGCGACCTTAGGGAGCGTGATGGATTGTAAGAAGTAATATTTTATAGCTGATACGGAACCTAATAGGTAGCCAGTGCAGAGACTTTAAAATTGGGGTAATATGATCATATTTTCTTGACCTGGTAAGAACTCTAGCAGCTGCATTTTGGACTATCTGTAGCCTGTTTATTGAAGATGCAGGACAACCACCTAGTAGTGCATTATAATAATCCAGTCTAGAGGTCATGAATGTGTGAACTAGCTTTTCTGCGTCAGAAACAGGTAACGTTTCGTAGCTTGGCAGTGTTTCTAAGATGGAAGAATGCAGTTTTTGTAACATGAGAAATATGATTTTCAAAAGACAAGTTGCTGTCTAATATAACACCCAGACTTTTAACTGTAGTGGAAGCAACAGTACATCCGTCTAGTTGTAGATTGTAAGCCAAGAGATTCTGTGTACTGTTTTTTGGTCCAATAAGTAATATCTCTGTCTTATCTGAATTTAATAGGAGAAAATGATTGGTCATCCAGTCTTTTACATTTTTTTATGAAACCTTTTAACTGTTATAGTGCCACCTATAGTCCGATCTCCATGAAAATTTGCTTGTTTGTTTACAATCATCTGATGCATGTGTTTACCTAGTTTCATGAAGGTTTGAGTTTTCATTTAGAATTTATAGACTTTTGGGTATGTTTGGCCACACCCCTTTTCTAAACGACCCTGATATAGCTACCCAAAGGGTAAAGTTCAGCATTTTTTTTGATAATTATTCAAGAGATTAATCAAGAGAATTGTGCTGCAGTGCTTATATTGAGGTTGAGCAAAAAAAATAGGAATGATTTTGCAAATGTCGAGAATATTTAAAGGAACCATATGTAAGAAATTTATTTCAGTTAATCATAAAATGGCCCTGACATGTCACTAGACATTAAGAAATCATGTTCATTTCAAATACTTATATCACTGACAACAGTGGTCCGGCCAGGATATTGTCATTTAAAAGTGAAAGTTGCAGCCCTCAACTGATGTTGATGTTGTCATGTTGTGTTTTGGTCTGAGGCGCCACCCTCCAGCTATCTACCAATCACGAAGTCAGTAGAGTTTTGTCATCCGGGTTGCCAGCTCTGCTCTAGTTACAGCTGCAGCTACGAACGTGTCGGATAAAACATGTATAAAGTTACGAAACCTAAAAGACCTCGTTATGAATACGTCGTGACAAAGTCCGAAATAAAACAAGGATTTGTATAGGAGATGCCTTTGACAGATGGAGACGGCTGAAAACGGAGAAGAATTTTAAGACAGATGCCAACGTTGCTAATTTTCTCCTGGACAGGTAAGATTCATCTATGTTTGGCTAACTTACTTGTACTTAATGTAAATAGACATTTCAAATATTCACAACAGTCGAACAAAGGTATATATGTTCGTGCAAAGTAACGTTACGTTAGCGCATATGGTGGTGGGTCATCGAATTGAAAAGGTAAGGAATTGTTTGGGAAATAGAAACAGCGAGTCGTCATTGCTAACATTAACATATTAACATAACATATTAACATAACATTAACATTGCTAACATCGCACCACTAGCACGGTATGAAAACAATCTATGTTCCGACTGAAATGTGGTATTACAGTACATCTTTACGAAATATTTGGCTAATCGCCTTTAGTAAATTTTTGCGACACATAATTACTTCGCAAAACATCTCTCGTGAAGCATAAACATAAGTAACAGAAGAAAAAAAAAATATTGTGTAGGACTCGTCACTTGCCATTGGAAGTTCCTTGTAGCAGCCTACGTTCCTGCAGAATCCTGCAGTTTAGCTGGCAACCTCGAGTCAGGGGGGAGGGGGAGGGGATACGCCATTCTACAGTATTTTGAAAGTGATTGCAGTACCAGTTTTGGCCACAATCCTACATACGGTTCCTTTAATGAGCTAATTTAATTGACAGCAATGATTCTTGAGGCAAAGTTGCTCAGTATGAGGAGATCTATCAAATAATTTGAATATTGTGTGGATGTGTGAAACACCACTTGATTACAGAGGAGTAAAACTCGTAAGCGCCACCTAGTGGCCGAAGATGCCCACCTTTTAGGGCCATGAGTCAACATGCCCATATCCAACCTTGTCTAATTGGTACTCAAAAATCATTGGCTGATGGCAGCCATGTTTTTTTAAGATATGCGAATGTTCTCATAGACATTGTGGCATTTTGGAAAAAGATATGGCATACCGATTTTCAAGTCAATCAGACTAACAGAACGTAATTATAGCCGTTTTTATGTTTGTTTGTTTTTCCCCTGTTATAGCGCCACCAAGTTGCCAAACTCCCCAGTTTTTTTTTTTGGTAATTTTGATCGCTGTAGCGCTGTGGTAACATTGTAGACATTGTGAGTACTACCATCTTTTCAAGTTTCAAGTCTCTACGACTTACAGTTTGATTTGCCCAATGGAGAATGCTGATCCTTGGCCATTCCAACAATTACAGTAGCCCCACTTGCTTGAACCCCTAATAAAGAAGAAACAAGCCAAAATTTTACCTAATATTAAAAATAAAAATGTTTGGTAGTTAGTGGTCAATGTTTAATTTAGTTACTTTAGTTATTTACTACAAACAAGGATAACCTTGAAAGACCTAATGTTGATTGTGATGTCTTTTAAAAAGATGCACCATGCTATGCATCTAATTAATTAATTAATTAATCTATAAACAAAGAAAAAATACATTATTTTCTGCAGTCAGAAAAACTAGTCAATATATGTTCTGCACATCAACACTCTGGTGTAAAGTGGAAATACAATTTAAACAAATTATTTCTCTCTATAGGGAGTGTTATTTGCTTTTAGACAAACTAAACAAAACCGTTTTAAACCGGAAAACATGATTTTCGATTAGACCGTTATATAAAAAAAAAAGCACTTTAAATAAATGACACTTTTTTTAGACTGTCAAAAAGACAGGTATGATTTCACAGAATGGTACCTGTCAGATATTTGCGTGTGCTATTCAAAAAACGGGGCTTATAGAACTTTTAATATGAACATTTTTCCCTCCTACAGTGACAAACAAATATCTAGGTGCCAGACATCGGATCTGGATGGATGGATAAATGGATGGATGGATGAGCAGATGAATAAACAAACATATAAAGAAAAATTACAAAAAGAGGTATGTGGAGATGAAGACAGAATCCATCAAGCTTTAGAGCTCTGTTTCTGTGCGAGGTTGTGACCTGCGCATTGACTCGCTATGTTTAACATTCAGTCAGCAGAAACGTGGTATAGCTAAACAGCATTTAGTGGGCTAAATAAATTGGGTGGGGGATCTGGGACCATTTAAGTCATTGCTGGGCACTGCAGTGTATTGCATATATATATGCATGCACACTTGCAGTGATTGGCTCTCTACTCTGCACATCCCTTCATCTTGATTGATTTTTTGAGCTCCACTGGTACATAAATTCTTGATAAATTAAAATACTTTTTTTATGTGCTATGCTGTTGAAATAGCCTAATTATGCAAGCTTATGTCAACAGCAATATTTCAGACATTTCATTTCTCACATTTATCTTGTTCACCAATGTATTTGTGCTAGCATCAATAGGTTTGCATTTGTAAAATTTATTAAAAAAAATTAATATAAAACTCAGAACCATCTGAAACAATAAAAATAATAAATAAGTTAATTAACTAATTAATTAAAACTGAAAAAAAAGTTATGAAATTGTTTTCATTTAAAATATTTTTTATTTTAATTTAATATTTAATAATATTATGAATAATAATTATATTATTCTGTGTTCACTTCTTTGCATGTTACAAGCACTTCCACTCTGTCACGTTTGCATATTTGTGACTAGAAGTGAATTGCGAAAAATGTTTATGGTGCATCTTAAAAGAGTCACTGTAAACATAAGTACACAACTTGTACCCTGTTATTAGTAAATGAGGCCCATTAACTAAATTTCAATGAGGGTGACTGACTTGCCAAACATAATATGCAAAAGTAACATTTTGTCCCTGTGAAGCTAAAGCGTAAAGGTCACATTTAGTCCAGTCACCGAGAGGTCTATGATTAATTATGAGCAGTCTGTGTATAGAGCTGAGGAACGCGGGGAGGCTTATTCTGCAGAGCGAACACAGTAAATAAAGCACAACTCTCATCTGACAAGCCATCAGACTTTTAAATGGCATTATAATCAATAGTAGCTGTGCTCTGCGTTCCTTCAAGTAGTCTTCAATGGCCCGACCTGGCATCACATCCCACAAGGGAATGCAGAACAGAGGGCATCCCAGTCAGTGATTTTCCTCATCTTTATTCATGGCTGCTCTTATGATAAAACTGATTTGTGTACCGACCTCACAGTTAAATTAATAATATTGACTTTAGAAGAGCTGGACCACAGTGCAAACATTTACCAAACCAAATATCAAGGCGCATTATCAACAAGTAGTGAGGGATTTTAGTTCCTTGTCTATTTCTAATGGTAAATAACTGTCTGGCATAGGGTTGTCATGAATTGCTCTATGAAACCTCTGTATTAAATTATGAAATAATAATATAAGTACTAACTAAATAAAAAAAAAATAATAATTACATTTTAACAATCGCAGGTAGCCTACTACAGATTCTTTAAGTAATTATTCAAGTATGCAGTGATTAAAAAAAAAAAAAGAAATAAATTAATATTATTGAGATAATAGACAGCAGCAGGTCTATTAGACTGCATTTACACTGCAAGGTCTAACGCATAGATTCAGTGTTTTGACACAAGTCCATTTACTGTTATCCATTTACTTAAAGAAGAAGTTCACTTCCAGAACAAAAATTTACAGATAATTTACTCACCCCCTTGACATCGAAGACGTTTATGTCTTTCTTTCTTCAGTTGTAAAGAAATCATGTTTCTTGAGGAAAAAATTCAGGAATGTTCTCCATATAGTGGATTTCAATGGTGCCTGTGAGTTTGAACTTCCAAAATGCAGTTTAAATGCATCTTCGAAGGGCTCTAAACGATCCCAGCCAAGGAAAGAGTGTCTTGTCTAGAGGAACGATGGGTTAATTTAAAAAATTTTTTGTCATTTTTTGTTCTGAAAGTAAACTTCTCCTTTAAAGTTTTTGCCGCAAGAGGACACATATTCAAAACTAACAAGAAACAAAGGTGTAGTTTGATGATGCCGTAAATGAGTGTGGAATCATGGGAGTTGTAGTCTTCATCCTCACAGCTGATGCAATCCGATGGGACTTGGGCAGAAATCATGTTCATTGATGAGCTTATGTATTAAAGACTCATTAAGGTCACTGTAGTATGAAGCAGGGTGGGGCTGAAAGTCATGAAAGTGAAACAAGGCCGCTGGGGCAATTGCTAATGAGAGACGAGCGCAATACACGAGTCGAAAGCTGCAAAGCTTTTATAATGCCACAGTCGACTGCTTCCGCTTCTTCCGGTCATGTGTATGTAGGAAAAAGCAAAGCTATTTTATCATACGAGATACATTTGAGTGTGTTGAAGTGTTGTTATAATGCTACTCTCCAAAATGCATAACATATTAAAGCATCTTTGGGGTTTACATGTTTTCTACAAAATAAAAACGGAAAAATCAGGGGGGTATGACATCATTGGCAGGCGATGCAATGACACAGTCCATTACACTAGTTAAAATTGCTTATTTCTCTGGATTTAAACATTCTTGGAAACATTTGGGATAATGTAAGTACATAAGTCTGCAAAATATATAACACTGTTCTAGTTTTTTTTTTTGTGCTGATTTTTTGGATTTTAATAAAAAAATCTCACATATTATATTATTTTTTATTGCTCTTAAAAATAAAGGTGCTTCACGATGCCATAGAAGAACCTTTTTTGTCTAAATGGTTCCATAAAGAACCTTTAACATCTGAAGAACCTTTCTGTTTCACAAAAGGTTCTTTGTGGCAAAAGAAGGTTTTTCAGATTATAAAAAGGTAAAAAAGAAATGGTTCTTTAAAGAACCTTTGGTAACACTTTATTTTGATAGTCCACTTTAGACATTCTGTAACAGTAAGTAACTTTGCAACTGCATGTCAACTAGTCATTAGAGTATTAGTAGACTATCTGCTTAATATCTTCTAACACTCTTCTAAACTTTGCAAGTATATGTCAACTTATTCAACTAACCCTAAACCTAACCTAACAGTCTGCTCTGAGAGTTAGTAGACATGTAGTTGCAAATGAATGAGAATTAGTTAACATGTAGTTGCAAAGTTACTTATAGTTAGTAGAATGTCGAAAGTGGACTATCAAAATAAAGTGTAACTGAACCTTTGACTGAATGGTTCTTTGTGGAACCATAAATGGTTCTTCTATGGCATCGCTGTGAAAAACCTTTATTTTTAAGAGTGTAACTGACTGTTTACATCAATACTTTGGCAAGACTGAGGTAGACCATGAAGAGCATTAGACCACATTTTCTCACACAGAGCATGAAAAAAAGTACAAGTAATTGCAAAACATGTACAGAAGTAATAGACACAATGGCTTAGTTCCAAAGCTTTCCTAATTGCACCTTTAAAGGCAATGAAACCTTGTAGTGATTTGGAAAGCTCTACATAGGCAACTTTCCACTACACCAATAACATTCCTCATGAGAATCACCAAAACATGGTTATATGGAAACATTGGTAACAAACTTTGAAAAATTCCAAATATGTGCTAATATAGGAGTTGGACAATGAAACTGGAACACCTGGTTTTAGACTACAATTAGTATGGTGTTGGGCCTCCTTTTGCAGCCAATACAGCATAATTTCCTCTTGGGAATGACAAATACAAGTCCTGCCCAGTAGCCAGAGGGATTTTGACCCATTCTCCTCTTGCAGAACTGTGGCCAGGTCACTATGTGATGCTGGTGTAGGAAAATGTTTCCTGACTCACTCCTTCAGAACACCCCAAAGTGGCTCAATAATATGCAGATCTGGTGACTGTGCAGGCAATGGGAGATGTTCAACTTCACTTTCATGTTCATCAAACCACTCTGTCTCCAGTCTTGCTGTGTGTATTGGTGCATTATCATCCTAATACACGGCACTACCTTCAGGGTACAATGTTTGAACCATTGGGTGCACATAGTCAACCTTCACACTCTGCTCTTACTGGTGTAATGTGCAATCAGTGAAGATTGGCCACCAGGTTGCACAAATATAGCCATGAAGGGCCCTATTTTAACAATCTAAGCGCATGGTCCGAATCTACTTTTGCTATTTTAAGGACGGAAAAAAATGGTTGGCGCGCCCGGCGCATGGTCTAAAAGGGTTGTCCCTATTTTCTTAATGATTCGTGGGTGTGTTTTGGCCGTAACATGCATTAAACCAATCAGAATCTCATCTTCCATGCATTTGCTAATGCATCTGCTATTTAAACAACGTGGCATAGGACGAGAAAATTATAACTGCGTCGGGCTAAAACTAGCAATAAACACTTGCGTCGCGCTTGGCACTGCATTGTGCTGGGTGCATGACAGGGCCCGAAACCCCCAACACTATATTGGCCAGTGTTTAAGTTTCATTGTCCAATGCCTGCACATGCAATTCACTGCAGTTTCCAGCTGAAATGAACACTAGATGCAGTAGAACAACAACGTCTATTACTTTTCACACAAATAATATTTACAGAGGTATATTACTAATTAAACCATACCTATTTTAACCTAATTCCTTGCACCATACTATGTTATGGCCTCAAAACACTTTTACTAATTTGTTCACATAACATAACTACTTCCAAATGGTTTTTCCTACATAGTAAACTTGCTCGATAGCGCACCTGGTGCAGCATTGCAGAGTGTATAAGTCCAGGTCTTATCTAGTGAAACCATCAGTCCATTATAAAAAATAATAATTGATATACTTTTTAACCACAAATGGATGTCTTGTACTAGCTTGACTTCACACATTATGTAGTAATGTTGGAAAGGTCATGCGTGACATAGGCAGAAGTACCGACCCAGTGTCAAAGCGAATGTGCAAATAAGGCAGATGGTGTCGGATGATTTTGAAGTTGGACTACACAGACCAACACAGTTGGAGTACCTTTTTGAAGTGAAGTACACAGATGAAGAACTAACCACATGTGACTGTTCCAACATGATATCGTAATAAGGAAAGACATAGACACACATTGCAGAGCTAGTGCAAGACGAACATCTGTGGTTAAAAAGTATATACATTTTTCGTTTTTTTTTTTTAGAAAATGAACGATCGTTTCACTAGACAAGACCATTATTCCGTGACTGGGATCATGTAGAGCCCTTTGAAGCTGCATTGTAACTGCAATTTAGACCTTCGGCCTGCTAATGCCCGTTTGAATTTTAATTCAGGCGTGAGCTAATCCTAACGATTCCATTAGACTGACTAGAGTTTTATGTTAGCATGTTGCTAAGCTAATGACATGATACTCTAATAGGAAATGCAACAAAACAAATACACAGGACAAACTATTACTGGGTAAAGAAGTCCACTTGTAATCAGATTCATTTTATTTATACTGTTCTATCCACCTTATTTTTCCCATAAAAGTGGGTGCAGCTATTTGTAATTTTTTTGTGTCTGGCTTCCGGTCTCTCACTTTTAGCTATTTTTAGCTGCACAAAAAGCTCATTTTGCTGCTTGATATTGCAAACTGGTGTGTCTTACCGTATTATTTTAATGCATTATCTTAATTATGAACACACTGGTTTGTAGTGCAAACTGTTTTACCGTTTACTGCAGTTCGATATTCTTCTCGTTATTTCCCTATGGCAGATTATGAACCGGACGTCTAACACATTACCAGAAAACAGCTTACTTTCGCACTGAAAAATAAGGTGGATACTAAATGAAATAAAATAGCCCTATATTTAAAATAAACATGAACCTATGCAGTTTCGCAGTTCGGTAAGGTATAGATGTGACACTCCCTTATATTTCAACCAAATTAGGTATCTTAGAAAGCAGCATAACCTTCCATTTGGAGCTAGAATACCTTAAAATACTGTCTAGGTAGGCAGCTCAGGTATTAGAACAGAGATACAGTGTCAGTCTGTCAGCTAGTGAAACCAAGCATCTCAGTTCACCTGACAGAATTCTCTCTGACCCAGGTTTTCAGGTCTGTTATAAGGACAAACAAGCTGATTTGTACTGTACTATCATACCCTTCCAAAACAGCAGGAGCATAATGAAGCCATTTGTCAAATCCACTCTATGGGAACAGCAGCAAAATACGAATCCAGCACAACCTGCCAGTTTTCCAAGAACAAAGCAAGGCAGGAAATAGAAGTGTCCCTCTAAATGTTTTGAAATAAATTGTTATTGCTTTAGGCTATTATTCCCTCAGGTGTGTTATCAAGAGCAGTCAGATGAATAGCTAAAACAGAACGGGGTTGGAATGCGAAAACTCTTCTGACTTAATTGTTTGAGCTCCCAGCTGAGCAGGTAGGCACATTTAGTGTGATATAGCAATAAATAGCCATAATTTAAATTCACAATTGGGCCCTGTTACCACAATTCAGTCAAGTTCCCTCTCATGCGCTAGGCATGTATGCAGCATACGCATTTCTCTCCATGCTCTGTAATTTATGCATAACAAGCTAGAAATCATAACCGTTCTGCAAAAAAGTGACAGGGTGATAATGAAACAGTAGTACACACTCAAGCCAGTTAACCAGCCAGCAGGTGTTTCCAAAGCCACTGCTCACACTTTGTCACACACCTAACAGTGCTGTTAGATGGTAATGTGCAAATGAGCTTTGTTAAGCAGTCATTATATTGTAATGAATAATGTTGCTCTGGGGAAGCACTAATTCAAAGTTGGTTAATTATCACAGTCATCTCTGTGACAATGCAGCACTGTAATACTTATGAGAGCAGCCTACACTTTCCCTATTCATCCTTGTTGATACTGAACGCACTGCTGATTTATTCCTCTTGAAGATGAAGGATCTCTCTGAGGGGAGTCAGATACGTCCTCAGAAGCTAATCGATCGGCACCGTTTCTCCGGAGGAAAAGCGAGATGTTCCCTGTTTCCCGCCGATTATATTTGTACTGAGGTTTGTGGCAACTCATGCTGAACTAATCTATATTGCTCTGTAGTTTTTCACCTGTAATGGATTCTGTGCAAGTTATCTTTTCTGGCTCTGACACCCTCCTTGGCAAACTTTCCCCACCTCCAAGAGTGTCTGTGTCCCGTATTTCCGAATCATGTGCTCATTGTGCGTAAGAACATTTCATGTGCTCATTGTGCGTAAGAAGATGACCAGCTTCTTGAAAATAGAATCATAAACATGACCCTGCTCCATCAACCACTATAATTTTAAACTTTCCTTCAAAGTGCAACTGCAAGGAGAGGCACCTTGGAGTAAGCAAGCTTTGCTCAAGGGCACAGTGGTGTTGCAGCAAGAGTGTGATTGCAGTTATTCTCTAGTTCCTAGACTACTGATACTTCAGACTGACCTTTTTGACTGCAACCTAGATTCTTAAGCACTGATACCAAGCTTATTACACTCTGATTGGTTGGTTCAAAGAGATTTTAACCATATCATTGCTGCATCTCTTTGCTAAAAGTCTTCTGTGTAAAGGTGAAGTATAATTCAGTATATTTGCTGCTACATCTTCCACAGAGTGGGCAAAAAGGGTTCACATGGAGCGTGAGTGTGCAGACCAAACTTTGTAGTCTCGCTCACATCTGAACATTTAAGAGTGCTGCCTTGGTATGTGCCTGAAATTCCAACAGAGGCCCACTGTAAAAAGTACCTTTTTATTTTAACTACTTTTATACATATGCAAACAAATTATGATGGGAAACTGGGTCAGATTACTGATTAAAGGGATCATTGGATGCAAAATTCAATTTTTGAACATAAATGTGTGTTGGCAGTGTGCGTACAAAACCACCCTATAATGATAAAAATCCACCCAGTGCTTTTTTTTTTAAATCACTTTCTCAAATCAGGCTGTTCTGGCAGAATTATGTAGTTCTGCACAGGCCACTCCCACGATTGTTGATTGACATGACGGTCTTACCTTAGATCCGCCCTGAGTAAACTGTGAACTGTCTGCCATTGTTTCAGTGCCAGAGCAGGGATAGACAAGAATGTCTCCGATTGAGCGATTGAGGGGTTTTGTTGTTGGTTGTAATAATGAACATAGCAGTTGGCATTTACTCCCGACATCTGAGCCATTAACGACGCAGAGGATTAACCCTAAAGAATAATCTCAGCTTGTGGAAAATGGGCATCCGATGACTCTTTAAATAATGACTTATTTTCATGCTGTTCCTTTCACAATACTATGACCTTAAAACACTTTTAACCATATTGCTTGTATTGTAAACTAATACATTTTGAAATTAACATTACATGATCAGCTTTATATGTATGGCTGTTCTTACATGGTAAACTTGCTTGCTAGCTCACCTCGTGCAGCACTGCACTTGCAATTTGGAATACTTTGGAATGAGTCCTGTGAAAAAAGGTGTTTGGTGTAAGAAGTACTTATTTTTAAACATGATAATGCATGAAACTTTTCTGAACTGTCACAGTACTATAAAATTTCCCTACATTTATGTTCATCTGCTTCAGAAAATGTCTTACATACTTTGAGCATCACTGACTGGACATTTCACTTTGCAAGAAGCAACATAATATAATTTTGCTGACATGTCGCCCAAACATACTTTTTTCTAATGGGCCTAGGTTGCAAAGCCCACTAAATATTACTCAATTATTTCACTAGTTTGACGTTAATGTATTGCTAAGCTATGTTGGCCTTTCTGCCGTAGTAAACTTGCATGGTAGCTAATCTAATACTGCATTTAAAAGCTCACTGACTTATAGAAGCAAGCTAAAATGGTTGTTTAAAGGGATAGTTCACCCAAAAATGAAAATTACACCATGATTTACTTACTGTCAAGCCATCCTAGGTGTATATGACTTTTATTTTTTCAGATGAATACAGTCGGAGTTATATATATATAAAAAAATGTCCTGGCTCTTCCAAGTTTTATAATGGCAGTGAATGGGTGTTGAGATTTTGAAGTCCAATAAAGTGCATCCATCCTTTATAAAGTACATTCCACATGACTCTGGGGGGTTAATAAAGGCCTTCTGAAGTGAATCGATGCGTTTGAGTATGACAAATATCCATATTTAAAACTGTATAAACCAGTCTCTATCTAATGCTAACAACTCGTGTTCACGAGAGAGTGGTGTTCCAGGAATCAAAATCTGAACAGCCATTCACTGCCACTATGAAGCTTGGAAGAACCAGGATATTTTATTCTATAACTCTGATTGTATTCACCTGAAAGAAGAAAGTCATATACACCTAGGATGGCTTGAGGGTGAGTAAATCATGTGGTAATTTAAATTTTTGGGTGAACTATCCCTTTAAGCAAATGTGTTTTTATCTCACATTTGGTTTTTTAACAACTATTGGTTCAGCTTAGGTTAGGTGTAGGGCATTAATCTTTTATTGAAACTCTATGCACATTTGATTTCCAAATTGACACTATTCATACAACAACCAACAAAATAAAATGTCGCTGGATTCACGCTAATTTTTCAAGAAAACTAAATGTGCACTTTGAAAACTGAGTATGAAAGGCTAGAACACTTTAAGACAGAAAAACAAAGGATACAGGCTTACAGCAAAAGGACAGGGTGACAAGACTCCGTCCTCCTTTATGTAACCAGCAGTCTGTGTGCCATTAATCATTCCCAACTCCCTCATTAATAATGTCACGCTTTCTTTGTGAACTCATAACATGACCTTCACCTCACATATCACCATATTAGAGGGCTGTAAAAGACTCTGCAGTGTGTGTTGTGGAGTATGTCGATGTCTACTTTTCCTTGTTTCTCACTGCTGTCATCTCTCTGAAAAGCTCAGGCACATTGACACCAGCGCCCACATTACATGTAGCTGAGGTTTGTTTCTGAAGTCTGCTACGTGTACTGACACATGTCACTGAGCATAAGCAGAGACACGAGCCACATTGTGTAGCGAGAAGCGGCTGGCAAGAATCATTCCTCATCTTGACCGCTCCAGTCAGCCTTGCGTAATGCAACTGAGTTCCAGAGCATCTGCCCCGTTCTGAATGGGAGGAGTCACCTTGTGTAATTCTTCCGTCTGCTACCGAAGTGGAGGATCGGCCCACTCCTGTAGTCTGTCAGAAGGCATCAGGCTCACAGCTGAGTCCAGACTCACTCAGTCAGCCCGCTGACTGCAACCTTGCAGGATTCGCCTCCTGCGCATTAGTCTAGTCAAGTCTGTTTCACATATACTGAACCACGGCTAAAAAGATTTTGGCAGAAGATTCACTTTTTAACTTGATTCACATCAAGTTAATATATGGAAACTTATTCCTGGTATTGGCGAACCTACAGCATATCTTTAAAAATAGCTTAAATTGGCTAGTTATGTGCCAAAACTATATGGATTAAAAATAACTATGTTGGACTTGTGGAGTTTTTGAAACTAAACATTCTTAAAACATAATTTTCACATCTCATTTATTTATTTTAAAATATGGCAGATTAAATTTAGTATTGTGTTCTGGGATGGAAATGACAGTATTTGAACATTTTGAACCTTTTGGACTAAAAAGACATCATATTCTATCAGACCTGTTTGTTGTTTTAATACATTACAAGTGATTTTTTTATTTTTTATTCCTTTTTTATTTAAAACGTTTATATTTCATCTAAAGCATGATCTTGTCTGACACTGTTCTTTTGGCAAAACAAAAAAATTGAGATTATAATTTAATTTAATTTGACAGTGTATAATTTGCGGTAAAACTTTATAATAAGATTCCATTCGTTAAAAATGAATTTAATTAAAAATACCTCTAAAGCATTTATTTATCTTAGTTAAGGTTCATTTCAACTTAAATTATTAAAATTAAAAAGTTGTATCTAATAATAATATTTAATGGGCTTGATTTCTTCATCTATGGGTAAACAATGACCTATAAATAGATAGATAAACAAATAAAAGCATAGAATAGAATAGAACAGAATAGAACTAGACAAGTAAAGTTAGTGAACTTTGATGTTGTTTGAAAAAGCCTTAGATGGATGTTGATAGCATGTTGCTAACATGATTTAGTACATACCATGATTAGCATGTTGTTAAAAGGTTGCTAGCATGTTTCTAGCATGATTAGCAAGATATCAGCATGTTTCTAGCATGATTAGCATTTTGCTAGCATGTTGTTACAATGTTTTTAACATGATTAACATGTTGCTAGCATGATTAGCAAGTTACTAGCATGTTGTTAACATGTTTCTACCACGTTGCTGGCCTGTTTCTAGCATGTTTTAGCATGATTAGCATGTTGCTAACATGTTTTAACAAGATTAACATGTTACTAGCACGGTTCGAGGATGATTAGCATGTTATTAACATGTTGCTAGCATGATCAACAAGTTACTACCATGTTGTCAGCATAATTAGCATGCTGTTAACATGATTAGCAAGTCACTAGCATGAGGTTAGCATGTTTCTAACATGATTAACGTTGCTAGCATGATTACCAAGTTACTAGCATGTTATTAACATGTTTCTGCCATGTTGCTGGCATGTTTCTAACATGTTTTTAGCATGATTAGCATGTTGCTAGCATGTTTTAACAAGATTAACATGTTACCCTGGTGAAAAAACCAACGTATGCAGGTATGTATGTTTTGATGCTGGGATGCTGGTTAGGTATGTTTTGATGCTGGTTTAAGCTGGTCCTTTGCTGGTTTATGCTGGTCATGTTGCTGGTCAAGGACCAGCTTAAACCAGCATCAAAACATAACCAGCATCCCAGCATCAAAACATACCTATACCATACCAAAACCAGCATATGCTGGTTTTTTCACCAGGGTACTAGCATGATTCTATGATGATTATCATATTACTAACAGGTTGTTAGCATGATAACGACACGTTACCCAGCAAACCGCTGTGGGTTTACTGTGGGACAGTGCGGGCAGAGCAAGCCCACACTAAACCCGCTGTGGGACCCCTATGGGCTAGCCCATGTGGGCCCATAGTGGGCTTGCCCGTTTGGGCCCCCATGATAGTTTTCTGTGGGCAAGCCCGCAGTGGGCTTACCCACACTAAACCCACCGTGGGCCCCCTGTGGGCTAGCCCATGCGGGCCCACAGTGGGTTTGCCCTTTTGGGCCCTCATGATGGTTTTCTGTGGACAAGCCCACAGTGGGCTTGCCCACACTAAACCCGCTCTGGGCCCCCTGTGGGTTAGCCCAAGTGGGGCCCATACCAGTTTGCTCAACTGGGGCCCCATGTGGTTTTTCTGTGGGCAGTCTTGTTAACAGCAAAAGACAGCTAAAACTAAACTTTTTAAAAATGTTTTATGATTGGATTCTAATCAAAATTGTTGTTTTTTTAAATTATTGTTATATCTACATGCAAATGTTACATTTAAAATTGCATTTCTGTGACAATGACAGTAAAATGTAAACAATAAGTTGTCCATAACAAAAATTGAATACAGTTGTACTCATGAATTTACATACCCCTTGCAGAACATACTAAATGTTAATAATTTTAACAAAATAAGAGGGATTATGAAAACTTATTTTCTTATTTAGTACTGTCCTGAATAAACTATTTAACATGACAGATGTTTATATATACTCCACAAGACAAAATAATAACTGAAATTATATAAATGACCCCGTTCAAATGTTTACATACCCTTTAATCTTAATACTGTGTTTCGAATTCTGGATGATCCATGACGGTTTTTATCTTTTGTGGTAGTTGTTCATGAGTCCCTTGTTTGTCCTGAGCAGTTCATCTGCCTGCTGTTCTTCAGAAAAATCCTCCAGCTCCTGCACATTATTTGGTTTTCCAGCATCTTCTGCTTTTTTGAACACTTTCCAAAACTGACTGTATGATTTTGAGATCCATCTTTCCACACTGAGAACAACTGAGGAACTCATACATAACTATTACAAAAGGTGAAAACATTTACTGATATTTAAGAAGGCAACACAATGCATTAAGAGGCAGCGGGTATAAACTTTTGAACAGAATGATGATGTGTAAATTCTATTTATTAAGTATATTTTATTTACAGATTTTGTTTTTCCATTTAGTATTGCACTTCAGACTACAGAAATATTTACATGTCTCGCAGAAGACAATATAGGTGCAGTTTACCCTGATCATCCACTTCAAAAAGTTTACACCCCCTGGCTCTTAATGCATTGTATTGCTTTCTTGAGAATCTTACATTTACTTCTGAAAAGGTTTCAAATATGCAGATGCTGCTGGAAAATCAATTATGATTGTGTCTTGTGGAGTATATATAAACAGCTGGTATGTGAAATATAGTTTATAACCAGGTCAGTAATAAATAAAAAATAACATGCAATTTCCATGATCCTTCTTATTTTGGTAAAATTATTAACATTTTGAAGTAGTTCAAAAATCCAACCAAATTACAACAAAAACTGTATATATTTGTTTTAATAATGTATTTATATTTGTAAATAAATACGTTGTAGGCTATCATTAAATTAAGTTATTTGAGACAATTAAATCATGTGAATAATCAGATCATTGATTTTTTAATTTATTCATTGTTATTGCTGGTATTGATTAGTGACGTTATCTTTTATTAAATATTTCTAAAAGGAAAAATAAATATGTAATAATATAATACATTCAATGGCGCGTCAGCTCTTCAGCACGTGATTAATTCTAGCCAATGAGAACGCGAACTGCTGGAACTCTGCATCGTTAATGAGCGGTCATTCAGACTTCGACTGGTACCGCCCAGACTCAACTCAGTCAGGTAAGATTTTAAATTTCTTGGTTAATTTCTTAATTTTCTATTAAAATTCGTCAAAATGGTTGTGAATTAATAAATAGGAATTAAATTACACCCGTTTAGTGGTAAATTTGATTACAAGTGCGTCACTTGTTTAAACGACGAACGGTCATAACGGCCACATATCCGTTTTCTGAGGTAACGTTAATCTCTGAGGTAATATATCCTTTAAAATTGCACTTAAATTCACTGAATTAAGTTAGTTTACGTCCATTTTGGTGTTAATTTGGATTATTGTCGTTTTCCGTTGCTGTTTGCGCGATGAATTAATAATAGCCGAGCAAGAAGGAGCTAATCTTTGTTTTAAAGCCTTAAATAGCAACACAAACTGGGATTTATATATATCACAATACAATACCTCGGCTACATGCTTATAAAATGTCGTTACATATCATTACTGTATCTGTTTATAACTGATAGACATCGGTAAATGAAAGAGAGAAAGAGAGAGAGAGAGAGAGTGAGAGAGAGAGACTCGTTAGAGTACAGTTCGGGTGCGTCTCAAATCAGTATGTAGCCATAAAGATTATCACTGTCATATGTAATCAGCCATCTGGAATACTAATTTAACAATTATGAAAATATGTAATGAAAGTAAAAGTAAAAAAAAAAAATTATATATATATATATATATATATATATATATATATATATATATATATATATATATATATATATATATATCTTAAAATATATCAGTGCCTTTGTTTTCCTTCAAGATGGACACCAGTAATGTTTGTAACATTTGTAATGTTTAAACATTTATAAAAAGTTACTTAAATGTCCTAATTGAACTATGGCCTAATCCTGACTTAGTCTAAGCCCTGTCTGTGAAACCAGGCCTTTAAGTTGTATTGTTATATTTCACTAATATTTTTTTCTCTCTCTCTCTTTTTCTCCCTTTGGTTTGTCAACTTCAGCTAAACAAAGAGCCACCAGGTCGCTGCATCTTTTGTAATGTAAGTGCATTTAAGTTTATTTAAAGCTGCACATTCATGCATCAAGTTAAAGTCATTAGTAATTTCTTACAGTGCACTTTCCTCCAAAAATTAAAGTTCTGTCATCATTTACTCACTCTGTTGTTTTTTTGTTTTTTTTTTTAAAAAAAAAAAGATTTAGAAGAACATTTCAACTATTTTTGTCATTGTTCATGCCATTGACTTTCGTAGTATTGACAAAAAACACTGAGACAATGTTGTATTATTTAGGTTTTTATATATATATATATATATATATATATATATATATATATATATATATATATATATACACACACATATATACACATATATACACATATATATATACATTTTAATTGTTCTTTTCTTTCTCACTTAGATGATGGAACAAAAAGTAGGCTGGCCACAGCATCTGAAATTGAAACATCTATTAAAATGCCTCCGCAGTATAAGACACTTGGGATGGTGGAAGGAGCAGAAGAACAGTGATCAGGCAGAGTTCTACTGTTGCCCCTTAGGGAACTGATTTATGATCTACTTAACATTCTGATTTAGTAATAATTGATCATTGCTCTGTCCTATAAAATTACTTAATACATTCAACTGTTCAATAGTTTGGGGTCAGTATTTTATTATTAATTTTTTTTAAAATCTAGGAAATACATTTTTACATTTGAAATGTTTAAGAAATTATTTTTATTCAGCAAGGATGCGTTAAATTTATTAAAAACTTTTACATTGTTGCACAAAAATCCTATTTCAAATAAATGCTGCTCTTTTAAAAGCATTATTTAAAGGATCCTGAAAAAATATATCATGGTTTCCTCAAAAATATAAAGCAGCACAACAGTTTTTAAGACTGCTGATGATAAGAAATGTAGTGTTGTTAAGCATAAGAGAGCTCTTTCAAAAACACTGACAAATCTTACCGACCCTAAACTTTTAAACTGTACTATTTTCTGCTTTTTTTATTTTTTTACGTGGCTGTGAATAAATGAAAGTATTTGAAATGTATGACTCTTAATTTATTGCTTCTACTTTCAGCGTGCAGTTATTCTGCATATGCATTAATAGTAATATTGTGGCATTTTGCAGGTACAAAGTAAAAGCAAACTAATTTTGTTATTTGTTAAGGCCACAATGGCCATTCACAGGTGCCCCCACCCAGCCTACAGCATGCCCACATTTTCCCCACTGTGCCCACACCCAGCCCACAGCATCCCCACACTATCCCTACAGTGCCCACACCCAGCCCACAGCATGGCCACACTTTATGGGCCCACAATCGGCCCAATTGGGGGCCCACTCTGCTTTGTGTGGGCCAGCCCACACTTAACCCACACTTTTGGGCTGTCCCACTCGGGCCCCACACGGGCCCCATAGTGCGGGACCCACACGTGCCCCGCATTTCACGCCGGTATTGGGGCCCACAGCGGGCTGCCCGCGCGGGTTAGATTTTTTGCCCACAGTGGGCCCACGCGGGCCCCAAACGGGCATGTTTGCTGGGTACTAGCATGCTGTTAGCATGATTAATGTCACTAGCATGATTAGCATGTTTTTAGCATGATTAGCATGTAGCTAGCATGTTTTTAACATGATTGGCATATCATTGCTAGCATGTTTTAACAAAATTAGCATTGCTTGATTTAAAATATTGCTAACATGAATGAAAAAATGCTTAAAACCAGCTTAAACCACTTAAAACCGGCTAATTTTGTTTAAAAAAAAAAAAAAACAGTTTTAAACCAGCTGATTCAGTAAAAAAAAAAAAAGATTTTAAGCTTTGCTATAGCAATAAACAGCTTAAATACAAGTCTTGTTGTATAAAAGTTTTCACCACCTCAATGAAAGTCTATGGGATTTTAGGTGGGTTTTGATAGTCTGGTTTTGACTTGAAAGATCTATGCGGAGATACATTTTACAATTTAGTCTCAGAGGAAGAAGCAGCAGCAGCAGCTTAAATAGCAAATTAGTAAACTGGCTTTTTCAAGCCAACCTAATAATAGAATCTGATGTAACCACTGGGTTACAAAAGTGATTAAACTTGGAATTGCCACAACTAACAAAAAGTGTGATGGCAAAAGTCTGGCAACAGTGAAGAGTTTGTTACTTTTAGCAGATGTAAGAGTTTGCCACGACTGGAAAACATTTCTGTGCCAAATCTTTGGCTAATATAAATGTCTTCCTAGGGCAAACCTGAGGCAGCAATGACAAATTTGGCACTACTTAAACAAATCTTCTGCAAATATACAGTAAATGCCAGAAAAAGAACAGACTTGCTGAAAACCGCACTGTAAATCATGGCTTTGTGGAAGGTTGTGTCTAATACCACAATAAATGAAAGAGCTGTGAGCTGCTTATCCTCCGTTTCATGGAGACAATGGCAGCTTTATGCCAACTGACAGTCCATCTTCATCAGTTGGCTAAAGCATCAGGGCCAGATGAACCGCACACATGGAGTGTAATCAAAAAGTCAGGGTGATTCTGACAATCACTGAGACATGCCCACATTCCAATAGTTTTAGAAAAAGCTTTCACATTACATCTGTGGGTGGGATGGATAAAGGATCTTGCATGGTTTTCCATTTCTTTCACCTTCAAGACATCAGGTTTATCACAATTTGACCAAAAGTGCATGACAGATGGTAAAGATGATCCAAACAACCCAACAAATCAGTTCTATTCATCTTATGTTAATGCAGCCAGTGGTTTGTCAGTGGTTGACAATTTAGTTTAAATGCTTTCTTGTGATTTCCTAAATGTCACTCTGTAGGAGGCCAGTTTAGATGGATCAGTAATGAGAATCTGCATATCCTTTCTGCCCCTCCGTTTTGGCAGACGCCCACTGTGAAAACTGCCTCTGGTGACTGGACACGCTTTCAGTTTTTTTTTTTTTTTTTTTGATAGAAATGTGTTTCTCACAACTAAGACTGAGAGGAAGAAAGCATCTTTGGGCAGTTTGGGGCTGCACTTCACATAGTGATGTGTACTAATGTGAGACTTTCTTATTAAAATGCTGATACTGATGCAGCACGGTTATGAAAAATGTTAAAAATCTGTCTATTATTTTGGTTTCATATGTTTTGGTTTCAAAAGATATAAAATAGATAAATAAATAAATAAATTACACCATGCCATTGACTCATTTAATGATGTTTAATAACAAAGTTCGGGAGGAGCACGATCAGATAATCAACTAATTCGGCACAGGTGCAACTCGTCTAGCTAATCATCCAAACTAGCACAAGTCATATATGCACACAGCCGATTTACCTCCATCATTTGACTGTTTTTCGGCATCCCCCCTCCACCCCAACTCCTCACTCTTAATCTATCCTCATCCTATACTTGGGATGGGGGGAGTTCTCTGGGTTCGGGCCATATTCCAGGCTCAGAGCCCTCCCCCAGGACAGCACGCCAAAATATGCTTACTGTTTACTCAACCAGATTAGATGTAAGGGTGAACTTGTGAATTAGAGTATGGTTCACACGCCACAATTTCAAGCTCTGAAAAAGCAACAAATTACTTTTTCTTAGTATTAACCAAACCATAGCATTCATCCATGTAGTCTTATAACATAATAACAGCTATGTTGACTCACTTTAAAAGAAAAATATAAAGTAATTAAGATGTGTTGTCAAAAACTGACCATACATCTATCCTTGAACTGTGGTTCCAGAAGGTTCACTGGTATTGAGATAATTCAGACTATAGAGCTGTGTACCCTCACACATATCAAATTAAAATCTGTCGCATATACAGTAGGCCTACTATTGATTTCACTGGCGTATAGTGCCCATGACTCTCACCATTCATTAGTGATTACTGTATGCAAAGGGGCAGAATGTTAAAAGGTTTTCTCTTCTTTTTAAAGATAGCAAGTGTCCTCTTCTGTACAGTGAGAGAACTTAAGCTGATTCCTGTGCAGAGAGCAGCTTTTGCCTCAAGGAGAAGAAATGTGTGTGTGTGTCGCACGCTACATTGTGTGTCTGAGCCTTTCAGCTAGTCAGGAAACCTACAACAAAAAACGAGCTTTCTCATGCCTGGAAAAACTCATTATGTGTGCTGTTTCATGTGAAAGCCAGAGAGTCATGGTCAGATGCAAAAGAAACTTCAGCAAGGAAAGCTGCAGAACTACTGAGTAAAAAAGTAACATTCAGGCAACTATGACTGTAACAGAAAGAACACCACTGAATGGAATGAAAGACAGTTTTAAGGTAACATTTTACTAGACTGCATTTTGTGTTGTGTTAATAATTTAAATGTCATTTTCTATGTACTATTAAAGCATTTTGCTATGTAGAATGACATATATACAAAGTAATTTTATGTTTGGCTTGCTGATACAACAGTGTCTGAACTGACACCTTTTAACATGGATTGTGGATCCAGATTTTTTAAGTATTATTTGTAATTTTTTTTTTTTTTTTTTTTGTTTGCAGTATTTACTGGGGATGTGACGAGATCTCGTGAGATCCGATGTGTCTCGCGAGATCTCGTGACGATATCCTCCAAACATATTGCAGTGTTTACTAGCTGTATGTTTAGTCCTTAAAAGATTGAGATGTTGATTCAAACACCCACGCAAACTTATTCCTGAATGACAACGATTTAGCTATGTCTATTATGACTGTTTCACATCGCCAGTGTCAGTGGAACATGAGAAGCATGTTTTATCGCTGCCTGTGTTAATGAATCAGAGGGTCGGCCATCATTACGCCTCCGATGTGAACGCGGTCATTTACTGATATGGGCAGCAAAAAAACACGCGCTGCTCAAGCTCCACTGACGCTTAGGATATGAAACTCGTGTTAAAGGAACACTCCAATTTTTTCTGAAAATAGGTTCATTTTCCAACTCCCCTAGAGTTATACAGATGTGTTTTACTGTTTTTTCCTTGATTATTACGCCGGAATGAGAGAATAGTTCCTAGCCGTATCGGCCTATAAAATCGCAACTTTTCATTTTCCGCCAGTCTTAGTACACGATGCAACTAGAGAAGAGTCAAGTTTTAAATGGGAAAAATGTTGAAACTCTTTAGTCATTTTATAGTAAGATGCTAATGGTCTAATCAGCTTCAATGAGTTATGCTAAGCTATGCTAAAAGAGCTACCGCCAGACCCGGCGATCGGCTGAATGGATTCAAAAACGGTAAAACACATCTGTATAACTCTAGGGGAGTTGGAAAATGAGCCTCTTTAAAAAAGAGAGGTGGCGACAACTGCCTGTTTAAAAAAAAGTATTCCATTGAATTATTCATTCAGGAGATTTCAACAGTCAAACAAGTCACTGACTCCTTCATTACATTTTTTTGTTTTGGTTTTTATTTTGTTTAAATAAATATGTTTTTAAAAGACTTAAGCAGTGAACATTTTGGCAGAACCCATAGTAAATTACCTTATTTTGTTTAGTTTTCTAATCTTTTTTTCTCCAGAATCATGAGAGAATGGTCTCCAATTGTCACGGAGGCTAGACAGGAAATGAATGATCGAGGAAGGTCCCTGTGTAGCGTGGTGGAGGACTCAAACGCGGGAACGCACGAATGAGCAGGTAAACCACGCAGTTAATCTGAGAACGCTCCTCTTATGGAGTAGAGATTCCCACCAGGAAATCCGTGTTCTCACACGCACACAGACAGATATATAGAGAGCTCCGTAGAGCGGTGTACTCATGTGAGTAGATGAAGAGATAGAGAAGAGACCTACACCGAAGTCCAACATGAACTCAATGTCTGGTGCAGAACAACACCTGCTTCCTGTTTATATACCTGTGGAGATCATTTCCGGTGCCTCGTGACCTCACGTGATCCGGTGCGTGTGACAGTACCCCCCCTCCAGGACCGGCACCAGACGGGCCCGGAGAGGAGGATACCCGACGACGGTAGTCCCGGATGAGGGCTGGGTCCAGGATGAACCGCCCGGGAATCCAAGACCGCTCCTCCGGACCGTAGCCTTCCCAATCGACTAGATACTGGATACCACGGCCGCGGCGTCGCGAGTCGAGGACTCTCCGGACGGTATAGGCAGGACCACCGTCAATGATCCAGGGTGGGGGGGGAGCGGGAATCTGGGGAGACAGAGGGGAAGAAAAAACAGGTTTTAGTTGAGATTGATGGAAGATGGGATGGATCCGGAGGGAAGCAGGCAGCTGGAGCCGAAAGGTGACAGGGTTTAAGCGGTGAGTGATCTTGTAGGGGCCAATAAAACGGGAGGTGAGTTTTTTGGAGTCTGTCTTGAGGTTGATGTTCCGTGTGGATAGATAAACCCTGTCACCAACATGGAACAATCGTCCCGGGGGGTGTTGGCGGCGGTGCTGAATGATGTATCGTCTGTTGGTTTTCTGAATGGCAGCACAAGCGTGGTTCCAGAGCCGCCGACACCTGCGGACCAACTGTTGGGTGGACGGAACCTCAACCTCCGGCTCCTGATGTTCGAATATGGGAGGTTGATATCCGTAGCATACCTCGAAAGGGCTTAAGCCGGTAGTCAAGGAGGTGTGGAGATTATTCGACAATTCAGCCCACATGAGGTAGCTAGCCCAAGAGCGCTGATGCTCGCCGGCAAAGCATTGGAGAAAGCGCTCCAGCTGTTGGTTGGCCCGCTCCGTCTGGCCGTTGGTCTGAGGATGGTACCCGGATGACAGACTGGAGGTGGTACCGACCAGACGCCAGAACTTGGCCGTGAACTGGGGCCCTCTGTCCGAGACGATGTCCTTGGGGAACCCATGCAAGCGGACTACATGCTCAAGAATCAATTCAGCGGTGCTTTTGGCAGAGGGGAGTCCGGTGAGAACCACCAGGTGCACAGCCTTGGAGAAACGATCCACGATGGTTAAGATGGTGTTTTTCCCCTGGGAGTCAGGGAGCCCGGTGATAAAGTTGCGCGAGATGTGGGTCCAGGGACGTTTGGATACGAGAGGGGCTGCAACTCCCCGGTGGAGGGCGCGTTGATGTTTTTGGAGCTGGCACAGGTGGGACAGGCTTGGACGTACTCCTGTACGTCTCTCCTCAGCGTCCTCCACCAAAACGCTCGGGAGATGAAGTTGATGGTCCTCTGGACTCCCGGATGACCCGCCAGGGTGGAATCGTGTCCCCACTGAAGCACCTCCCGACGCAGGGCATTCGGCACGAAGAGGCGTCCAGTGGGTGTGTCCGATGGAGGGGGATCCTGGCTGTGACCTTGGCGGACTCTCTCTTCTAACCCCCACCGGATAGGAGCCAGGATGATATGAGGAGGCAGGACAGGCACGGGCTCCGAGATGGTGGCGTCTTTCTGTTGTTGTCGGGAGAGGGCATCAGCCTTAGTATTCTTCGATCCCGGACGATAGGAGAGGTGGAAGTTGAAGTGTTCGCAGAATAAAGCCCACCGCGCCTGCCTGGGGTTGAGCTGTTTGGTTTGGCGGATGACAGTGAGGTTCTCGTGATCGGTCCAGACGGTGAATGGGTCTCCGCCGCCCTGGAGCCAGTGACGCCATTCCTCCAGAGCCCACTTGATGGCCAACAGCTCACGATCCCCTACTCCGTAACGCTGTTGTGTGGAATTGAATTTTCTGGAGAAAAAACTACAGGGGTGTAGTTTCTCGTCTGGACCGCGTTGTGAGAGAACGGCTCCTACGCCCACATCGGAGGCGTCCACCTCAACAACGAAAGGTTTGGCAGGATCGGGGTGAATGAGAACAGGTGCAGAGGTGAATTGAAGACATAGGTTCTTGAAGGCTTGAGTGGCTTCCGGGGTGAGATGAAATTCTCCTCGAGAGGGTTTGGTAAGAGTGGTGAGAGGCGCTGCAGTTGAACTGAAGCCCCGGATGAAACGGCTATAGAAATTAGCGAACCCCAGAAAACGTTGTAGCTGCCTAAGCGACGTGGGTAGGGGCCACGAGCGCACAGCCTCCAACTTCTGAGGATCCATGGCCACTCTGAGCAGATATTACGAAGCCAAGGAATGTGGTGGTGTGCTGGTGGAAAGCACATTTTTCCAACTTACAGAACAACTGGTGGGCCAGCAACCTCTGTAGAACTGCTCGGACATGCTGGGTATGTTCTTCCAGAGTCTTGGAGTAAATTAAGATGTCATCGAGGTAGGCGTAGCACCATCTACCCAGCATCTCCCGGAGAACGTCATTGATGAACTGTTGAAAAGCAGCCGGACTATTGCATAAGCCGAACGGCATAACCAGGGTCTCGTATGAAGGCCGTCTTCCACTCATCACCCTCTCTGATGCGTACCAGGTTGTAGGCGCTCCGTAAGTCCAACTTCGTAAAGAAGTGGGCACCAGAGAGGGCGTCCAGGGCGGTGTTAGTAAGAGGAAGTGGGTGACGGTTCTTAATGGTTATCTGATTAAGCCCCCGGTAGTCGACACAGGGGCGGAGGCCCCCGTCTTTCTTCTTAACGAAAAAGAACCCCGCGGCCGCGGGAGAGCTGGAAGGACGGATGGTACTGGCACGAAGTCCTTCAGCCACATATTCTTCCATCGCTTGACAGGGAATAAAGGTGGCCACGGGGTGGTACCGCGCCTGGCACGAGATCGATGACGAGATCGTAGGGGCGATGCGGGGGCAGCCAGGCCGCGCTGCGCTTACTGAAGACTTCGGCCAGGTCGCGGTACTGGACGGGAATGGCCTCGAGGTCGACATCGGAGGCCTCGGACTCCCCTGAGCACGTCCCAACCTTAGCCCGGAGACAGAGCTCCTGACAAGTCGCGCCCCACGGGTGTCCTAGGATGATGGAAGGTGAGGTGATCTTGGTGACATAGAACTTGATAGTTTCAGAGTGATTTCCGATGATCAGAGTAAGTTCTTTGGTGCGGTGAGTAATGGGGCTGAAATTTAGGGGACGACCGTCAATGGCTGTGATGTTCAAAGGTTGGGATAACACCTCGGTTACAATCCCCAATTGGGCAGCATAAGCCTGATCGATAAAATTACCAGCCGCACCCGAATCAACGAATGCGGTGGTCACGATCCGTTGGTGGCCCATGAGGATTGATACCTGGAGAAGCAGCCGGGAAATGGTGGACTCGGGGTAGGATTCCGCATCCATGGAACCAGATGAAGACCTCCCCCTCTTCACCTGGTTTGTCCGTTTCCCGGACGCAGAGGGCAGATGGCACGATGGTGGTCCGGGGAGGCGCAATAGGCACATAGTCCTTCGCGGTAGCGTCTGGCCCTCTCCGCTGCCGACAGGGAGGTGCGCCCTATTTGCATGGGTTCCCCGGCTCCGCTGGAGTGGGCCTCTGAGGCGACTGGTGGAAGAGGAGAAGGCGCGGCGACAGCATAGGTGGCGGGTGCTTCCAGAAACCTCGGGCGGCTGGTGAAACCTGTGGATGAACGGAAAACATGTTTAGAAGGATGACTCATTCTCTGATCCACCCGGAGGGCCAGCTGTATCATGCCCTCCAGGGTGGCAGGAAGCTCCCACACAGCCAATTCGTCTTTAGGACGGGTGGAAAGTCCTTCATAGTAGGCTGTGTGGAGAGCAGCATCACTCCAGGTAGTTTGTACGGTGAGGGTGCGAAATTCGGTGGTATATTTGCTGACGCTGCACTCTCCTTGCTTCAGATGGTACAGTTGGGAGTCGACCTCCACCTCGCTCTCAGGGTGATGGAAGGCGGTCCTGAGTTCGGCGGTAAACGCGGGATAAGAGTGGGCGGAGTTTCCGTCAGCCCTCAGGACCGCCGTAGCCCACTCTGCTGCCTGTCCCGTGAGGAGTGATGTAAGAAGTGCGATCCGACTTCGGTCTGTGGGGTATCGGGATGGCTGAAACTCATAAACAAGAGAGAGGTTGGTGAGGAACACATCGCATTTGGTTCCGGACCCATCCCACTTGTCCGGAAGTGAAATTTTGGGCTGATTAGGAAGGGGAATTTGACGGACTGGGTCTGCGGGGGGAATTTGTGCAGTGGCCAGGTCATCGTGATCCGCTTGCAGTGCGGTGAGATCCGAACGGAGGATCGCGCACTCCGCCTGAAGACCAGCGGTTTCGGTGCGCAGCGCGGTGATCTCCGTCCGGAAATTCACCAACTCCTGCCTCAGATTCACAATTTCCACGGCCTGCTGCTGTATCACTCCCCACAGTGGTTCCAGATCCGCCGGGACCATTTCGGGACCAGACATTCTGTCACGGAGGCTAGACAGGAAATGAATGATCGAGGAAGGTCCCTGTGTAGCGTGGTGGAGGACTCAAACGCGGGAACGCACGAATGAGCAGGTAAACCACGCAGTTAATCTGAGAACGCTCCTCTTATGGAGTAGAGATTCCCACCAGGAAATCCACGTTCTCACACGCACACAGACAGATATATAGAGAGCTCCGTAGAGCGGTGTACTCACGTGAGTAGATGAAGAGATGAAGTAGATGAAGAGAGAAGAGACCTACACCGAAGTCCAACATGAACTCAATGTCTGGTGCAGAACAACACCTGCTTCCTGTTTATATACCTGCGGAGATTATTTCCGGTGCCTTGTGACTTCACGTGATCTGGTGCGTGTGACACCAATTTATTAAAAACAACTGGGATTCTCAGTTTACCCAGAATCACGAAGCTCTTGTTTAAATGGTGTTTATTACTGCATATAATTCATTAAAATGGAAGTTTAATGTCATATAGTTCAAAATGCACCTACATTTTTTTGCATTTTGTCTTTTTCAGTTGAATAAAAGACTATTTTCCCTATATATTTTATCTTTAAGGATTTCTTTAAAAAAGTTTAAAAATCTCGTCTCGTCTCGTTCTCGTGAACCCAGTCTCGTGTCTCGTGTCTCGTCTCGTCTCCTGGGATAGGTGTCTCGTCACACCCCTAGTATTTACCATTGCTGATTAGTAAATGAACACTATTGCCAGTAAAACTTTTATTCTTTCTTGCACAAATGATGATTACAAGGGCACATTATTGATTAATAAAGGCTTACTTTTGTGTGATTCTTTACACAATGCTATGTTATGACCTTAATATGCTTTTACCATAATGCATAATTTGTAAACGAATACATTTTTGGTGTTTGCATCACATAACAGGCTCCATATGTATGGCTTTTTAAACATAGTGAACTTGCTTTGGAGCGCACCTGGTATAGCATGGTGCTTATGATAAAAAAGCACATGAGTATGAGTCCCGTGAACCACAAATCAAAATAAAAGAGCACAAAGATTTGTAAAAGCAAGCTAAATAACATGGCTACTTAAGAAAATGTATTTTTACCCCATATTTACTTTTGTTAACACTATCAGTTAGGTTTAGTGTAGGTGGTACCTTATTTACAAACACAATAGAGCATTAATGGAGACCTATTATGCCCCTTTTTACAAGATGTTATATAAGTTTCAGTGTTTCCAGAATGTGTCTGTGAAGTCTCAGTTTAAAAAACCCCTCAGATCATTGATTATATCATTTGCCTATTTTGCCTATTTTGAGTTGAAGCAGAAACATGATGTTTTAATGCATGCCTCTTTAAATGCAAATGAGCTGCTGCTCCCACCCCCTTTTCCAGAACAGGGCTGTGCCATTACAGCTCTTTGCTCAGATGCTCTGTCAAAAAAAAACAACATGTGTTTGGTTTCGATTATCATGTCTATCGTGCTGAAATCATGCGTTTTAAAGCCATATCACTTTAAACTTCTGATATTTGGTTTTCTGAGTGCACACATCTGAAGCATGCACGCAGAAAGTGGCTGTCACACAGCATGTGAGTACTAAACTAATTCTTTCTTTCATGTCTTATTGCACTTAAACTGTCAAATAAACACAAGTTTGTTAAAAACGCAAATTAGTTACAACAGTCAGTTATGTATGTGAAGGTAAACAACTGAGAAAGAAATTGCATATTTATATTAGATATAAAGCAGCGTAATATACAGTAAATAAATCAATAAATCCACTGCTCTCTTGTCTCCTCTGAACCTGGGACTCTAGTCCACAGGACCTGAACATAGCACTTAAACATAGAAAATTCATAGTTTCATGGTATGTCACCTTTCACCTTTTAGCACCACTCAACAAACATTTCATTTCTGAAATGCTGCAATACATACAACAACCAATGGTGTTGCCAGATTCAAGTTGCATTGTTTTGGATTAAACTGAATCCACCTTTAGTGTCACTCACTGGACATTTCACTTTGAAAGTGTCATGAAACATGTAAGAAGCAACAATGTCATTTTGATGAAATGTTGCCACAGGCACATTTTTTTCCCCCAATAAGCTTGAGTTAAATAAAAGAGCTTTTTCTAGGTCACTGATATGCCTTTATTCATGTAAGTGTTGTTTTTCAAAACAAAATATGCATCACATATCATTTTAAAGCATGATATATGTCATTTTGTCAGCATGAACTAAACTGTAGTTTAATGTGCAGAAAAAACTATAAGGCATTAGTAGGTTAAACGCTGTTGTCATTTTTGCAATTCAATTGTGCAGAAATACATGCTTCACCTTTAAGCTCTGTAAAAAGGATTTAAGAGGGTATACTACTCTGGAGTGAAATTAGCATCTCCATTATTCAAAATCAAGAGCACAGCAGGAACGATCCTGTCTGATTTAAACTCTGACTATGTTGCCAAAGCAGACAGGGAAAGTTAATTGACTGGGTGCAGACCATTGTTCAGTGTGTGTAGCTCTTTAACTGTTTAAACTAAGAAATTTCACTCAAAAAGTTCACTCTGTCCTTAGGTAAGGCAAAGCAAAAAAAAAAAAAAAATGTCAGTTTAGTCACATATTTAATGAACAGAGATGTTTTGATGATTGTTCGCGCTGACATGACATTCAGCTGTCAACCTCCAAAATGGACAAAAAGCATCACAATAGTAGTCCATATTCACTGTTATTATTTGGAAAATCTCGCTAGAAAACTGCAGCATCATTCATTTTCATTGTATGGAAGAAAGTAGTGTGAGCAACATTCTTCATTTTGTGTTTCAAAAAAAGAAACAGTCATAGGGGTTTGGAACTACAAGAGAATGTACTTGTTCTTTCTAAAAGTAAAAATAAAATGTGATTCATTCATGCATTCATTTTTTTTTTTTTTAACAATGCAGTTTTGAAGCACAAATGGCTTATATTGAGGTGTGACTTATTTCCCAGAAAACAAGGCGACCCTTCAAGGCATCCAGCCTGTTATCTATTGAATTTATTTCCGCGATTTAAGGTTGATGAGCCATGTTTAAAAGTTTGGAAAGTTTCTTAACTCCATCCCTCCAGTGACTTGTCTCTTCTTTTTTACTTGCCTTTGTGCAGTCACTGTATAATTGATTTTGCTGTGTCTTTGCTCCAGGAGACAATTAACAGCAGATTAGGCCTTTTTTCTTAAATAGTGCAACTTCTCCCAAGTCATTATTAAATCCATCACAACAGAAGAGGCGTGCAAACATTATAATAAAAAAAAGTGTTTTCATGTAATAAGCATTATGAAAAAGCTAAACCTAAAAAATTAACGTCTGATGAAATCTTGGTCGATCTATTCTTTTTTAAATGTGTTTTATTGCCAGTGGCATTGTGGAATGTCAAATATTATTATTTACCTAGAAATGAAGCAGAGGATTGACACACAACCTAACATTTAGGGACATTGTCTGTGTACAGGTTTCTATTAAAACGAATGAATCACTGTTACCTAATGACATCTCCATTGCAGATTTCACCAAATGGTCCTCCATATGCCCTCAAAATACCCCCACAATCTGTGAGTCACTCAGTCGTTGACATGTCATGCTTCAAGATGAGCCTAATACCAAGGTTGTCTCTTTTTCTGTGCTTTGATACCACAGACAGACAGGAAGAGTGGGAGGCCGGAGATCTCCATTGGGATCTCTAACTGTCTTCGGCAATATAGACAGTACAAGAGAGCAGGGCCAACAATGCCAATCAAAACATCGAATCCTACAATACCGCCAGAGGCATTTCAGAGAAAGCACAAACAGACAAAAAAGAAACTGAACAAAAATACAACATAATTTTGTGATTATGTGTCATAAATAATAATTCTGTTTCATGACCTTTCCTTTTGTACCACACTGACTTCTTGCATACTTCCGACCGATATGATTAGCACTTCAAACGGACTCGGCATCTGCTGCAGTTCTTCTTAAGGGGATCATCAGAGACTACGAGACTATCCCTTAATATCTGATGCTATTTGGGTCAGTCCAGTGTTTTTCTCAACAGTGGCATGACAGATTTTGGAGACAGATGAGAGGATAGTTGACATCTTGGCAGGGATTGGCATTTTGATGGATGGCACTGTAAATTGTGGTGTGTTTTCACAGAGGCTGGTCGTCTTTTTGGTCATGGCTCAAGGCACTGGGATGGGTTTTTATTGCAGTCACTCGGTTCACATACTTTTGGCACAAAAATATAAATGTAAAATGTCTAGTTCTGTTTTAAAATTCTGGTGCCACTTTCAAAGCTGTTAAGAACATAACATGTTTTATTTCTTTCTTACATTTGTTAAAAATGTGTGGTGTGTAATTAATATTGTAGAACAAAATGTGAGATGTTTATCATGGAACTTTTACTTCTAAAACCCACTGGAAATTCCAAAGGGAACCCATGAATCAAAAATGCTAATTATCACACATTTTAGGACATCAAACTGATAAGCTAAAAGGAAGGTTCCACAGCGGAACTGCAGGGAGTCCAACAGTAATTGTTTGATGTTAAATTTATTATAAAAACAAAATTGTCTTAAGTCAAGCCTGAAGTTAAGTCAAGAAAAATAAAGAAAAATCAGTTAAATGTTTGACTGCCCTTCCCACTGTCACATTACACTGCCGGAAGGAACGATGGAGATGTAAATGAGCGAATCAGTCTTTAATAAATTCACAAACACAGGGTAATCCACACAAGGAACAAGGAATGACAGATGGACACAACTTGTTAGACCGGACAAAGGAGGGACACAGACTGGAACTTAAATACACAGGCTAATGGGGAGAACACAGGTGCGCAGAATAACCAATCAGAAAAAATGAGAACAGAAATATGACCATATAAGGGAACACAGGAACAGAATCAAGGGCGAAAACACAACAAAACAGGTCCATATTCTGACATATCGCCCCCTCTCAGAAGGTGCATCCTTGCGCCGTAGAAACAACAGAGGGAGGGATGGGTGTGAACTTGGGAGGAGGCTCAGGAGGAGGATGACAAACAGAATCCGGGGTGGAGATGACGGCGAGAGGAGCCAAGGAGGAAACAGGAGGAACCAGGGTGAACCAGATGGAGGGAGGAGCCAGGGAGATGACAGCAGGAACTTGGAGCAGGAGGAGCCAGACGGGACCCAGTCCACAGCCATGATGACGACCCACTGTGGAGCCAACGGAGGGAGGAGCCATGGAGGAGAAAGGGGTGACAACTCCAGGGGTCTGACCGATGACAGTGGAGCAGGTGGTCGAGGAGGCCGAGGCAGAGATAGAGAGCTGATGAGCAACAGTGACGAGGAGGATCCGGAGGGCCGAGGTAGAGTCGATGGCGCCGGCGACCGATGAGGAGACGTGGATCAGGGAGTCCGCGGTGGAGCCGGAGCGACAGAGGACAAAGGTGGAGCCAAAGAGATAGAGAAGCCTGACGGAGCCGGAGGGACAAGGTGCAGCCGGAAGAGTGGAGTCCCGAGACGCAGGATGGTCGTCACCAGACCAAGGCGGAGTTGGAGGGACAGGGGAGCCCAGCGGAGCCAGTGGACTGCCGGGCCATGGCAGAGTGGAGGGAGCTAGGAGGCATAATGGAGCAGCTGGGTCAACGGGCCGAGTCCTGGACTCTGAAGTCGGAGACAGGGGATCCTCCAGCCACGATGCCGATGGAGACTGGCAGACCTGTGGTGAGCCCACTGCACAGATGGTGGAGGAGGAGGAGGAGGCAGGAGCGGGTGGGTGGGCGGCCATTTGTGAGCCTCTGGGGTCTCGGGGATGCCCTTGGGGATAGAAACCCTCTTTCTGGGTTGGAAAAAGGGGCCATCTCTGGGCTGGACGGGGAAACAGGAGCCCACTCTGGGCTACACTCAGGAACGGGAGCCCTTTCTGGGCATGACATGGAAACTGGAACCCTCTCTGGGGAGAATGTGGGAACAGGGGTGACAGAAGGCTCCGAAGAAGGAGGGAGGAGAGAGGGCATGTCAGCATCCCAGTCTATTAGGTCTACCTCCGTTCTCCTTATACCCAGGTCCATTAAAAGCTCACCCTCAGCCATGTTGCAGTGAGTGGAGCTCCTGGGAACCGGGATCCAGTGTCTACTCTACAAAGGCGGTGAAGTTCACTCGAGGATCATCTTCGGACGACGACGCTCTGTACGTGGAGTTCAAGCTGGCGTCATAGAACACCCGGAATGCGTCGTCCAGATAGCTAATAAGAGTAGCGAGGACCAGGAACAGTCTGGTATGGTCCTCGACCGATCTCTCCCCCTGCTCCAGCAGAAGGAAGACATATTAAGGGCAGGTGAGGGGATCCATGGAACACAACAGAAACAAAAACACTGTGAAAAACACAGAAAACAAAAGGAGATGAAAACACACAGAAAACTGTTTGTAGGTTGGGTCTTCTGTCACATTACACTGCCGGAAAAAACGATGGAGACGTAAATAAGCGAATCAGTCTTTAATAAATCCATAAACACAGGGTAATCCATACAAGAAATAAGAAATGAGGAATGACACACGAACACTTGTTAGACCCAAAAGAGGAGGAACACACAGACTTGAACTTAAATACAGGCTAAAGGCTAATGGGGGAGAACACAGGTGCACTGAATAACAAATCAGACAAAATGAGAACAGGAATATGACCATATAAGGGAACACAGGAACAGAAACGGGGGCGAAAACACAACAAAACAGGTCCATATTCCTGACACCCAGATTCAAATGTTAAAGGAATAATTCACCCAAAAATGAAATTCACTTACAGATTTGGAGAACTTGCACACCGGTGAATCCTCTTCAGTGAATGTGTGCCGTCTGAATGAGAGTTCAAACATCACAATAATCCACACAACTCCAATCCTCACAATCCAAAGTCTTGTGAAGTGAAAAGGTGCACTCTTTAATAATGAATAGTTCCTTAACTTTGCTTATTGCTTCATTTGAAAATAAATCAAATGCCTTTTTTGATGTGTGGTTTCCTTGTTTGGACTGAGCATTATGTAATATTTAGTGTGGCATACATGTAATTGGCTCTGCTAGATATATTTTTAATCCATTATACACTGTTTCCATAATCTGTAATGGGAAAAAGAGGACCGATGTAAATAAAAAATACATCAGAGGAAGAAAGAAGGCAAGAGAACCCCGTAGCTGTATAATATGCATTAATACCATAATATTCTTCACATTTTTATATATATGTATTTGTATATGCGTATAGCTGTGCACTGTGTGGGAGAATGTGCTGTTGGCTTGCATGGAAATGTGAACTGAAACAATGAGTCTAAGCGGAGATGTGTTTGGAGGAATCCCAATTACTGCTGCAGCTTGCAAAAGAAGGCCATGTGCTCAGCCTAGGATGCTCATGGTGATGGTGGATGTAGCATGTATAAGACTTAAATCAGGCACAGAACAATGTGAATGTATTAGTCCACCCACATGTAGCAGGAGTGTTTTTGTGCATGTGTTTGACTGGTAGGCGGTAGAAAGTTAATAACAAAGGCATTTACAGTGTAATTTTCTGCGAGAACATTATCCATTAAGTTTACAGACATTTTCTTTTAATGGAATAGTTCATGCAAAAATGAAAATTTGCAAAAATGAGAATTTACTCCAAGATGTCCAAGATGTGGATGAGTTTGTTTCTTCATCAGAACAGATTTGGAGGATTTTAGCACTTGCTCACCAATAGATCCTCTGCAGTGAATGGGTGCCGCCAGAATGTAATTCCAAACAGCTGATAAAAACATCACAGTAATCCACAAGTAATCCACACTACTCCAGTCCACCGAAAATGTCTTGTGAAGTGAAAAGCTGCATGTTTGTAAGAAACAAATCCACCATTAAGATGTTTTTCATTTCAAACCTTTCAAAAAAAATCAGGAGAGAAATATAAACATTCCAAAACATTTCTTAATAAATATGCAAAAATGCCTCAGAAATTAGTTTTGAAAAACTAACTCCATTTGTTTGCTGATGCTACTTGGTTTGACATTTTTTATCTAATGAAATGAAATTCATACATTTTCAGTTTGGCTTAAATGTCTTAATGGCTTTTGGGGCCATTGTATCTAATACAGAGAGAAGTAGTTTTCATTTCATTAGTAAGAGTGCTAATTACAATATTAGTAATGTTGGAAATAATGTTTTGCTGCACGGTCACTGCATCTGTCTCTTATATTGGCACAGAGCTACAATACACTCACTTAGCTACTGCAGTCTTCATCCATGGCCTTCTCTCTGTTCCAGTTATATCACAAAATAAAATACAAGCAAACCCATGCTTTCATATACACTGCATACAGCAGCAATTTTTATTTAAAATAACCCTCAAAGTGTCAAATATGCCCAATTTCAAACATTACAACATTTAACTTCTGACCTATGAAATCCCAAGACTAACAGCGGCATGGCAAAATAAAATACAAAAAAAATAAAAAGTTTAAATTACATATAATTTCTAACTGTTTTTGACACCTTATTTGAGTCAGTATTTTACATATAATAAGAAATAATATACTTTGCAAACACATGTTGTATTAAATCGTAAATTTACTGTGAAAGTCCAGCAACTATAGTAGCCAGCAATGTACTGAGAATACAAACATTTTTGACAGTTACGGTTATCAGAGCAATCCTAAGCTGAGACGGGTCCAGAGGCACTGTAACTCTTCCCGGAGCCTCTTGGAATCACAGGCGAGAGGATGATAAAAACTGCAATGCAGGGGCTAATATCATCAGGGAGCAATTGAGCTGAGTCCTACCAGCACACAAACGCACAGGGAACACTCGCTTTCCTCTAGTCCATTCTCACTCTCTTAATATTACAGAAGCGCACTGGGAAACCAATGCTCAGATTAAATTTCAGTGATTATAGTTCATTGTGAGGCGGGCCAGGTCTGGCTTGACGGACACTTGCATAGCTGGCCTGCAAATTAAGATTCACTCAAACACACTAGAGCACTCGGTTAAGCACTAGCTAGGGAGGTTAATTCTGCACTGCGCCAATCACCCTGCGATTAGCATGATCATATTATCACCTACGATAAGAGCAGACAAATGCTTCCTGATACATTCCTCATTTTATTCTCCAATTACCCTCAGAGACCTTAATTCGGTTTGAGACGTGTGATGCTGATGAAGCCCGACTTTGACTTTCTGAGTCCGAGGCTCATCATTGTTGAGTATCTATGAGGATGTTCTTGAAATATTGATGTGTTCGCTTTCTGCCATCGTTGCTGAAGCTGGGACAGGTCTACCTTTGATGGCAAGCTTCATTAGACCCAGTGGGCCAGTTTTAAAGCCACGTGGGAGCCCTGTGGATGTGTTATTGTAAGACGCTTCTCAAAATATAGAAAGGTTCTGACTAGCAACTGCTCAGAATTCCCTAACAACAGTATAGCAACAACCTAGCAACACTTTATCAAACATCCAGGACACCATAGCAAATATAAATAGCTTTATATGTCAGTGCTATAACATTTTGAGAATGACCAGGGAAATATTAAGACCAAAACAGGATTGGAAAAAAAATAGCTTGAAAGCATATCTCATTATGAGTCTTGGAAATATTTAGCTGATTGCATCAGTGAGTGTGTCAGGCTATGATTGAATGTGCAGGTTTTCTGCTGTTTATGCCTCCCTGAGCCCTGGAGATAGCTTGAGTCTCCTGTATTAGGACAAATAGATGAGGTGGAACTAAGATAAACAGCATATAATTATGAAACAGCAATATTTTTTTTATTAAAAATATGTTAATATAACCAATTACACAGCCCAGATACTCACAACAAACAAAAATAAAAAAACAGAGTCAAACTTTAATTCAGTTACGAATTAATGAACCTAATGAACTTCCTACAAGATAGTGAATGTGTCTTCGTTATTACAAACATCAATGGTTTATAATTAATCTGTCAAGATAATTACTCCTCCATAACCAAATTAAAACACTCTAGGATAATTATGTATCTTACGACTAAAGAAAAGAAAGTATAAAAAGACTTTAAGAGTATATTACACTCATTTTTGTTTCTATTTCTCTGGCTGACATATATACTGGTGAGGAAGGGGTTCACACATACATTTTTAGTTACCAATTTAGTTTTTAGTTACCAACTAATTAGTTACACTCTACTGTTCATTACACTAAGAAAAACAGTTGAACAGTGGACCAGCTCTTTACCCTCCCTTACGAAAAAGAGTGCTATTAGTATACTGCTTTTAAACTAAAAATAGGAAAGTAAAATACTTTTAGTCTACTTTTATGTACTTCTCAAAAATGGGCTTTATGTACTTCTCAGAAATATACTTAAAATGACATTTAAGCATACTTGACACAAAATATTCTTGAGATATATTTTTGCTGTGTGTTTTCATTGTTATACAGTAGGGGGCGCTATTGCAGATCTTCTGTACAGAATTTCCAAAAAACACAAGTGAAGAAGAAACCGAAACAACATGCTTCCACATGTAATTAACACAATCATCAGACATAAAACAGCATCAAAACTCTGTAACATTATGGAATAAAATGTCGACCAATGAAGAGATAATGACTCGACTCCATCTATGTTTTGATTATCATTCTGAATCCAATTCATAATCTTTTTTTAGCTTTTTGTTCAAAATGTTGTTTATTTATTTTTTTATTTATGAAACTTAACCACATTCAAGTGTTTAAAAAAGCTAGAATAAAATGCTTTTGTTTACAAGCAGATATCCTGTTCCTTCTTTTGATGTTTTGTATGTTCATATATATATAACAATATAAATACAAATTAATACCTAAATAGGAACAATTATACTTGAAGTATGATGTGAAGTATGATGTGAAAGGAAACTTACAAATATACTTGCAGTATAAAACTACTAAACTAGTAGTTTACTGAGACTATACTTCAAAGTGTACCAGAAATGCTACTACGCGTAATTAATTAGTAAACTATCAGTATACCTATATGTTCACTTTTAGTGCAGTTGCAGTACAAGCTAAAAACATTGACGTAAACTAGTTGTGTTCTCAAAGTTTACTACTGTTATACTTAAACTATACTTAAAAGTATACTTTTATATACTGAAAAGTGGGCCAATTTAGTCCGAAGGAGTATAGAAATAGTACACTTATAAGTAGTACACTAATATTTGTATACTTACTATATAAAGTATACTTAAAATATACTTGAACTTTACTTAAGTATACTTAATAAAATAAACTTGAAGTATACTACTTTTTGGTAAGGGCTGAGAGGCATCCAGAAGGGGACATGAGAGTTAGCTTATCCAGTCTACATACAGTATGGTTTGTAGGCTTGGAGAAGCCTTATGACTGTGTTCCCTTGGGCGACTTATAGGGGGCACATTGGGAGTATGGTGTACCAGGGCCACCGATGCATGTCGTTCAGTCTCTATACAACTGATGTGAAAGCTGCGTTTGCATTCTCAGGAGTAAGTCAAGCTCGTTCCCAATGGGTTCTGGACTCCACCAGGACTGCCCTTGTCACCGATTTTATATGTAATATTCATGAACAGGATCTCAGTGTGCAGCCTGGGGGGCAGAGGTTGTCCATTTTGGGGGCCTTGGGGTGGCATCTCTACATGATGTTGTCCCGATGTCCTCATTGGGCAGTGTTGGGAAGGTTACTTTGCAAATGTAATAGGTTACAGATTACAAGTTACTCTGTTTAAAATGTAATAAATAGTGTAACTTTTTAATTACTCTATTAATGTAACTTATTACATTTGATAACTTTTTGATTATTTGTCTAAATTTTCAAATTTGCAAGTTCAAACTAGACAGACATTGAAGGGATGCAATGTAGTCATACCACTTTTATTACACAACATTTTACCACATGAAAAATTAAGTACTAGCACTTACAGTACTAGTTTGTTAGTTATCTTATAATCTATTACAGTATACAAAACAAAATGGCAGCAGCTGCATTTGTATGAAACAATAGAGTGAGTCCACAATACCAGGATGACAGAATTAAGAAACTGTATACTGTGTATACAATTATATACTGTGTATATAATTGAGTATACTGTAAAAGGCTGCTTGTTCAGCTGCAAAATGAATTATACTTTAAGCTTTAGAGTATACATGCAGATTAAAACGTAAAAATTGTTGTCATTCATATTTGTTTGGCTTAAATATTTCTGTTAAAGCTGTTTATTTTATTCAAAAAAGCAGCTTTCGCTCTTTGAAAAAAGAATGTTTCCTATAGCTAGGCAGGACGAACATCCCCCTGTGCACAAGATCAACTCAGCTGATTGAGGAAATGCTGCCGAAAAGTCCTCCGCTGTCAGTTTGAGGTGAGGACTTCTGAATTACTGAGGGAAAGTAAGATTAATGTGCCACTCAAGTTTAAATGTCTTATCTCTCTAGAGCACATTTGGCAAGACTGTCCACTCAGACCTAAACTTGTAATATGTTTTTTAATTAGTACCTGATGATGATAATGAGGCTTGACAAGAATACTTCTAAAATAACAATGATTAATGCAATGGTAACAGGTCTGTAGAAAACAAATATAGGAGTGGGTTTCCAGTAGTTTGGGAATGGTTGATGCAGTGGCCTAGCAGTGGCAACGCTGAGCTGTGATGCTGACTCAGATTCGATTCCAGCTTGCAACATTTCCGAAGCATTTTGTGTTCTCCAAAGACCCTTTCAGTGAACAGTTAGTGTGAAGGATATTTTAATATTTTTAATTTAATATCCCCAATTTTTGTGGAATGGAAATGTTCCATGGATGTTAAAGGTTCTTTATAAAACACAAACACCAATAAAGAACCTTCAGATCTGACAGTGTACACCAACAAAAGTTTTGGTGGTCATATTTTAAATGTCATCAAATCAATAAAATAGTGAAATAACCAAAATTACAAGAAAAAAAAACAAAAAAAAAAACTTTTAACATCTTATAGTAATTATCTGCAATTACTATATCTTACTGACACATATTAAACTGCCAGCAAATGAATATGGAGATGAATTACTTTCCCAGGACTTACATTTCTCTGATAAATACAGCAGAGTGTCTAATCCAGACAATGCTATAATTCTCAGGTTCTGTATTCATCCTGACCGGATCTGTCTTCTCAACGCCACACAGATGTCTTTAGCAGCTCATTCTCTGAAAATGTTGAATTAATAATAATAGATATGTATATTTTTCTTCACTGCAGTTCATTAATGTATTCGGTAACACTTTAGAATTCTGTTCCGTCAATGAATAATTACACAGGAACTATTAAGTAATGCAATAGTAGCACTTGGGTAACAACTATTAACTATTAAACTCCAATTAATGAATTAGTACAGTAAGTAATAGTGCTCAGTTGAAAGTGGTAGTTCACCACTAGCCAATTATAAACTACTATTTTTCCCATGCAGAGAACTACTATATACAGGTTAATAATTAATGTGAATAATCAAAAATGTATAATTAATTCTAAAGTGAAGATCATGGTAACCCAGTAGTACTCAAGTACTGCCAAATCCTTCAGAAGAGATTACTAATTATTTGGATCAGTAGTCTAAAGTGAAAGTATGATAACTCCCTAATATTGACTCATGGAAGGCCTTTACATTCAGACCCTTACAAAAACCTAAAAATTTACAGTGGGGTCTATATATGATTTCTGTCTGTATGCACAGAGTCTCAGTTTGAACTAAAGTAAAGGTAAACTAAATGATGGCCAATCATTTTTACAGGCAGGAAAGAATTCAAGATATCAGAGGATAGCTAATGCATATATGCATATGCTTTACATTTAAAGCCCAGCGTGCTCCATTATTTAGTATTTTGAAGTTTTGCAGAGCAGGAGGGCAATAATTTATACATTTCGCTTTACATAATCAACAATGGAATGCAAATGAAGCCACAGGGATATATTTATAAAAAATAATTCATGAACACTGCAAAACAAGTCATAACAAGTAAAAGGAGATCTAGATTAAAGGGTCACAGTGGTTACAACCAGGCATACATTCTTATGAATTACTAAGGAAAAGGAAAATGGAGGAGCTGGACCACAAAACCAGTCATAAGCAGCATGGGTATATTTGTAGCAATGGCCAAAAATGCATTGTATGGGTCAAAATTATAGATTTTTTTTAAGTCAAAAATCATTATATTAAGTAAAGATCATGCTCCATGAAGATTTTTTTTTTGTAAATTTCTTCCCGAAAGTGTATAAAAACTTGATTTTTTATTAGTAATATGCATTGCTAAGAACTTTATTTGGACAACTTTAAAGGGCAATTTTCTCAATATTTTGATTTTTTTTTTTGCACCCTCAGATTCCAGATTTTCAAATAGTTTTACCTCGGCCAAATATTGTCCTATCCTAACAATACATACATCAATGGAAAGCTTATTTATTCAGCTTTCATATCATATTTAAATTCAATTTGACTCTTATGACTGGTTTTGAGGTACAGGGTCACATATTTTGTAGCATTACTCAAAAGTAAACTTATGTAACTTATGTAACATCTATCCATCTTCAATGCTTTTCCTATGAATAAACTTATATAGGTTTTTAGCAGGTTTGCTTGGGAGTTCTTGGATGACACTAAATTTTAGGATATCTATCAAAATGCAAAATCTAAGAAACCATGGAAATGTGCATATTCCCTCTTTGATGGAAAGCAAAAAAGGCAGAAAATAAACTAGTATTTGACAATTCTGAAAATATAGTTGAATGACTACTTGAGCTTCAATCATGGGTTAATCTCATTAAAACGATTCCCTTCAAAACCAAAATAAACAGAAATTATATTTTGCTATTTAAAATTAGTTTTGTACAACCATTAAGAATTGTTATATTTTGGCATTATATTCATTTCACATTTCCTTTTAAAATTGTATTATTATTAGGGCTGGCAAACGATTAAAATAAAAGTTTGAGTTTGCCTAATATATGTGTGTGTACTGTAAGTATTATGCACATATAAATGCACACAAATTGATATAGATATATTTAGAGGTATATGTTATTTATGTACAAAATATTTTTATTTATATATAATATAAATTCTATAAAAATTATAATAAATACATATACTTGTAAATATTTCTTAAATATATACATGAATGTGCTTGTATTTATATATGCATAATAATTACACTGTACACACACATATACACAAACTTTTATTTTGTATTTTGTTTTCGTAGCCCTAATTATTGTAAATATTGTATTTAAAGGGATAGTTGAAATAAAATTTTTGTCATTTAATTACTCACCCTCATGTAGTTCCAAACCCGTAAGACTTTCATTCAACTTTGAAACACAAATAAACTTATTTCTATTTTAATCTGAGAGGTTTCTGTCCCTCCTTCCAAACTCAAATTTACCCAAAACCCTGATACTTCAAAATGTTCATGAAGAAATCGCTAATAAATGTCTTCTAAAGAGACATGATCACTTTATATGAAGAATAGACTTAGTTCATGCTTTTATAAACTTTGTTCAGCAAACATGAACAAAAGCTTGAATGTTGTAAACATTGTTAGCGTGATGTGAATAAAGGCCTAAATTAAATCTGTTCATCATCAAAGCAATCATGTCTCTTCAGAAGACTTGGATTAAACTGCTTGATTCATATGGTTTTATTTTATAATCACTTTATGAACATTTTTTATGAACAAGAGTTTTAAGTGACTTTAAAAGGAGGGACAGAAATGTCCCATAATTCATTAAAAATACCTTCATTTGTGTTCCAGAGTTGAACAAAAGTCTTACGGGTTTGGACGACATGAGCATGAGTAAATGGGTGAAATATCTTTCACGTTTGCCATGTTATTTTGTAGTATACTGAAGTACCTTCTTGTCTAGTCAAGCTCATGGTTATGTTTAGGTCCTCATCTAGAATTAAATTCATAGTTTATGTTTTGGATCTTCACTGTTGTAGAAAGCACATATAATAAATATAATAGTAGAATTAGAATTCAAGCACAGAGCTGTCAACACTGCAGTAATTGCGATGTATTCCGCTGAGCATATTTTTACATGCTTAGGGCTGGAGTCTCAGGAGCATTTGACTGCTCTACAAAACACCCTCCATCCCCCATCAGCACCTGTAACATACCTGCCGAATGGAAAACAAAGAGAGCCTCTGTTCTGCCCCTACGGCTTCGGATTCCTTTGGGAATCATGTCCATTCTCAGCTCAGATTATACCTTGATTCTCTCCATATGCTAACCTGAACCCTCCTATTCCCCATTGTCATATTGCACTTACTTTGTGCCAGGAATACCTCATCATTTTTTTTTTTTTTTTAACTGCTGCATCAGGAGCAGAGCTACTATGTGTATGTGTGTGCTTGATTATGGACAACCACAGTTCCATTGGCCCCTTCCCCAAAGAGAGATACCTGAATAATAGATATGGGCAAGGGCAGAAAAACTGTCATCTATTCACAGGGGAGGAACAACAGCACTTCATCCAGTTTATTGCATCTGTTTCCCTCTGCAGAAACGAGAAGCCAGCAGCACATGAATCCTGCAAGCAAAACCCACACAACCACTGAGAAATGTAAGTATAGTGGACCTCCCATGAGTTCAAAGTATAAATACTTAATAATATCCACCAACCGTGACACACGCACACACAAACTCTACATCTATAAAATTCACAGATATGCTTCATTTTTCCTCGACTCATCTCCTGAGAGCATGATTTGCGTCAGGGTATAAACACACTTATCAACAAATTCATACGCAGTTTGACCTGCACATGAGAAGTGTTGCATATAACACAGTGGATTGATCATTTCACATGGTTGATAGGTTGATAGGTCAATTAAAAAAAAAAAAAAAAAAAAACTATTCTTTTTTGAATGTAGGTTGACGAAACTGTCTAGGCATGTTCTTGGTGAATTTAAAGGTGACATTCCTAGTGAAAAATAAATATACTAAAATGTATTTAAAATACATGCATTTCATGCTAAGTTTACTACAAATACATTTACATATTATGTACTTAATAAAAATACCCTGCAATTGTACTTTTAGTATACCGAATTGGTATATTTGAAGTCTGCTACAGTGAAACAACTAGTTTTGTACTTAATGCACGTCAGTTGTGCGGAAGTAGTGCTGAAGTTCAACTAAAGATATATTTCAGTATATTTGATTGTGCAAGTATAACTATTGCAAGTATTTTTTAAATACACTTTAAACACTAGTAGTACTCCAAATAAAGTTTATTTACAATTTTTATATTAATAAGTCTTGAGCAATATGTCAGTAATTATGTTACTAGACTTGAACTATAATTTTACTTTTTTACTAGGGATGTGCAATTTCTACATCTTTTTTTCTAAAAAAAGTTGTAAATAAAATTCAGATTTTTGGATTACATTTTTTATTTTATTTATTTATTTTTTTTAACAAAAATTTCTAGTAATTTCTGAGTTAAAATAGTTTCAAAGTATTTTTTTTTTCATGTAGTTAACAGAAACAATGAAAAATATGTTTTCAAAATGATTAAACAATGTTAATGTCAACATTAACATTTAGATACTGAAAAGTAATTGGCCTGAGCTAACATGAACTAGCAAGGTGAATTTTCATATTTCATCTCTCTATCTGTCTATCTTTAACTACAAGTTTTTAAAAATGTTTTTCAACACTTTAAAACAAGGCTTCATATAGTGATGTGCATTTTTATTCCCAATTTTTCTTGACAAACTTTGATTTTCTAGGAGAGGTTCGTAAAAATTCCGTCATAATCTATTATTACCGATCATTATCATTTTAATTAGAATCAAACATTTAATTGCTTTTATTTTTGTTCACATTTTAATTTTTAATCAGTGTTTAAAAACAACAAAATACGCTAGGGCTGGATAAAGAATTTTTTTTCCTCGATTTTAATAGATTCTGATTTTAATGAACCAAAATCAATTCTTAAATCACAATCGATCTTTTGGTCTATGCTGTTTTCAGCTGATGAATAAACAGTGCATAGTGTGTCTTCCAAAAAATAGCAATAGGCTAGGCTTTGTGTTACTTTTGATAGAAAACAAAGTCTCAGATTTCAAATTCCATTTCATCAGGAAATTCCATCAATAAATACCATTTTGGCGCTCTTTAATGTGGCGTGAAAGATCGTCGTAGCTTCTGTGTACTCGTCTGTGCGTAATCAAACGCATAGGAAAACATTCTTGACAGTTCCGTTTTTGTTCTGAATCCAGCACTCTGCTGATCCATTGGAGCGCACTCGCCGCCAACTGGACAGGGTTGGAATTACAGCTACAATTTTACAACAGATCACCCTTAGTGTAATCGGTCAAAATGACGGATGACCTTCAGATTTTTCCGTCACTGATAAAAAAAAAATTTCGGTTAACGCGACCTCTAGTCTGGACAAACACTAGTTTAATCATGATACATCCTACAATTTGTCTGGCAATCACTGATTTTGGCAAAAGGTCAGCGCTCAAGCAGCAAACAGGGTCAAAGCTGAAATCGCTTGAACCTTGACTGCAATGTTTCACTCAATGTTTCAATGCTTTGTTCTGCAGTGCAGTGCTAAAATAAGTATCAGTTCCTCACAGTGGCTTTGCACACGTAGGTTGAGGTAACGCTGTTGCTTTTTCTGGAACCCAAAAAGAGATAGGCTTTGATCATCTTTGGATGGGAGAAGGACACACTGAGCCAGGACACTGCCAGCTGAACGTCTGAATGGAATATTGATCTGAGTGACTCCTATTAAACCATTAGATAAGAGAGACGTGTTGACCTTGTGCTTTGCCGCCCTGCGTTTACAATGAAAGTAAAGATCACAATTTGTCAGAGAATCATTTTGGCAGGCCGCCTTTGGGTGCACAAATAGGTATCAGCTGACGTTCTTGACTTGGCATTTGTGGTTTTGTCTATGATTTGCTATGCACTATGAAGTTGTAAACCTTTTGACTTTCACTACATGCATAAAGTCATAAATGCAAATATTTCCCAGACTTTTGTGGCATTGTGAGGGTGGTAAAAGTGGATGTGCATGTATATTTAATGGCAAACATCCCTCTTGCCCAGCAGGACTGTAGATGCTAATGAGGACTGGCAAGTTGAGAACAGAAAGTGCCACTCGTCTCCTCCCTTGATACACACCAGAGAGAAAGAGGGGGGAGAGAGTTTAAAGAAAACATCTATCGATGCACACAACACCCGCTACAGGGAGGATCTGGACATCTTTTGAGAATTAAATCTTTGACACGTGAACAGCAAAGCTGTTTACCACCATGCAAGGAACAACCACATCAGTGGAGTCTTTAACAGGGATCATTCATCTACAAATGAAACTTCTGTATGGTATCTGGCATCCATTTAAACCATTTAGATTTTGGAAAATGTCAAAGCTGTTCCTTTCCGTATAAAATCATATGGTGATCAGGTGCTTCAAAAACACCATTATAAACACCATAAGGGTTTGCATTCATATTCAAATGTGATGCATCAAAACTCACCATGCCAAGTTTGATATAAATGATGCCAAAGCCAGTGGTTGTTTTATGGTCACTGGCCATGACGTGCCAGTTCTAAAAATGTGAAATTGTAAATTAGATGTGAGAGCTACAGCAGAAGGTATTTTTCTGAAAAACTTCTGTGCTCAGTTGGAAAATTATGAAAGAGAATACAATAACACTTTAGTTTAGGGACCAGCTCTCACTATTAACTAGTAGCAAATTACTAGCATATTGGCTGTTAGTGCTACAAAAACACATATAACTGCCTTATTCTGCATGACCATATTTTAGATCCCTTAATCCTACTCCATACCTAAACTTAACAACTACCTTACTAACTATTATAGGCAGCAAATTAGGAGTTTATTGAGTCAAAAGTTGTAGATTGAAGTTGTAGTAGAACTGGTCGCAAAGTTTGACCAAAAATACAATACTGCTATCTTATATTCATTATTATGAGTGGTGCTTGTGATTTTTTATTATTATTATTATTATTGTATTGCAATGATACAATATGTAACTGAACTAGGTTCTGAATATAATCACTGTAAATAATTGAGTTAAAGTGGACTGAGACACATAGTGGACCACAGAGAACTGAGTCCACTGGGCTCTTCATTCAAGTTCACTTATGGGTCAGATGAATAAGGTCTGACCATCCTTAAAGAGAAATTAGTTCTGTTCGTTAGAATATGAAAGGCATTGTTTGCAAGTTTTCACACACCATACAAAACATACAATTTGACTAGCATTTGCTAAGTTACAGACACATTTGCACCAAAATATTACAGAATTTGAGGTAACTAGTTTAGGGACCAATTCTCACTATTAACAAGTTGCTTATTACCAAGCAAATTACTAGCAAATTGGCTGTTTATTAGCACTTATAAAGCACATGCAACTGCATACATCTTATTACATACAAATATCTTACTAACTATTACTGCTACCTTACTAACTGCTAACTTTTACAAACTATTAATAAGCAGCAAATTTAGAGTTCACTGAGGCAAAATCTCAGTACAAGGGTTTCATTCATATTCAAATGTGACGCATCAAAACTTACCATGCCAGGTTTAAATGATGCTAATGCCATTGGTTGTTTTATTGACTGGCAACCCAATCTCGCAGCAATTTGTACATTTTTTTCATACGACCTTGTACGTATTTTATGAAGTAGCAAATTCATAGGAATTCGTACGAAGGACCACACCTAACCCCTCCCCTAAACTTAACCATCACAGCAGTCGTACAAAATCGTACGAGTGAGGTCATACAAATTAGCCACCTTGTAAAATACATAAATATTGGCTGTGAGATAGTGTTGTGACTGGCTATGATGTGCCAGTTCTAAATATGTGAAATTGCAAATTAGATTTAAGAGCTACAGCAGAAGGCGAGATTTTCAACAAATAATACATTTCTGTGTTCAGTTAGAAAATTACGAAAGAAAATGCAGTACGACTTTAGTTTAGGGACCAACTCTCACTATTAACTAGTTGCTTATTAGCAAGCAAATTACTAGCATATTGGCAGTTTAACAACTACCTTACTAACTACTACCTTACTAACTGCTAATTATGACTAACTATTAAATAAGCAGCAAATTTTGAGATCACTAAGGCAAAAGTCATAGTTAATAGTTAATAGTGAAAAATGGTCACAAAGTGTGACTGAAACTACAATACTGCTGTATTATATTCATTATTATGAGTGGTGCTTGTGATTTATTATTATTATTATTATTGTATTGCAATGATACAATATGTAATTGAAGTAGGTTCTGAATATAATTCAGTTAAAGTGGACTGAGACACATAGTGGACCACAGACACATAAGTCAACTGGGCTTTTCATTCAAGATCACTTCTAGGTCAGATGAATAAGGTCTGAGTTTGGTTCTTTAGTAAAGGTTATTTTTTTCTTAAGTGTGACCATCCTTAAAGAGAAACTTGTTCTGTTCGTTAGAACATGAAAGGCATTGCTTGCAAGTTTTCGCATACCATACTAAACATGAGAGCTGCTGTGTCAGTGATTCATGCCTTTGTTCTGCTAGCTTTCATATACAAGAAGCAGCAAAATGAGATTCAATTCAAGCACAATATGAATTTTGGACCAAATTAAAGCTCCAGAAAATTTTATTACAACAAAGTGCAATGTTTCAACCAGTTAGCTGTTTCTCAGGCGCAATTCCTGCTCTTGGTTGTAATAAAATAATTTCAGTGGCATCAGATGCAGGCATCTACCTTGTTTGTTTCAAATCAAACATTCAAGCGTATAATAAATGTAATATTGATAGTTTTAAATAAAAGAAACACTTAAATATCTAATATTGATAAAGCCAGTAATTTACAATGCAAAACACATTGTGAATGACACACACTTTGATTGTACCCGTATTTAATGCACTTGGAGCCACATTACTTTCTTGTCCCTCGCGTTTTTTGTGCATATAGTTTTCCGATCAGCATTTGTCTAATTTGACTAGCTTTTACTAAGTTACAGACACATTTGCACCAAAATATCACAGAGTTTAAGGTAACACTATCTTATGAACCAATTCTCACTATTAACTAGTTGCTTATTAGCAAGCAAATTACTAGCATATTGGCTGTTTATTAGTACTTATAAAGCACATACTAAACAACTACCAACTACTATTACTAACTATTAATAAGCAGCAAATTTGGAGTTCACTGAAAGCAGAAGTCCACTTCCAGAACAAAAATTTACAGATAATGTACTCACCCCCTTGTCATCCAAGACGTTCATGTCTTTCTTTCTTCAGTCGTAAAGAAATTATGTTTTTTGAGGACATTTCAGGATTTTTCTCCATATAATGGACTGCTATGGTGCCCTGAGCTTGAATTTCCAAAATACAGTTTAAATGCGGCTTCAAACGATCCAAAATGCAGTTGTAAACGATCCCAGCCGAGGAAGAAGGGTCTTATCTAGTGAAACGATTGGTTATTTTCATTAAAAAAAAAATACAATTTAAGTACTTTTTAATCTCAAACCCCTGTCTTATCTTGCTCTGCCTGAACTCTGTGTATTCTGGCTCAAGACAGTTAGGGTATGTCGAAAAACTCGTATTTTCTCCCTTCAAAAATAATTTCAAAATCATCCTACATCGCTGCAGAAGTACCAACCCAGTCTTGGCAAGGTGAACATACAAAGAAGATCAAACACCCTTAACAAAAAAGGTAATACAGTGATATAGGACTATTTTGAAGTTGAGGGAGAACATGAGATGGGAGTTTTTCGACATACCCTAATTGTCATGAATCAGAAAAAAACAGAGCGTTTGACATTAAAAAGTATTTTTTTTAATGAAAATAACTGATCGTTTTGCTAGATAAGACTCTTCTTCCTCAGCTGGGATCATTTACAACCGCATTTGGGATCGTTTGAAGCCGCATTTAAACTGCATTTTGGAAGTTCAAACTCGGGGCACCATATCTGTCAGAAAAATCCTGAAATGTTTTCCTCAAAAACACAGTTTCTTTACGACTGAAGCAAGAAAGACATGAACATCTTGGATGACAAGGGGGTGAGTACATTATCTGTAAATTTTGGTTCTGGAAGTAGACTTCTCCTTTAACAGTGAGAATTGGTCCCAAACTGAAGTGTGACCGAATTTGATTGGGCGCACAGCTCTGACATCAAAACAGAGAGACATTTATTTTGCTATTGTATCTATATGTTTAGTTGTAACTATTGTGTGCTACCAGACCTGTAACCTATTTTTGGCTTGCAATCCACCAGTTTAGAGCCACTGCTTTAAAATACAGTGTGATCTTGATGGAATATTTTTGGTGAACGCATCAAGCACATGCCATGCATGTGAAGAAACAAACACTGAGTTGTACTCTAGAGAGAGGACATCTGTTCATGCAAACCACTGACACTGTGAGGAATTACCTAACCTGTCATAACAACTACAGCTCTGTCTCCGTTTACTAGAAAGATGCTACCAGGTCTTGTGTGGAAAAATGTAGATCAGCAGAACTCACAAATCGTCTTAGCATTTGTCCTTTTTACTGCCATTAATTATAAATACTGAGAATATTTACTATACATGTAGATATAAAACAGTTGATTGTATCTAGATATGTTCCAACATATTGGCATGTCCCAAAAATTTACAGAGTTATTTCAAAATAATCTCGACCTACAAACCTGAGACACTAGAAAGAAATACAGCAAGAACGTTGCCAAAGCTTTGCTACATAGTAGCAATTATGGCTTCAATGTGTGCATTGGAGCCGGTACAACCTTCAAGTCAAGACAAAACCAAGTATACCTTGCACAAAATAAATCTCAGTACAGTGTAGAACCTCATAATACACAATGCAAAATCTGCCAAATGTGGCTTATCAGTATGCACAAGTACAGTAGCTAGGAAAAATGTTTAACATTTATCATATGATGTCAAAGTCAAAGTCAGACATCCAGGTGCTTAAGCTTGTCATCATTCGTCAATGCAATCCTCCTAGATCTGCGTGTTCTCCAGTCTCCACGGTACCATCATAAGGTGCTACCAGGCAACATATTGGTGATGGTCCAATTCTGGCCAGTGCATTTTTGGAGCGTCAGCTGATATCCGAACTCATTGTCATTGTTCTCCACGAGTTCAAGGCATCGCTTTGACTTTGTATTCTGGATGGAGCCTCCCTGAAGGAAGGAGAAAGAAAATAGATATATTTCATTACAGAGTCCCCCGAATGTGCCCAGGCATGTTCCTGTATAGATGGAGCTGTCAGGGCTTCATCCATCTTCCCACAAAATTCCTTTTCAATGCAGATAACCTTTCACACTTTGTGATCAGAAAAATCTCATCTGGCATTACAGAAAATGTAGTTATTCATACATAAAATGTGCTCATACATTTTGTATGTTTGGACAGATGCTGAAATATAGTGCTTAAAGGAATAGTACTCATCCTCAGGCCATTCAAGATATAGAGGAGTTTGTTTCTTTATCAGAACAGATTTGGAGAAATTTAGCATTGCATCACTTGCACACCTCTGTAGTGAATGGGTGCCGTCAGAATGAGAGTCCAAATAGCTGATAAAAACATCACAGTAAGTAATCCACGTGACTCCAGTCCATCAGTTAACATCCTGTGATGCAAAAATGTGTGTTTTTGTAAGAAACAAATCCACCATTAAGGCATTTTAACTTAAAACTACCGCTTCTGGCCAAAATACCAAACCACTGACATATGTGACCCTGGACCACAAACCCAGTCATAAGGGTCAATTTTTTTAAAATTGAGATTTATACATCATCTGAAAGCTGAATAAATAAGCTTCCCATTGATGCATAGTTTGTCAGGATAAGACAATATTTGGCTGAGATACAACTATTTGAATATCTGGAATCTGATGGTGCAAAAAAAATCTAATATTGAGAAAATCACCTTTAAGGTTGTTCAAATGAAGTTCTTAATAATGCATATTACTAATCAAAAATTAAGTTTTAATATATTTACTGTAGGAAATTTACAAAATATCTTAATGGAACATGATCTTTACTTCTATAATCTATAATTTAGATCCATACAATGTATTTTTGGCTATTGCTACAAGTAAACCCCAGCGACTTAAGACTGGTTTTGTGGTCCAGGGTCACATATTTGTTTAGAAGTTGTTTGGACTGGTTTCAGTCCAAAAACAATGTACTAAAAATGCAAAGTAAAAACATGCATTTTTGAAAATTTCAGTGTCGTCAAAACTATCCCTGTTCACCAGGTCTGCGAAAACAACTACAAATGCTGTATTATGCATGCCAGGCCATGTCACTTTGTAAAGAAACGCTACACACCTGTGCACATACCTACTTCACTCTTTTCACAAATTCATGCTTTTGTAATTTACACTGAGATGATAACGGTATCATTTCTAAAACTTGCACTTTGAAACCCGTTTTCAAAAGTTTGCTTTTTCAAGTCTCCAAAACGCCACTGTCATGTAAATAAATGGCCAAAACACATAAGAACTTTTACATTTTTTGTTGAAAACAGCATTGTGTAAAGGCCCCCTAACTTTTAAACAGTGTTTGATCTGTGCATATTTCTCTCCTGATTCAGACAAGACAACTTTTTCACTGGAGCAACATCATGATATGGAACTCGTATTTTAGCCAGAAGCTAAAAACATTTTAATGATGATTTTATTACAATCACACAGCTTTATTGTGCAGTGGAACCATGTGGATTACTTGTGGATTATTACGATGTTTTTATCAGCTGTTTGGGCTCTCATTCCGACGGCACTCATTCACTGCAGAGGATACACTGGTGAACAAGTGATGGAATGCTAAATTCCTCCAAATCTGTTCTGGTGGAGAAACAAACATCAACATTTTAAATGGTCTGAGGGTGAGTAAATGTTCAGCAAGTTTTCATTTTTGGATGAGCTATTCCTTTAAAATGTAAACGTATTTTAAAATCTAATAATCCTTTATATTATAAATGTATTTCTACAGGCATGTTTTATAATCACATAGATATTCTTGAGCCCTTAACCTCAAGCCTAACCTAACCACTTTTCAACTACACAGAAACAGATAAACGTATAGTGGCAAAGAGTTTAATTACAGGTTTTAAAGTGAAATTAAAATTGTAAATTGCTGAAAATTGCTGAAAATCCCCAGATCTCTCCATCAAGGTCATTACATTAAAAAAAGATTCAAATGCCACAGTGGCATTTCACAGTTGGTCACAAGCATGCAAGAGGCAATGCATTTGATGTCTTTGACCTCAAACCTGTGGTTTAACACCTGAGGAGACAAATTTTGAATGTTTAAATGAATGCAATGCTTGATTTGAATTTAATTTTGGATAGATGTGAATACAGATATGATCACATTGAAAACAGTATATTTGTCATTGAATACATTCAGTAAAACCAACCTGTATTATTTCCATCAGTTCACCATTCTATGAACTTGAAAGGATTTACAACATTTGCACATCTTGCACAGGCTGTAAATGAGTAATATGCTTCTTATATGCTGTTGACACCGTACATTAATTATGTAAATTTCCAGTTTCCATGTCATCATAGAAAAATGTGTGTGATACTACTTTACATACGAATACCTATGATTACTAATGACACATGAAAAAACATTAAAAGCATCAACTGATAATTCGAGCTGGAATTTTATGTCATATACGGATCAGAGACATGATTAATTGCGTTCATTTTCCAATGCACTTTTTAAATAATTTTGCTTTTTATAATTATATTTATAGTATAGGTATATTTTAAAATTAAAAAGTACAGTACAAATAAATTAACATTTTTTGTAATAATAATAATAATGCAACAAAAATCTTCAAAATCATCAGATAATCATCTTGAAAGGTTTTGTGAGGCGCTCAAAGAGAATAACATGACGAAGTGGAAAGTTTGGGTCAAAATATTCCACACTTTAGAGGCATCAGGCACATCAAATTCATCTTCATCTTTCATCATCTCTTCTGAAAGGGGCTTGATAGAGTCACAGCCGTTGTATCTGCGAGGGAACAGCAGCGCTGCAGGCTTAGACATGAGAGAGCAGGCTAAGAGCTAAAGGAAAGCATCCGCACTGATCTCAAGCCGGGGAGGATGGGACTGCGGGACTGAGATAGGGTGGCTGAGTTTTTCACTGCCAGCATTCATTTTAGCCCGCTTTTCACAGAAGAGAACGCCTGTGGCCTTAAGACCTGGGTTTATTTGGTCTCAGTACCGCAGACTCCCTCTCGTTCTTTGAGAGGTGCTCAAGGAGTCCCACACAGCTGTGGTCGGGAGGTCTTCAGATAGAGGTTTTACATTCTTTAACGGTTTCTTTATAAAGGGTGTTACCTGAAGCATATCATGTGTACTGTGCAACCTCTACATTTACAAGAAAAGCAGGACATACAGTACATCTACAAGCATTACAGTTTAACAGGTCAAAAGTGACTGAGGGCATTTCTAGTACTGACTTCCTAGAAGAATGTAAACACTGTGAATCTGTGATGCTCCAACCAGTGTTATTTTAGTATCATTGATATACTATTGCAGTTATTGTTAATATTTTGAATTAGATTTTTTATATTTGATTTATTTTTAGTTTTATTATACTATTTTAATTTGGTTAAGTTTTTAGTTTTCATTTTTTTCATTTTTAGTACTTCAAATTTAACAAAATGAAATGTTGCCCTTGCAACTAGATGAAAAAAAAAAAAAAAATTATTACTATTATTATTATTATTGTTTGTATTATATTTCAAGTAATTATTTTTTTTTTTTTTATGTGGAATATAATTATATATTATATAAATAACAGGTATTATTTACTCATATTATAATGAATGAAAATTCATCAAATACGTGCTAAATTCAGTGTCTAATTAAAGCATTGAAGTGGTTTTCTCACCAGTTCTTCCTTTAAAGATAAAATTTCCTCATACCTTCTTACTTTTGTCCTATGATATTATTGTTTTAAAATACATTCAACACCTGTAAGTCAAAGATAAAACCAGACAAAAAAAAAAAAAAAAAAATCCTGGCATGCAATTTTTGTGTAACTCATGATGCTTTCTTCTGACATGACAGTCTTTAAAGTCCTCATACTTTGATTACAAATTTGCAAGACTCAGAATAATTCATAAAACTTGGCAATAAGCCTCGAACCGTAATAAGTAACGTGGCTCGCTGTCAGTTTACTGATACTGCTGACAGTTGTTGAGCAGCTGAAAGTTTTGAAAGTCATTGATTTCAAAGAATTATGCTCAACTTAGAGCTTGAGTCATCAAGCTTATGAGGAACTGAAGCTTGTTTCATCATTAAGGGTTATTTTCCGACGGCTATTTCAACATTGTTTTTAAAAATTAAGCTCACACATTTTTTCTTGACAAATGCAACAAGAACAAAAGCACCTCAATGACACTCTTAGCCAAGGTTTTTCTTTGAAGCTAATGAAAGCAGAATAAAACAAGATGAAGCTTGTATTGTTTTTTGCTCATTGTTTGTTCTCTGAAAACAGTTCATCAATTTATCCTGATTTTACCATAATTTGTCATGCGCATGTGGCACTTGTCTTAATACATTTGCTAAAGCTGCCCGAGGCACAAATGTTCCACTTATAATGATGCATAAGAAGTGTGTTAAAGGTTACCAGTTTCCAAAGTCTTTAAAGTGATTCATTCAAGCATGGGGAATCTATCGTGGCGGTGTGCATTCAGCTGTGGGCATAGGGTAAATATGAAGGGCAGCGCTAAATCAGCCCATCGCGTGAACTGTTTTGCATCGCTGGCTGATGTCGACGCGAAGGATCTCGTGTCTGTTTCCAGAGCTACTCATCAATTCACTATAAAGAATTGGTCAGCTGGCTGTTGTAAGAATGGCCTTCTCTCACATCATGTCTAAGAAGTAAACCAGCCAGGGAATTTAATATTGATCTAGCCTATTTCAGTGATGATGCGTGCATGTGAGTGTGAGACTGAGATTAGACTGGAGCATTGCCTTCAGCCATAGCTCATGTGAGATACATACATAAACACAAAAGGCAGTTAGGGAGGCAGCAGAGATATTTCATAATTAGAGAAAGAAGTTACAAATGGCAAGTGATAAAACAGAAACTAATTAATGAGAGTAACCAACACACATTTCAATGAGTAACATCATCTGTCTTATGAAGAACAAAAATAACTGTAATAAACAGACGCTCTCATGCAAAATTAGTATTATTAAAAGTAATCTATCAACTGTTTTATTTCTAGTCCCTCACCACCATATGGTTATTAAAGAAAATTGGTTTTTAAAAATTATATTAAAACTGTAAAACAAAATGACTCTTTTTAAAAAGTGTAAACAGCACATCTAAATGCCCGAATAGATAACATACTAAAATGTAAAAAAGGATTAAAATAACAAATAAAAACAGTTGACTGTTTTTTTTAACATTAAGTTAAATTAATGACACAAAAAAATAGAAGAAAACTTATTTCAAGAGTAGAAATGACAGAATTTACAGTAAATGGATGAAAAGATGTTATAACAATGTAACAATGTAAGACTGGTTACACTTACATTTTATATGGTTCATCTGTAATTTTGTAGTGCTTATTATTACTGTACTATTTATTTTCACATAGCATCAATATTCTGGTAAATATTAGGACAGGTAAAATTTAGAACGTCTATTAGTACTTATGAAATATGAATTGGTTTAGTACAGATAAGGTTTTCTACAAATTTTAATGTTTTTTAAAAAAGATATTTTGCTTTTGCAAGAATGGGAACATTCTAAAAGTTTCTGTAACATTCTGTAATATTCTTGTGCTTTCTGGAACATTCCAGAACATTGTGGGACTAGTCATAAAAGACAAAATCATCCAGCATACACTTCTGAAGCCTTGGACAACTCACTTTTGGTAACTGCTTATGTTAAACTGTTGTTAGCTCAGTATTATGTATGTATAATTTTTATTATTTTTATGCTTGAGGAATTAGGGATGAAAAAATGTAATGTGATTTTTGTATTCTGCATGCATTCAACTTCATAAAGAAACAGTAAAAACAAAAGCAAAACAAAAAAATATTTTTTATAAAAGTTTCACGATAAAAACAGGTATTACAATAATATAATATAATATAATGCTTAAGCAACAAGAGACTGTGCTATATTATGAATATAGTGATGTCTAAAGGCGACCCCTCCAGCTGTTACTATATTCAATATAATATAATATAATTTACAAATACAGTGTTTGAGCAATAAGAGACTGTGCTATATTATGAATATGGTGATATCTAAAGGGGACCCCTTCAGCCGTAAGTATATTCAATATAATATAACATATTATAATATAAAATAATATAATATAATTTACAAATACAGTGTTTGAGCAGTAAGAGTATGTGCTATGTTATGAATATAGTGATATCTAAAGGGGACCCCTTCAGCTGTGACTATTATCAATATAATATAATATAATATAATATAAAATATAATATAATATAATATAATATAATGCTTAATCAACAAGAGACTGTGCTATATTTTGAATATAGTGATGTCTGAAGGCAATCCCTCCAGCCATGACTATATTCAATAATAATATAATATAATATAATATAATATAATATAATAATATTTACAAATACACTGTTTAAGCAACAGGAGACTGTGCTATATTATAAATGTAGTGATGTCTAAGTGGGACCCATTCAGCCATGACTATATTCAATATAATATAATATAATATTTACAAATACGTTTGAGCAATAAGGGACTGTGATATATTATGAATATAGTGATGTCTAAAGGGGACCCCCCCTTCAGCCGTGACTATAATATAGTATAATATAATATAATATAATATAATATTTACAAATACAATGTTTGAGCAACAAGAAACTGTGCTATATTTTGAAAATAGTGATGTCTAAATGACACTTTAGCCGTGACTACGTGCCTTCTGCTTGAAGATGATGGCTGCATCTAAAACCTCAGGCAGCTGCCTTTGCTGCCTCACTGCCTTGTCTGTCAATGACTAAACAGACAGCATCTGTGTATGAAAGTACCTCTTAAGTAAACAGCTTTCAGACAGGCTTCCAAGACACCATAACATCCTGTCTAATGATCTTGAACAAATTCAAATGAGCTTTAGAGATAACGGAGCAAATATTTATTGTCTACAATGTTTTTTTTTGGTAGTAATTTTCTAGGAGAACCAGATTTGGATGTTCCTTGCTACCTTGCAGTGTCATTTTAGTATTATAGTATAGTATTATAGATTTTAATAGTTTTAGTTTCAACAATAACAACTCTGCTTCTTAACTCCATACACTAAGTGCAAAGGCAGCATTTTTCAGTTTACATAATTAATAAAATTTTGACACCATAAATTGCCCTAGTTACTATCAAAATTACATTTAGTTATTAAAATAGCATCTGTCATATTATAAAATATGAAAGTCCTTTTGGCTCCAAATCTCTGAAGAGGCTCTTAGCTTGATGTGCCACTTATTATGTTTAAAAGCTTTAAGGCTATATTTAAACAGCTGATTTCCTTTCCAGCAACCAAACAGCAAATCAAACCTGTTTACCATTACCCTCATGGCTTATATTCATCATTCAAATATGGGAACTCACAGGATTTTGGGAAGTTGATGATGCATTTGAGCTTTACATTTGAAAGGAGCTGAGGAATGTATGACTCCATCTGACCTTTGTGGCTCTAATTAGAGGTCCTTAAGGGAATTAATGACCAAAGACTTCTAAGCAAAGACTTTTTCAAATAAATCTTTCATTTTACATTTCTGTCTTATTTACAGACTTCTCTCTTGTACAAATACTTCTCACTCCCGAGGTACCAAACACAGTGCTAGGGCACAAAGAGCTCTGAATGTCAAAATGTAGAGGTGCCCCTTAGCGTCCTTAGAGTCATGCAGGTTTGTTTTCAGTGAGAAACCTTTGCCTTTATTACACTGACGCAAAGGGCAAAATAATGTTTAATTTGGATTCAGCAATATTAATTAGTTTGCAGTGATTAATATTTTAATCTGTTGTCTTCTCAAGGAGTTCTGCTCTACTGAAGTGTTGTGTTTTGTTAGTGTTTTCTTTTTTAGTTTTGAAGACTAAAACATGAACTTTATCAACATCAACTTTCATCATGGCAGTCACTCTAAACTTTAAACCATCACGTCTGACTAAAATACCAGTCCATAATTCATATGCACCCCCTCCAGTGAAAAAGTCCAATCCCTGTTGTCCTCTCACATTAAAATCCACTGACATAGTTGTTTAAAACAGTTTTAGATTGTTTGTACTGCTTGTAAACAGTGCTTTCTCTGTGGAGATATCATTTCCTGATTCAGACAAGATGACCTTTTCACTGGGGAAGGCAACATTATAGATAGAGGACTATCTATAGCTGGAAGCAACGGTTGGAAGTTAAAAGCATCCTAATGATGGATCTGTTTCTTACAAACACACAGCTTTTCACTTCACAAAACATTATGTTTTATCAGCTGTTTGGACTCTCATTCTGACGGCACCCATTCACTGCAGAGGTGAGCAAGTGATGTAATGCTAAATTTCTCAAAATTTGCTTTTATGAAAAAACAAAGTATCTGTATCTTGGATGGCCAAAGGGTGAGTACATCTTCAGCAATTTTTTTTATTTTTGGATGAATTATTCAGTTCATTAAAACCTAATAATTGCATACAGTTTATGAAAGTGTCAGTATTCAATACCTTGGGCGTAAGAAACCTGTTGCATGCGTGAACACAGACTGTGCAGCAGGTGTGTATTACCTGAGTAAAACGCCAGTGGAGCTTCATGCGTTTAGCCACAGCATAGCTGCACTCAATGAGCCGTGGCCGGCCATTCACATCCACCAGGCACTTGTTGTCATCATCGTCAATGGTGGGGCTCAAGATGCCCACGAATAACTGCTGAGTGCTGGTGTAGTATACATTCTGCAATGACAGAGTAAACTCATGAATAAAAGCAGGCTACAGAGTAAGCTTGTGAAAGAGAGCAAGTCTGGCAGCAAATAGTCATTTTACATTTATAAGCTACTGTGGAAGATTACAAGGACAGGCAGTTGAACCATTCAATACGATAAATGTCTAAATCTCATGTTATGAGACATCTTCATGCAACAGACCGTGAAAATACACAAGCTAAAGGTGTGATTTCAAATCAGCTCAAGATGGAAGGCACATCCTAGTGCTTTCAATCAAATAATGAAGCATTCTGGTGCACTCTGAGAGTAAAGGAAAACACAAAATAATATTGCACATATCAGCCATACGACTCTTATACAGTGGGATGCGAAAATTTGGGAACTCCTTGTGGAATCTGAAAACGTGAATAATTTTAACAATAAGAGAGATCATACAAAATGCATGTTATTTTTTTATTTAGTACTGTCCTGAGTAAGATATTTTACATAAAAGATGTTTACATATAATCCACAAGACAACAAAAAAAAAAAATAGCTGAAATTATTCAAGTTTGGGAACCTGTGGTTCTTAATGCTATGTGTGGTTACCTGGATAATGTACGACTGTTTTTTTCGTTTTGGGATGGTTGTTCATGAGTCCCTTGTTTGTTCTGAACAGTTAAACTGAGCACTGTTCTTCAGAGAAATCCTCCCTGCAATCCTTTTGCATATCTGAACCCTTTCCAGCAGTGACTGTATAATTTTAAGATCCATCTTTTCTTCTATTAAAAAAGGTTCAAACATTCACTGATGCTCTAGAAGGAAATAAGATGCATTAAGAGCCAGCGGTGAAAACTTTTAAACAGCATGTAGATGTCCAACTTTTTCTTATTTTGTTGAAATATCTTTTTTTTTTTTTTCATTTAGTACTATCCTTTGGAAGCAACAGAAGATACTTGCATGTTTCCTGGAAGACAAATTACCTTGATCTTCAAATTCAAAAGTTTTCACCCCATCGTGAAATGCATCGTATTTCCTTCTGGAGCATCAGTGAATGTTTGAACCTTTTTTTAATAGCTGTGTTTGAGTCCCTCAATTGTCCTCAGTGTGAAAAGATACAGTCACTGCTGGAAAGGGTTCACATATGCAAAAGATGCTGGATTTTTTTGTCTTGTGCACTATATGTAAACATCTTTTATGTAAAATATCTTACTCGGGGCAGTACTAAAAAAAAAAAAAAAAAAAAAAAAAAAACCTAAAAAGCTTAAAATTATTCACATTTTCACAGATTCTGCAAGGGGTTCCCAAACTTTTGCATGCCACTGTAAGTAAGGGGGATGAATAAATAAATACAGTAAATAAATAGTAAATAAATACATATCCCTAAATAAATACATTCCCCTAATTTCCCTAAAATATGAGCCACATGTCTGAGTCATTCTTTATGTGCTCTTCTATAGGACACTTCACAGATTTTGACTTTTTTTTTTTCTCTTTAATAATCACAGCATTTTAATAATTCAGATTTTCTCCCTTCACACACAATTTACAAATCATTTATTTGATATGGTAATTTTTTGATATGTTTCACATCTGGCTGCTCTAAATAAGTTCATTAATTATTGAATAAGGTTTGGGAATATGCTAATAAACCTATTCCACTTTTCAAGTGACAGGATGCCTTTTTTTGATTTGCCATACTTGTATAATTCTCTTTGTTGACTAAGCAATGTATTATTCATATATAGGTGAGGGTTAGCATTATGCATTACACACACTCATACCGAACCTCAGTGCATTAAAACTTTAGAACAGATGGTCACATTTAGCCTCCACCAAAAATGCCCATACATTTGCAGAAAAAAACACACCATTATTAGCATTGTATTGAAGGGGTCATATCATACATATTTATCAGTGTATTTTTTCCATGTGGTCCACTTATAACGTTAGTCCAGTTCAAAACAGCCAAAAATTCATAATATGATTTTTTTATGTGCATCTTCCACCATCTGTCTACCCTTTGAATTAAACAGCCTAGTTTTGCAGCTAGGCACACTGGAAATATGTGACTGCCTACATTTTTGCAAAGCTGCAAAAACATACCTATACATACATTTCATTGCATTTTCCAGTCAAAATGAACACTAGAGACAGTAAAACTGCACAAATGATGATAACAGGGCAAATTATCAATTAATAAAGACTTATTTTCCCATCATTCCTTGCACAATACTATTGTATGACCTCAAAACACTTTTACTAATACATTTTGATGTTGCATCACATAACCAGCTGTATATGTATGGCTCTTCTGTTGTAGTAAACTTGCTCAGTAGCGCACCTGGTACAGTGAAACACAAGTCACAACACTCAACAAAAGATCTACAAGCTTTGTAGAAGAAAGCGGCATTGTTGCTTTAGCTATTGTTTTTTTATTAGGGCTGTCAGTCGATTAAAATTTTCTAATCTAATTAATTACATGATGTTTCGATTAATTAATCTAATTAACCACAAATTTATCGCACATCAAATTACTTAAATTACTCCCAAAAGATAATTTAAAGTCATTGTTGTGTAAAGCATCAAACAGACATTACAAAAAGTAGCTTCAGCAAGAAATAATTTGTTTAATAAAATTAATTTGACTTGATTCAGAATAGAATTTATTACACATACACATTTAGGCTGCAAAGGCCTAACGTAAACTATGGAAAAGAAGATCATTTGAGAAACATCTCAGTATTTTTTGTTCATATGATGCAAGTCATCATCGGTAACCAAAACATGAAATATGAAATGTTACTCTAAATAAGAGACTAAATCTGCCAGCAGGTGGCGGTAAATGTCTTAATGAATCATTCACGATTCACGAAACGTGGATTCATTCAGAGACTAAACACTGCTGTGTTGCTCGGAGACACGCAACAATTCTGCTATGGCTTCAAAGGTAATATGTTCTCTGCATAATTGGGCAAAAACATAATATTGTGTTTAAAATATAACACAATATCAACTTCTTATTTACTGAACTGTTGTATAAAATCACATTTAAGCTTGTGATAGATCAGGACAAAATCAGCACTCGTGTCATATTGCTCTTGCTTCCCGTGTGATATCACATGATATGTGATATATTATCACGTATATATAAATATAAAGACAAAACACATACAGAGGCATTTTTTTTTTTGCACCAATATTTAAAATTTTAGGGTATAATTGCATTTGTGGAGTTGTTGCCCTGCATCATATTTGTCAACAGTCAACTTTATGAAATAAAAGATGACGTGCAGGTCTGGGGCGGGGCCAGTGCGTTAAAGGAGAAGTCCACTTCCAGAACAAATAATTTACTCACCCCCTTGTCATCCACAATGTTCGTGTCTTTCTTTCTTCAGGTGTAAAGAAATTATGTTTTTTGAGAAAAACATTTCAGCATTTTTCCCCATATAATTCCTGCCCTCGTTGTGTCCTAATAAGTTAACCTTGTTTCACCTGTGCCTTAATTATGTTCATCGTTATCACCTGTCTTTATAAGTTGGATTCAGTTCTGTGTTTGTTGTCCGGTCTCGTCAACGTCTACATGAATATGTATGTATTCGTCATCTTTCGTTCGCCCGTTCCTTCCACGTTACGTGACACTTATCTAGCATAACGATCGGTTATTTTAATAAAAATAATACAATTTATATACTTTTTAATGCCAAACGCTTGTCTTGTCTTACTCTGCCTGGACTGGTTTTGTTCCTGTTTGTGACAGTTAGGGTATAATGAAAAACTCCCATCTCATGTTCTCCCTCAACTTCAAAATCGTCCTATATCGCTGTTTTACCTTTTTTGTTAAGGGTTGTTTGATCTTCTTTGCATGTTCACTTTGCATATACTGGGTCAGTCCTTCTGCAGTGATGTAGGATGATTTTGAAATGATTTTTGAAGTTGAGGGAGAAAATACGATTGGAGTTTTTCGACATACCCTTATTGTCTTGAACCAGAATACACAGAGTTCAAGGACTGCAAGGCAAGACGAGCATTTGAGAATAAGAAGTATTTCAATTGTATTTTTTTAATGTAAATAACCAATCGTTTTGCTAGATAAGACCCTTCTTCCTCGGCTGGGATCGTTTACAACCGCATTTGGGATCGTTTGAAGCAGCATTTAAACTGCATTTTGGAAGTTCAAAATCAGGACACCATATCAGTCCATTATATGGGGGAAAATGCTGAAATGTTTTCCTTAAAAAACATAATTTCTTTATGACTGAAGAAAGAAAGACATGAACATCGTGGATGACAAGGGGGTGAGTAAATTATTTGTAAATTGTTGTTCTGGAAGTGGACTTCTCCTTTAACTGCGTTAAAATATTTGAATAACGCTATTTTTCATAACTAATTAATTAAGTTAGGTGTTAAACTAACAGCCCTAGTTTTTATCTCACATTTGCTTTTGTTAATACTTTCAGTCAGAGTTTAATGTAGGGGCACCACTGACTGTATCATTTTGCTGTGATGCGTACAAATGATACATTGCCACAGGCAAATTTAACAGTTTCTGTGAACATTATCTCACTATTTAGTACAAGTCACTGAGCATTTCACTTTAAAAGTGCCATGAAATGTGAACTAATGGGATGCTTGCAGGATTTGATGTGACAGGAAATGACCATTGTGTCACAGAAGGCGTGCCAACCCTGTCAAGGATTCATAAGGAAGGACTGTTAATTGTGTTGTTGATGTAATTTCCTGTGATGGAAGGAGTGTCAATGTGTGAGCCAAAAACACCAGTGGCATCTGTCTGAAGATTTACCGGCAGTCATTCCAGATGGCCTGCAGGAGCTCAAACCTTCAATGACATGTAGGATGAAGAGACTTGAAACCCGTTAATGTGTGTAGTGCATGTTTCTGTGTGGCTGAATGTGTGTAGAGAGAAGGTGAGCATAAGGGGAGCAGCCAAGGGGCTAAGGAACATCTGGCAGACATGTCAGGCTAGTCTCTCCAGAGCCACCCTGGTCGAGACAATCGCTGCTTAAGTCACAAACTTAACATTGCTTGTTGTCTCATGCATAAAAAAGAATTCACCCATGAATGAATTCTTCAAATGTGCTGTTATAATGGAAGCTCTGAAGCGAAAACGCAGTAGAAAAGTCTAGAGCGCACCATTTGTTGTTCCTTAAGTTTGTAGAGAGCTGTGAGCAGCGGGTTGAGAGGCAGGTGAGTTTTTCTCCTGAAGGATTTTCTCTTGTTTAAAGTTCAGAGAGTCCTCTGGCAAGCTTTAGTTTCAAAAGATAATATTACCAAAGTGTTGTAACAGAAAACTCTTTCTCTTGATGATATTTGGGTTGAGAACAAGACTTCAGGCTTTTAGACCAGTCCCAGGTTGGTACTATGCATTATTCTACACACATAAAGGTACAAATAATTGGATATAAATAAAATAGGTTAATGGTGCTGATTCACCTATTTAAAATAAACCCACTCATAAAGGGAAAAAAGGCCTCTAAAGTCAACATTAAAATGAACCTTTTCACTTTCTTAAGACAGTACACATTCCTGGAAACTTCCTTTTCCCCTAATGTGTTTTTCCTAAATCAACCTTCCTTTTCAGCTGATACCAAATTTCAGCAGACCCCCTAATGTTATGTATGTTCTTTCAGCCTGGTCTCATAGTTTTATATACGTAGGTATGTTTAAAAGTCCAAAACTTACATTTTTGTTTAGAAAGCGTAAAAATGGCTATGTATTTTTAGCTAAAAATCTTAAAATATTTTACATTTTTTTTTAAATATCATTAGGATATTTGTATTAATTATTATTATAAATTAATTAGCATTTTTATCATTTTATCAATAAGCTATTTAGATTTTTAGACCCCTTAATCCACCCCCAAACCTAAACCTACCCATTTTATAGCGAATATAAAAAGATATAAAACGTAATTGACCGAAATATGCAGGGAAATTACCATTTTAGTACCATATAGCATTTAAAAGATATTTTCTTTTATATATGTTATAGATACATCTTACCTCTAAACCTAACCATAACTATTTCTGTACAGTATACAGAAAAACATGACAGACAGATAAGTGCAATCAATCACAATTATTTCTTTGGTTCTATCCTTGCAGTCATATGGAATCTGAAGATTTGGAGTACAGCGCACAAATAAAATGATTCCTTTTGTATTTTGCGTATTTGCATATTTTGTGGACTGACATGCTATTGTCAGTCACAGCATGTCAGAGAAAACGTCTTTTGTGTCCCATGGCAAACAAAGTAAACATTACATGATAACTAATGACTAAACGATTGCAGAAATGTTATTCATTTTAAGGTTTTTTTTAAAAAAAAGGTTAAGTCAACTTGTTACTACTGTGCCTTAAAATTTTAAGTTTAGTTAACTCAAATTAAGTTTAGTCAACTTGAAATGTTAAGTTGTACTAGGTGACAACTTAGATATTTGTGTTGACTAAACTTATCATTTTAAGGCACTGGGGTAACAAATTATTTTTTTTAAGTTGAAACCACAGGTTTTTTTTTTACAGTGTGGTGGCAGCAGAAATCACATATAACAGAACGAAAATAAGTAAACCATTAAATAATTCAGTTGAAAACAATGGCATTGATATGACAACTGAATACAATAATAATACAATTAATTCTGCAATTTCAATATTCATAAGGATTCATTTGTAAGTCAGTAAAATTGTTCATACATAAAACAACATTGTGTTTTAGGTGTTGTCAATATGTCAGTATTGTACGTTTTAGTGTCTGCAAAAATGTAGAAACGCATTTTTGTAAAACGACATTTTACGTAAAATACATATGAATTATCATGAGATCACATTGGTTCTTTATGTGATAATATAACTTAATGTAAATTTAAACTGAATCCCTGGGCCACACTTTAAAACTCCCTGACCATGCACATATTTATGGCCAAGTCATATAAAAAATAATGTTAAGCAGTTGCCAACTATCTGAAGGTCAAAAATAGTAATTACAGTGTATCATGAACAATAATGAAAAGCACAGCCATTTATGTAAAAGCCCTAGCCTGATCTACAGCATTCCGAGAAAAACAAGGACAGCAAGTCAATGCAATTCCATTGCAATTATCATGCTGGTTGGAACTGTTAATAGAACAGCACCTCAAAGGGAAACCACGCTGACCACCTCATGTCCTAATGATGACTCACATTCTCAATACACCAGTGTAAGTGCTGCATTACTGAATGAAAACCATAATTTATGACTGTTTACTTTGATTTTGTAATTGCAATTATTAATTTTGACTGGCGTAATTTACATTTAATAAATTATACTTATTCTGTGTGGTATTTTGATGTCCATTCCCATTATAATCAAATAGAGCAGGCACTGAATATTTTAACATGACAGATTTGGAGTTTTGATCTTGTGGTCTTGGTCTTGAGACCGCTTATGATCACATAAACCTGGCCTTGGCCTAGATCTTGGTCTCATTACTCCACGTCTTGGTCTGGACCGAGGTCTTAGGGGTTTGGTCTTGACTGTCACTGCAAAATAAATCTTTTGTGCCTATGCCAATGTACCATCTTTTTGAGCTCTATTTTTGTGTTCTATTATAAATGTGAAACAATAACTACCATCTATCATACTGTTCAGACTCGCTTATTAAAGGAATTTAAATTTTTCTTCTTAAAAGACTATTTTGATTATCTAAGGAACCTTTTGTCCACTGTAAAGTACCTTTTGTGCAATGGAAAATTCTTTAGGGTCTTAATGAAAAGTCTATAATATACTTTGGTTAAAAATTCCCAATGGTAGTGTAAAACAACATCCTTTTTACCTTGTCAAAATGAGCTCTGCAGAAATCAGCCCATTCTGATGGATTGTTCCTTTAAATGCAAATGAGCTCTGCTCGCCACGCCCCTCTCTTCTCTCTGTGGAGTGACGAGCTGTGCTCTGAGAGATTGTTTACTTTAGCCACATTTAGCCACAAAACTTGCTAACTAGCACATTATTAGGAAAGGTGATTGCAGAGATTAATTAAAAAAAAACCCTTATACTCACTTCTGCTGTAGATGAAGCTGGATCACGAATGATTTGCGTGAACATAGACGCATTTATGTAGACCGCGAGGCGCATTCCCTTCACAAACAAACGTATCCACTGCACTGGCTCGATTTGAAAAAAGGGATATTATTTTTACAGATTAATTAAAAACCACCGCATGGATTTTTATCATTATAGGGTAGATGTGTACACACACTGCCAACACACATTAATGTTCAAACAACATGTAAAAGTGAACTTTGTATCCGATGACCTCTTTAAAGGCTCTTCATGGAATTATCAATGCAAATAAAGAACTTTTTTTTTTTTTTTTTTTTTTTTTAAGAGTGTAGGCAAGTTTTATGTACTCAACAGATGTCTGTGACTGGTTACAATGCTCAATCTCTGCAAAAAAAAATAAAAATAAAAATAAACTAATAAAAATAACACTGATACATCATTTTGAGTCAACAGAACTAAATGCAATGGTTTACATATTTCAGTCCCAACGAATCACAGCTAATTGTCAGGCAAACGTCTGCTTCAAAAACGACAGCAGGTTGCAGTAGCTGTCACCTAGCACTGCTGTTTCACAAATCTTTCCTGAACAGTGTGCTATTCTCAGAACGGAGGGAGCGAAGGGTCTGAACTAATCTCCTTGGGAACAGCTCTGTCTCACCATATTTTACATGTTCAGTAGTGTGTTCATGTGTGCACAGGTTTGAGACGTTTGCCAAGAACTTCCTGTGTTTGTATGAGCTCCATTGTCAGAAAAACCCCATCCCTGCTGTTCAGAAGGAAAAAACAAGTCTGCCTGCACTGCGTTTTGCACATACTTCAAATGTTAGGAAAGTCACACCTTTGGAGAGAACCAGATGTTGCTTTCTAAAGAACACTGAGATGTTAGAAATGGAAATAAGCTGTTGTTGTTGTTGTCAAAGGGTCATCGTATCTCTGTCATTAGCATAAAAAGTATCGTTATCTATTTTCTTTTGTATTCTTAAAAGGTAATATGCTGATGTATTTTTGTGAAATCTCTTTCAAAAGCACTGCCATGATTTGAGTCCTGATTATAAACTCCACAGGGGATCTCAGATAGGTAAGACAAAGCCAATCTGGATGTGACAGCAGAAGAACAAAAACAGAGAGAGAAAAAAATGAAACTATTATTGCCTACAAATAATCAACCTAGCACACAAATAATAGCATATTCCACAGATCAGCAAAATGCAATATGCTATTATTCATCCTATACAATGTCTTCTGTCAGCAATTCAGACTTTAATTTATTTTATTTATTTTCATCGACTAATAAAATTGTATTTTTATTTCTTTTTTTGCTTCTTTGTTTCAAGTCCCTTGTTTCCTCCCCAGTCATTTTTGCCTGGCCTTGGTGAAGATTTTATAACTTCTTCCTCTAGTTCTGTTATATTTTGAACTTACACAAATGCAAAAGTCTCAGCAATCAATAAAACAATGCAAAAGGTGTCCTGAGTATAAAATGTACACTTATATTGTAAATCTGTATTTACCACTGAAATTAAATCATTGGCAATGCTGTAATCATACAGTCACATACTGCATCGGTCAGTAGTCACACTGGTTGACTAGTTATTCAAAATTTTAATAGCAAAAAGCATAAATTATCTCTTCTTGGTGAGCCACTGTTTTTAAGTTGTCAGTATGACGTAAACACATTTACACATCTATTGTATGTTTGTAGGTTGCACTACAAATAATTATGATCCATCATTTTGATGGACTGGGTTATGTATTTAGATAACATGTATGCTATGTTATTTATACTCTAATGGTGATAATTAAAGCCTTTGTCATTTTCAAATCATATGCTGCCTTCATGTGCACCTGGGAAATCAGAAGCTACAGCTTGTCACGCATTAACGTTTGAAACATAACACAGCAGTAGACTAAACAAAATAATTATATTGTGAACAATAAACCCAAATACTACATCTAAATTCAAAATGATGAATATTATTTATTTATATCATTTATTTATATACAGTATGGTATAAAAAAAACAAACAAACATGAAAATTGAGTGAAAATTTCATAAAGCATGAAAATTGAGTAATTGAGTGACCTTTTAAAATTACTAAACTACAGCATGCAAAATCTGTGTTTCTGCAATGTTTCATATCAACACAATTAATAGTGCCTATAAACTGAATGTTTTAAGTACACAATTATCATGAAATCTCATAACTCATTGAATATTGCTTCTGCCACTACTAGCCATTTTTATTTGTTTGTTTGTTGTATAACCTCCTGAGACCCAGGAAAAAAATAGTAAAAAAGTATTTTTTCATGTCATTACATTGTTTAGAGCATTAAAAAAAATGTAAAATAAATAAATAAATAAGGTATTTAAGGTATTTCATTCCTTAATGGCATCAAGTTATGCTATGTCCGTGGTAGAGGACATCGGGACTCAATTTATACAAAAAAATAAAAAATAAATAAAAGACATGAATGAACAGGCAAAGGCAAAAACATTTTTTTTTTTTTTTCTTTTTTAACCAAACTTTGTATAAAGATGAGTCTTAACTATGTTATAACAGAATGATTTTATATACCGTTTTTCTTTATGGAAAATGTGTGTAAAATGGCCATAAACAGGTTTTCTCATTATATACAATGTATCTATAAACTAAATCTAATTTGCATATTAATGTGTTTTTGGGTCATTAAAAAAAGAAGTGTAATAATGGGAGCAATTATTGACAAGATTTTCATAGTAATATATAATATTAAACTCCCAAAATGCATAATAAACATGCTTTTAGTCCCGGTGTCCTCATATGAGGACATGTATGAAATCAACGTCCTTTTTCCTAACAGAAAGTCATATTTTAATTTGAAACCCCATAACATTTTCCTGAGATGTTGATTTATGACACACAGTTTAAAAATTTGTCAGATTTAAATGATAATTACAAAATATGATCATATTTCCATAAGAGTGTCACTAAATTAATATTAGACATTTTTGAAGACTAAGGAAAGGGAGTGGTCATGGTGAAACATCCAAACATTTAGTATTTTTGAAAAGCCCTGAATGTGCTCTGCACAGGACGTCCAGACTTAAAACTGTGGCATGTACAGTTTCAGAGAAATTCACTAAAATATAATGTCCTCATATGAGGATGCAGGGTCTGGGAAGTTTTTATGCAAATCAAATAGATAAATCTCAAATTTAGGCCTGAATATTTTGGAGGGTGTATGCTTGTGAACTGCCAACATATAAAGACATACAAATAACTTTTTCTCCTTTTTGTGTTTTTCAATATCATTTTATGTGCAGTTAACATCACACCCAAGCTTTAACAAAATATTCTATAACACTGTCACTCAGACATTAATAAACATCATTGTTATATTTCCGTATTTGATGTTTGGGCCGCCTCCGACTACCCTCAAGAGTCTCAAAGATATTGGCAGAAAGCTCTGGAAAATCAAACAGCCACCTCTGCACAAAAACACTTATGACTATCATCCAGCCCACTCTTTCTGACGCTCTATTGTGCGTGTTTCTGACCGTGTACTGTGTGTTTCTCATATGAAGGCAAAGTGCACTACTTCAAACTAATTCGTGGATGAGGTTTTAATACTCATAGTACAGACAACATAAAGTAATAACCACCAAGATAAACATTTTCATTGCTCAATTATAGCTCAAGAGACTTAATGGAGTTCTCAGTTATTCCTCATTGCATCTCAAATGTTTTTTATAAAATCTGAGAAGAACAAGATCCATTTGCTTTCCATTTAATCTCACTGATGTCTGGGAGAAACGATTCACATGCTAAAGAGATCTTATTTGTGATTTTTCTTTTCTAAGGACACAGACAGTAAATTAGATTAGCTATTTTTTTGCGATCCATAATTATGTGTTGTCTGGGTACGGAACTGTTTATCTGTATTAGCTAGATTATTTTTCCTCTCTCTTTCAACATAAAATCATAAACATAAAAATGATCAAAACCAGAAGAAAATGGCAAACACAACATTTCTCTTTCCTTTTAGTAAGCTGTTGAAAACAAGCTACATCTGCTGGAAAATTCCCTGGTGGTTTGTGAGCCTAACAATTCATCAGCATTGAAAAACTCATTTCTCACCTATGAATTTTTTTTATAGGTTAAAGCTACTGCAACCAAACTCTTTCTTGTGTGCTGGTTTTGTTCTGGGAATCATCATGCTTCCGTAACCTCTTCCCTTTCTCATTCTGCCCTTCTCTGCTGGATCAGGTATCGCAGCACCTTCTATCACTTGTTCACCCTTTTCCTGCCCTTTACCATCTTGAGTGGCTTCATCAGCTCTAGTGCTGCTCTCTGACTCTCTCTGAGGATGTGAGAGCACTACAGGTCCCTCCATGTCACACCTGAAACCTTTCAGTTTCCTTTCTCTCTAAATATTACATTATCAAATGTATCTTTTATTAATTTGACCATAATATTCAGGTAATTTTGCAGACCACGAGAGATTATTTGGTCAACGACATCATTGTCTCCTGAAAGAAGGTACAAAAAGGGGTTTTGCAGGGCATTTTTGAAACAAGCTGGTCATGTCGAGACAACCTGTACTCTGCTGAACATTAAAGAAGAACATTAAAGAACAGAGCCTTCCTCAGCAGGTTGATAAGTGGGAACATGACTAGTAAAGAGCTGTTTCACCAATGTGCAACAAAATTGGTGATACGTTTTGTGCACCAGTGCCTAAGAATGGTTTTGAACATTTTTGCATTTGCTGATCCTTCTTCTAGGAACCTTTGAAATTTTCAAATTTTTCTGCTTTTAAACAGTTTTAAATGTTACACTAAAACATTATACTGTAATATTTTAAAGATACATTTATCAGTGCCGACAATTTAATGACAAAATTCCTTTTTAGCACATCTGTACTTTTATTATTTGTCCCGTTTTTGTAATGTCTATTGTGTTAATGTTTTATGCTACTATTCAGCCAAGTCTTTAACCATAAAGAGGAAAATACATCAATTAAAAGTTAATTAGGGCTGTTAGAATTTTTAAACTTTTAACCAAATTAATGATGTGGCAATCAATTAAGCTAAATGTAAAAATGTAACCCCTATTATGCCAAGCGATATATTAAAAGTTGGATATGTCCAACTTTACCTGCATATAGCACACTCATGTAAAGCAAAATATACTACTGTATATAGCAAATCTCAGCTGCACAAATCTTTACATTATTGCAAGCATTTAAACTGTCTATATGGGTTATTCTATGGAAATGTCCATTTTTTTGTCCCTAGAAATATTACACTTGAAAATCACTTTATGGTTACAGTTTCTTTACGTTTTAAAATATGTTATTTGAACAATTACACCTTCTTGAGCCATTAATGTGGCAATATTTGTTTTTAACCCTTAAATGCATACCTCGGGTCTTTAGCGACCCGGGACGTCATTTATTACCCTCTCCCTCCTTCATTTTTTTAAGTTTAAGTTTTTTAAGCTTTCTTAGTATTAATCAATCTATTCATTATGAACAATAACACAAGAAAAAAAAACAATAAAACATAAAATGATGTCTGTTTTCTCAGTAATTTTATGTGAAAAGTGTATAGGGTCACTAGAGACCCGAGGCGTGTAATAGTGTAAGTATATTTTTTGTGCACAAAAATATGTAAATATCCTCGTGGTGGCACTGTTTGATAGACAATAATGATGTGATGTTTCATTCATAATTATCGCAGGCATAAAACAAAAGAATATCATCAGAAAAATTTGAACTGGTTTGAATGGCTTTACTGCAGAGCAATTACTGTATGCAATAAAATATAACTATCATTGTTATTTGATGGTGGATGTCTTGAATAAGCTGCCAGCGATCAAACTAGTGATTTTGAAGTCACTGAAAACTATAGCTTTGCGAATATGGTTGAGACTGCGAATATGAGCCAGATGCTGAATGTACTGTGGAAGTGCGCTGTGACGATGGCGGCGATGGTAAAATCATCTGCTCAAATTGAACACTTCTACAGTAAGTTCAACAGGTAACGAAATATGCTTTTATATACGTTTTATTCTTCTGTAACTGTTCTTAAAATAACAAGAGAGTTGCTGCTATTGCAGCAGTTACAGATCCATCTGTGCTGGATATATAGGTCTGGGTCGCTAAAGACCCGAATATGTAATAGTGATTGGCGAAACAGTCATGCATTTAAGGGTTAAATTAATTATATATAATTCCAAGCACCACACAGCAATGTACAGAAAGAAAATGCTTTATTTTAAGGTCAAAAACAGGTTTTTCTATCATTTAAAATACAATAATATATTCATTCAACTATCAAATATATGATGTAAATGGCATAAAAAAAACTAAATGCTGGATAAATATTATAAAATATATAATAAAAGCACTGGTCCTCTGGAGTTGTGTCACTGGTGTTACCGTTTAACAAAAATAGTTTATTTTGGAATAAAAATCACACTTGACTTCCTTCTTCTTATTTCCGAAAGATCTATGAAAAAGCCCATGTTAAGTCCACTGTCTCTTTTCAGGTATCAGAAATGTTCTCATTTATCTCATGATTTCATATGAAGCTTTTAGTTATAGTCACTGGTGCGACTTACTTTATTGTTAGGCAATTGTAAAAAACTAGAATACAACTGGATTAAACTACTTAATTTAGTGAGCATACCATGACTGACAACATGTGGTCTGATACCTTGCAGCAGTAATTTTGTAAAATGCATTTTTCATGAAAATTGTCACTGGTGTTACCTTCCTTATGGGTAACAACAATGAAGATCAGTATATCAGGTCTTATAAAAAAATGAGAAATAATACTTGATAAAAACCTTTAATATAGCCAAAGAAGGTAACACCAGTGACAAAAAAAAGGTACATGTGGTCTTTAAATAATTGCACAAAAAAAGATTTTTAAAAAATCATTAAGCTGTCATTTATATGTATTCATAAAGTCAAAAGGTAATCTAATAATGTGGTCTGAGTTTAAATGTTAGAAAAAGAAACTAATTTAAAGACATCTCGCCATTCCAAAAGTGGACATTTCTGTAGAATGACCCATATAAAGTTGTATGTATCCATCCAAACATACAGTACATACAAGCGACATACTAGCAAACTTAACTCTTTTTCATTTGGTCTCAAAATGCAATTATATTATCATCCAACTCTTTATATAAGGTTGTGTATACTTACGTAGGGTGATATATGCTATAGAGCAAATCTAAACTGTATTTGTGTTCCAAAGATGAACAAAGATCTTACGGGTTTGTAATGTCATGAGGTAGGGCTGCACGATTCTTGCTAAAATCTGGATCACGATTTTTCTCCATGGGAATTGAGATCACAATTCTCTTACACGATTTTCATTTTTTCAACCAAAATTTACTGTACTCAAGTACAAAAAAAAAAAAAAACACAGGACATTCAGTATAATAAAGTGCTGGAGTAACAAAAAAAATAGCCTCTTTTCTTTATTTTAGACCCCTTAAAGTGAATAATTTAAAAGTTTTTGAACATATGAGAACATTAACAAATAATAAATAAAATAATAATAAAATAACCAATAATAATAATAATAAATAAACCAATAATAAAATAAAGCAGACCACAGGTTTGTATTGTTTCAAATCAAGAAACAGGTTTGGGTTGTCTGATAATGATAATAATGATGATAATAATAACATTACTTTTTTTGTCTCTTAGAAATACACATTTGATGGTAGCTTGAGGATGCAGAGGTACATTTTTTTCAATATCAATCAGTAACATCTGTAAAAATTGTAGCAACCTCAGTTTTATATGGTTACATTTATTCTGTTTTTTTTTTTTTTTTTAATTAAGCATTGGTCTCCCACAGTAGCAAGCATACATTTTAAATCATGATAAACACAGTTAAAACCACACATAATGGTACCTCAATAGCATGGTAAAAATATAACTACATGGTTTTGTAGGTAGCCTATTTGTATGAAAAACGGTAGTCTAAAAACATTCAGTATAAATGCACACATGCTATAGCTTAATCACAAATACATACATACTATAATCATATACCATTATATACCACAAGTGTTTCACACTGGATCTCACAGCGCTGTTTAGTGCTCGCGTGATGGAGCCGTTCACATATCGCGTCTTTTGCGCGCTCAAGTTGGTTATTTCAAATGTAGGTGCACAGCAGCTGCACTCATAACGGAAGCGACGCGCTCGGTTTTTCCAGTCCGCGCAACATTGACATAATAAATGCATCTTCTCTAGTGGGCTCGCGCAGCGCAGCAGGTTGAACTTTGGTCTGAGCGGATAAACCTGTACCAATATTGTTACAGTACATCCTCACTCTCACCGTCGCCACCAGGATTTTCCACCCTGGGGTTAATTTTTTTGCCCCCTCTTACCGCTACAAATCCACGAAGCAAACTAACTCTCTTTAGGTCTGCCGCCTTGTTACACGTCACGTGAGTGACAGCGGAACGTGGCCAATGGACCTTTATCGCACTGGAATTGAACACCGGAAGCGCTTGTCGAAGTAGTGTATCAATTGTTCCGGTTATGTATATTTTTCAATATCCTGTAATCACTAGTTGAATAAAAGCCTGTTAAAATGAGCATCTGCAGGATAATTTCAAAATCCGTACATTTTCAGAGACAGGTGAAGAAATATTCTGATGATTACTGTGCACAGAATTTTCCAAACGCAACGGAACTTGTAGTTTTAATCCAATGTACCAATCTGACAAACCCACGGCTCATAAGCATGCGTGATTTCACCACACCGCTCAGTGCTGCAGTGTGTGTGAGACCTGATGAATAAGATCAGAATCAACATATTTATTCATTTGTATTCAATTTTAGTCTTTATTCTGTCATTTTTCATTCACAGTCATTTCACTGTATGTAATTCACATATTTATGACAAAATTCTTAATTAATACTCAAATCACGCTGTCAACGCGTTATACGGTCTAAGATTAATTAGCTAAAATGTTCAACATTGTTATTTCTTTAAGGCAACGTCCGCGCATTCATTCATCTCTTTTAATACTGCTCTTACGAAAATTAACCATGGTATGTGTAGTAAAACTATGGCGATACAAATGGAAATCAGTCCGCTGAAAAAAAATAAAATAAAATATAACATGGTTACTACATTTACTATAGTAAATCCTTGGTTAATTTTGTAAGGGTGTTTATTTAAAATGTATTTTAATGTAAACAGGTATAAAATATGAGAAAAACATTGTTAATGAGAAGACGAAATTGACTGCAGCATGTTAAATTTATTTATTATTCAGAATGCACATTTGGAAGAGAAATATATTAATAGGAACATTTCAGCAGGTGATATGAGATGTAGGCTCAAACATCCTCAGTTTCGAAATGCATACTCCACACGAACGTGCTCCTGCGTAATATTTTAATTCATCCCACGCATCTCATCCATGTTGTGTCAGAAAAAATTGAAAACTGAGGCAGTGTGTCATTGTTTAGAATAAAAACAGCCACGTACACTGCAATAACACCGGCGAAAGAAAGGAAAGAGAGGATTCTCACATTAGTTTTCATTGCGTTGCGATGGGACCGGAAGTGAGGATACACTGCTTCGCTTACCGGATATAGGAAGTGAGATAAAGGTCCATGAGGGAGAGGAGAGACGTAATCGAGATTTATGATTGATTGGTGAAATAATAGTGTTTTGTTATTGTGTGAGTGTGACCAATAAAAAAAAAAAAGTGGGAAATACACGGAAGTGAATTGCCGTCATTTAGAAATGAGATGCATTTATGTATGAATCGAGATTGTGATTTTTTTTTTTCAATTAATCGTGCAGCCCTATCATGAGGGTGAGTAATTAATGACAGAATTTTCATTTTTGTGTGAACTATCCCTTTAAACTCACTTAATGCATTAAATTGACAGCCCTAACAAAACACCAACAGAGAAGAGAACCACTGTCACAGTCACTCCATTAATGCAGGTGAACAGAGCGAGAAAGGCAACTCACCTGAGGTGTCATCCCATGACAGAGGTAAAGGATGGGAATGTTGTCAGTGTCTGGCCCTTGGTCGAGACACAAGTCAGTCTTCAGAGAGTTTCTCAGCTGAGAGGAAAATAAAACGGACGGTTTAGCATCAAGAGAATTAAGTGGACAATCAAACGCTTGTCATTTTTGCTGTCACCCCTCTATTTCACATACAGCAGATAAAACTCAAGGCTGTTTCGCACTTGCATCGTAATACGGTTCAATTCTCTTCCTAATTACAGGTTCTAATTATAAAATTCATTTTCATAAGTGTATGCACACTCATGAATCATCTAAATGATATTCCAGCCAAAGTCCTTGGTGAAGTAAAAGAGCCGTACTGTCACGCCTTCCACGAATAACTCGTTGGGCTTCTGTTTACCTGATTTTACCTCCAGAGTATAAAGCGCCTATTAGTAAAATCATTTCATGCAGAGTCTCAAAAACAATTTCCCTCCATAGGCTTCAAAGCGTATTGCAACTGTTACGTCTAATGAAAATAATGTTTAAACACATGGCTGTATCAGTGACAACGGAATTCCTAGCGGAGGACTTCAATGGATCGTATCTCTGTTTTGGCATTTTCCGTTGGATTCAGCTGAATACTGCTGTGCCTTTTATCACTGCGTGCTGAATTTCTAGCCAACGTGATTGACAGGCTCATCAAATGCAGTCACTCAGAGTAAAGTAATGAGGGCGAGAGCTATTTCTGAGCCCTTTACTCCCAGAATTCATTTCAATAAGGCTGACCTATTTTCCACAGTTTCTTCCTTTTAAATTGTGCCTATGAAAACACATATGATGAAATCAAGCACAGAATGAACACCTCAACCAGACAGACAGTTTTTGCATCAATACTGAGTCAAGTGCGTTATTACTTAGCCTAGTAGGAAATAAAAAGCGAACGAATTGTTTGGACTCGACATGCATGGCTAATAAAAACAGTACGGGTGAGTCGCGCTCCGACGGCATAATTTTGTCAAGCAAATTGGAAAATCCTCTTCAGGCGCCTTGGACGGAACGGCGAGTGGGTGTCACACGTGGCGAGCGCTGCTCTCAAATCCTGCCTCAATGGTACAATATCTGGGCATTCACAATGAGCTGTAGCTTATTCAGCACTCGCAGGAGCCGCGGTTAAAGCATTAGCCGTATGGAGAGAAACTGTCTTGCGACTGCCACTGCTCTGACTGGACTAATCTTTTCACATACAGGCTTTTATTACACACAGTTTGATTCCAGATAACACTGCACTGCTGGGAAATGAATCTATCTGACAAGATGTACAGTTATTTGCACTGTATTTGAACTCTTTATTTGCTCTTTTCATGTGCTGAGCATTTACAACTGCTTCCGTTTCATTGGGTTTAATATAAATACTCACCACTCCGTATGCGATGGTGTCAGTGTACATTCTCATCTCAGGGTAAATGTTCACTAGGTACCAGCGGAAGGTCTTGCACTGCAGTTTTTTTCTCAGTGCTTTCCTTTCTGCAATGTCACCAATGTCTATCCCTGAGTCCTGATGACACACAAACACAAAAATGTAGAGATACCAATGAGTTTAATGGGATAGTTTACCCCATAATAAAAATTCTGTTAACATTTACTCATCTTCAAGTTGTTCCAAACCTGCAGTTTCTTTCTTCTGCTGAGCACAAAGGAAGATATTTTGAAGACTGTTGATAATCTAACTGTTGCTGGTAGTTATTGACTTCCATAGTATTCTTTTTTCTTCTATGGAAGTCAATGGCTACCAGCAACTGTTGGCTACCATCATTCTTCAAAATATCCTCTTTTGTGTTCTCCAAAAGCAAGAAATTCATACAGGTTTTGAACAACTTGAAGGTGAGTAAATGATACAGAATGAACACTAGAGGCGGTAACACAGCATGCACTTGTAATCATTTTCGAACACACTTATGATTACTGTTTCGCTTTCAGGTGTTTTCAGCATTAGGCAATCATGTAGTGATTTCAATGAGAGGTGGTAATAATTTGGCAGGGGGTCGAAAATGGGCACAACACCGGACGTAACAAGCTTGAGCCATAGCTCATCCGGCATGGAATTGGATGTAGGAATCCCGTGAAAAACATGACTCAAGATCAGTGTTGGGCATGTTACTTTAAAAAAGTAATTTGTTATAGTTACTAGTTACTTCTCACAAATAGTGAGTTAGTAACAAAGTTACATCATTATAAAAGTAACTAATTCCCAGGGAAAGTAGCTACTGTGTTACTTAAAAAAAAATTTCAAATATGTCAAATAACTTGGATGCCCCCAATATTAAATATGTTAAATGAATATATTAAAAATATGTTAAAACATTACATTAATGTAGTTAAAACAGTACATTAATCTACACTAATGTTGCTGTGGGACAATGTGGGAGACACGTTATATCATTTGATACTGCAAAGACTACTTTTATTTGTGTATAGTCATAATAACAACAAAACAATGTGCTTTTGTAAAGAAAATAAACAGGGCGCGCTCTCTGCCGTCTTGGTCTTCCATCACCTCTCTTCACAGACACATTAATAAAACAACCTGAATCTCAGAGAATTCCTGCCTCATAGACAAAAAATATATGCATGGAAAGCTCAAAAAATGTCTACTTTTAAATGAAGTCGCGTTGAAAACAAATTATCTTTGATAAAGTAATCCTTATGATACCAACGCAAGCTCCAGTTTTTCCTGTCTAAATATTTCTAATGTAAACATGCCCACGAGTTGCTCCGCTTTTCAAATTTCAAACATCCATGGGGAGGACATGTAGGTAAACACCTACGTCACCTCTGTAAACAAACGTGAATATTCATCAAGTTCATCTCGGCTTCTTTTGGTTTCTGGAAGAAGAAGCGCTGAGAGGAATAAGCCAGAATTTACCTCAGAAGAAGCTTTGCGATGCACAGCTTTGCAGGTCCTATGGCTGAGAGAGAGCCTACTCAGATGAAAACCGTTTTTATTATATTAACGCACATTTTATTTCCAGTAACGGTAATGCCGTTGTAACAGGGGAAACAGTAATTTTTTGACTACTCGTTACTAAAAAAAAATAATGCCGTTAGAAACACTGTTTATTTATAACGCCATTATTCCCATTACTGCTCATGATGAAAGAGCTGAAAGATGAGAGATCGAAAAACAAGCTAAAACAGCATACTTGCGATTGTGGTTTTATGTCACATTCTCTTGTGTTCATGCTATCAGGTAGGTTTAGGTGTAGTGCAGATGGTATGTTATTTTAAAACGTCACGGAGCATTAGAGTTATAGCGCCACTCAGCGGACATTTCAAGTCAGAACTGAGGTAACATGTACATAATCATGTCACATAAAACGCATCATATGTACGTTCATCTGTTCCGGGGAAAAAAAAAAAAAAAACACTCTTAGCGCCACTCAGTGGACATTTCACATTGGATACGCCATGAAATGTAGGCCTACATGTCGCTGCGTATTCCGCGTTTTGCGACAAGTTCCCACAGGTACGTTTTCGTCATGAAATCAGGTTGCATTTTCATGTCCCCATCATGTATGTCATTGTGATTTCTAAAAACTGACAAGAGCAAATCATGGACGAAAGACCCTATTTATCATTTTATTTTACAGTGCAAACCAGAACGTTGTTTGGTTTAAATGTTTAAACAATTGACATATAATCATTCATATTTCATGTGAACACCAAGGAGGACTAATACGCAGACCATTACAATGGCAAAAACAGCTTATATAATGTAACAAAAACAATATGTACCATACGATTAAGTCTATAAAGTGTGGGGATAGTTGTTTTATGCACATTTGCATTGAGTTTCTGCTTGCATTTTCTACGCATTTGATACAGTTTTAGAAATATAGAAAATGTTGTTTCTATATGTTTCTGTATGGCTGAAATTTACACTATAAGTGTCATTCACACCAGTGTTATTTTAGTATCATTACGAAATTGTTAATATTTTTTTTTATATTCTCTGTTTTCTATTTAATTTTTGTTAAAGTTTTAGCCATTTCATCCTATGTTTTTTTTTAACATACGTCTATATCATTTTTTTTTTATTAATTTTTATTTCTGTTTTAGTTTATCAAGTTAAACTAAATGAAACTGATAAATGTTTCTTTTAGCTAATATATATATATCTTATTTCAGTTAACATTTATTTTATTTCAAGTATTTTTTTTTCCTTTTCTAATGATTTTAATTTTATTTTTAATTAACTAACCCCGACCCACACAAATAGCCTATTATGTTGTTTTTCTTTTCTCAAATTAAGATGTTTTAAACAAAATAAGCTTTATTACAGTCAGTTTATAGGTTTTTTCCAATGTGCTCAATATCATTTCCAGTCTTTTGTAATTTAACTAACAAAAGCCAGTTTCTTAAAATGATAGTCCACCCAATAATAAAGCATTAAATAAGATATTTTGATAAATTTTGGTAAGTGAACACGCTGGTTTTGGTTCCCAAAATATATGACTATGACATTCTTCAAATTACCTTCTTTTGTGTTCAACAGAAGAAATAAATGCATACAGGTTTGGAACATAAAAATGATTAAAAATGATGACAGAATTGATAACATTTCCACTCCATGTTGTACCAACCAATGATCTATAGGCATGCCCATAATGTAATATGGTACATACTTTTGTCCTTACAATGGAAGAGATTATCAAAGTGGAGATTTAGAATCAGGCTCAATTGCCATATATTATAGCAGTGATTTTTGAAAATGCAGCATTGAGATCCATACCACTGGAACTGAAATAGCGAAGAACATATCAGTTCATGTTGCTCAGCACACTAGAGTCATGTCTTTGTTCCTGCGTCAACAGTCACTTCCCGCTCTCCCTTTCCCTCCTCTCAACATTCATCTTGGGTCTGGGAATCTGCTGCAATCTCACGACGCCTTCCGCTTTCACCAGATCTTAATTGCTGTCTCGCTGATAAATGCAAGAGCAGGGCCAAAGCTCCCTAAATAAATGGAGCACTGTAACATATGGTTGGAAGCAGAGCTGAGGGCTGGAGAACTATAAATGAGGTAATGGCTGCTTAATAGACAAAAACAACTGTATTTCTCTATGCATTCTAATCACTTTTCTATGGCCCTTTTAATCAGATTTACTTTCCAATTATTCGTTATGTATGACTGTACAGTACTGACTGTGTGCATAATTTTTATTCCTGACAAAAGAGTGTTTATGGGTCACTCCTGTTCCTGTTTTAACTTGGTAACTAAAAATAATAATAATAATATGCTTGTGACATAATTAAGAGCAGGTCATATGGGTTTTCGAAAAATATCTTTTTTGCAGTTTGTAATGCACTGTAGCTATCCTTTAATTGAACAGTCTGCAAAGTTGTTAATCAAAAAAGTGCACTATACATAAAGATATTGTCTCTCAAAAAAAGAGTTGATTCTGAGTCACATTAACGTGTTGTCATATTTTCGAATCTTCTGCCTGTTACCGATATACGTCACTGCAACACATTAGAAAGATCCCCACCTGCCTGCAAAATATGAACAGTTCCAATTCCACTAGTTAGTGTGTTTACATCATGTTGCTGTGTTCTGCGCTGTGAAAGCAAGTTTTTGTTTACATTGCCAAAAGATGATGATGTGAAGAATCAGTGGTTCAAATTCATTTTTTTCCACGATACCACAGAAATACAATTTGAACCTTTCGTTGTGTGTTCATCATTTTACTGAGGACTGCTTCTCTAATCTTGGCGTTTATCTTCTTTGGCTTCTAATCTTATTTATTTGGACCAACAAGCATCTCTGAACCACAACCTTTAAGTACGATTGATATGTTATGTGCATTTTCAAGTGAGCGCTTAAAATATCTGTTTTTTTTTTATTTTTTTTTTTATTTATATATATTGTCACGGGGGCGGAGCAAAGCGACAGACACAGGGGGCGTGACGTCAGGCCTCGGAGAGGCTTTTATTAAACAATAAAACAAAGTGTCCAAAAAGGGGGGAAAAAGTGTCCAAAACAAAAGGGGGATCTGGTGTCCTCGAAGTGACGGGGTTCCGTGAAGGAGGGGTAGTGTTCCAAAAGGGAAGGGTCCAGGTAAGGGGCGGAGTCCGGCGGCCGCACGCGCTCCCCGCTCAGGTCCGGGGTGCGAGGGGCGGCGGCTTCTCTAGCGGCATCGTCCTCCTCCACCTACGCGGCGCTTCTGGGGGATAACACGGCCCGGCATCCTGGCCCGTCAGCCGTTACGGGTGCGGTCCTCATCCGGACCCGCGGGGTCCGGCAACTCGTCCTGCGGCGCTGGTACCCTCTTCACCCCTTCCTGGACCCACGAGGACACCAGCGTGCATGCACGGGGAAGAGACCGGTCTCCTGAGGAGAGGCGCGCTCGGCATTTTAACAGCGGCGGTGATGAGGCTTCATTCACATCAGGTGTGCCTCATCACACGCCGCCAGACCTGGATGTTTCAGCGCCCCTCCTCCTCCCACACGCCCACTCCCGTCGGGAGCCTGGTGAAGGGCGGCGATTACCGACGGGGTGAAGCTGATAGTTAGGGGGGAGGCAGCCGACTCGTCACAATATATATATATATTTTTTTTTTTGCTAAAATGTGATGTATACCTAGTGCAGCTTCAGATTTCCACATAAACCAAGATATTAATGTTTTGCTGAAACAGTTCTGATAATTCGCCGTGAACCCACTATTTCCTACGAATGTGTCGATTAATGTAGACTGTCGTTGTTCTAATTACTTTGTTTAATAATAAAGAATGTAACATATTTTGGTTTACAAACTGTGTTGTTTCATCAGTTAGTCACATTAGTACTTGGCTAACGTATCCACCATTATTGTTTTGTTATGTGTTTACAGTTCAGCAGCTAAACTTTAGCTGTGGGCGTGTTTCACTTGCATAAGTGTTAAACAAAATGTTTTTATGTTTTATGGCAAAGTTCACTTTTTTACATGTTGTTTAAACATAAATGTGTGTTGGCAGTGTATGTACACATCTACACTATAATGATAAAAATCCATGCAGTGGTTTTTAATTAAACTGTAAAATAATATCCCCTTTTTCAGATCGACCCATTCTCAGATGCCTGTCGATGTGGCGTCACACTGACAGAGGCCGCTCCCACGACAGCTGATTGACATGAGTGTCTTACCTCAGATGGTAGCACTCACTAACTTGCTCAAGTTTTCCTCTCTGTACCAATCACAACAGGTTTGGCCAGCTGACCAAACAGAGCAGAGTAGGATTATACAAGGGAGGAGTTTACAGACATTTTGCTCAGAACTGCTTGAATGAACCATTTTGAAATCACTGACAAATGACTCTATAAATGTGTATTCTGAGAAAATTACAATGTTTTCTGACCTTGCATGTAAACCTGTTGTAGGGGACTCCAACACAATATTAGAACACTTTGAAAAAAAACATATGACCTGCTCTTTAAAAAAGTATTTCTATAAAATGTTATATCAGACCTCTCAAATTCTCTGGTTAAGCTCAGCCAGTCAACTGTCAATGGAATTTAAAAGTGTCATCAATTAAAAAAAAAAAAAAAAAGTGTAATTAAACACGTTGTCTGGCCTTCCAGCATGCAGTAAAACGCCTTAAAATGGTCCAGAATGCTGCAGTACACGTGGTCTTCTGTGAACCCAAAAGGGCTCCCTACACACCTCCTTTGTCTCGCTACACTGGTTGCCAGTATCTACCCACATCAGAATCAAACCACTGATGCTGCCATATAAAATCTGCACCCTCCCACACACACTCAGTTTTACACATCTACGCTTCCTCTGAGACTGCCTCATTGTGATGGCAGCACAAGCGCCACTCATTCACAGACCCCAGCACTTTCCAGAACATTCACATTCACTGATGCTGGAATATTGCAAATGCCACCAGAACAACCCTATCCAACTTATTTTTCAGTGCGGAAGTAAGCTGTTTTCTGTGAATGTGTGAGACTTCCATTAGCCACTGTAGGGAAATAAAGAGAAGAATAACAAAGTGCAGTAAATGATAAAACTGTTTGCGCTACACACCAGTGTGTTTATAATTAAGACAATAAATTAAAATAATATGGTAAGAAACAAATGTTGTAATGTCAAGCAGCAAAAAAGCTGTTTTGTATGGCTAAAAATAGCAGGAAGCAGATGACACCAGAAACCAGACACATTAAACTTACAAATGGCTGTGCCAGCTCTTACAGGAAAAATAAGGTGGATAAATTCTTCTAAAGCCATGGTCACATGGATTTTGAGCTTGTGAAATGCCTACAAACACTGCAATGGCTGCATATCATGTCACACCCTTGCATGCACATAAATGGAAATCAATGTTACATTTTATATATATATATATATATTACAACATGAATCATCTTTGTAACTTGAATTGCAACTTTTCTCCTTTGTCTCCTTTGGATGAATTGTGTTTTCGCATTCCTCATTTATAAGACATGTTAGATAAAAGCATCTGCTACTTAAGTGAATGTAAATGTCAACATGACTTTCCAGCGGCATGTGCAGCAGCTGACATAATAAACCTCACCTCTTGTGGAATGTTCCAGGCCATGTAGACGTGGCTTTTAAACTCATCCATCCACACTTCAGCCACTCTCAGAGCATTTCTGCGTACGTGGGTAGTGAGATCCTCGGTGTAGGGTTTGTGGGCGCGCTCAATATGGGCGATACGGGCACAGGGCAACACCTCCACACTTCCTCCACACTGCCACACCTACACACACAGACACAATGAATCTAAATAAAAATACATTTTCATGCTGACAAATAAAAAAGGCACAATGCTTGGCAAGACAGATCTACTTGTTGGCCCAGACTGAAGAACAGATGAAGTGAAGATCTTGCATAACATTCTAAAACTAAAGCTCATTTGGACCTCTTAAGAACACCCAGACCACCATAAACGCTAAAGAGTCTGAAAGGGAATTTAATAAATGGTCTGTGGAGTAAATAAGATTTAAAATTAAGGGAAAGATAATGAATGCACCCATGTTTTTGAGCAGCTGTCTTTTATGGCAGTATACTAACAAAGATGGAAGCTCAAAAGTGACTGATTTAGAACATTCTACAGTGCAGTATTCAAATAGTACGATGGCGTTTTAGTGCCATGTTAAAAAATAAAAAAAGATTACGAATCTAAAATTACGCGATTAAAGTCGTAATATTTCAAGAATAAAGTTGAAATTACAAGTATAAAGTTGAAATATTACAAGAATAAAGTCAAAATATTGTGAGAATAAAGTTGAAATATTACGAGAATAAAGTTGAAAAATTTCGAGAATAAATAAATATTTTGAGAATAAAGTCTAAATATTACGAGAATAAAGTTTAAATATTACAAGAAAAAAGTAACAAAAAAATCAAGAGTAAAGTTGAAATGTTTTGAGAATTTAAATAGTAGAAATTAAAGTTATAATACAGCCTATATTGAGCATGAAAATGGCCCGGATTGAGAGCACTGGGAGAAGGTGCCAGGCCACCAGAATTTATTTGAATATTGTTGCATCTGAGCGGCCACATCATTTACTGGGATGAGGAAGAGTCAATTTTAAGGACTCACAGAAACAGCTTAATATCAAGAATATGATATTTATTAACAGACTGAACAGGAACAACTTTTTATCTTAAAGGAGAAGTCCACTTCCAGAACAAAAATTTACAGATAATGAACTCACCCCCTTGTCATCCAAGATGTTCATGTCTTTCTTTCTTCAGTCGTTAAGAAATTATGTTTCTATGGTGCCCCGAGTTTGAACTTTAAAAATGCAGTTTAAATCCAGCTTCAAACGATCCCAAATGCGGTTGTAAATGATCCCAGCTGAGGAAGAAGGGTCTTATCTAGTGAAACGACTGGTTAATTTTATAAAAATAATACAATTTATATACTTTTTATGTCAAACACGCGTCTTGTCTTATTCTGCCTGAACTTTATTTTTTTCCGGTTCATGACAGTTAGGGTATGTCGAAAAACTCCCATCTCATGTTATCCCTCAACTTCAAAATCGTCCTATATCACTGTTTTACCTTTTTTGTTAAGGGTGTTTGATCTTCTTTGCATGTTCAAAGACTGGGTTGGTACTTCTGCAGTGATGTAGGATGATTTTGAAATGTTTTTTGAAGTTGAGGGAGAAAATACGATTGGAGTTTTTCGACATACCCTTCGTCTTGAACCAGAATACACAGAGTTCAGGCAGAGCAAGACAAGATGAGCATTTGAGATTAAAAAGTATTTAAATTTTATTTTTTTAATGAAAATAACCGATCATTCCACTAGATAAGACCCTTCTTCCTCGGCTGGGATCATTTACAACCGCATTTGGGATCGTTTGAAGCTGCATTTAAACTACATTTTGGAAGTTTAAACTTGAGGCACCATAGCAGTCCATTATATGGAGAAAAATCCTTAAATGTTTTCCTCAAAAAATATAATTTCTTTACGACTGAAGAAAGAAAGACACAAACATCTTGGATGACAAGCGGGTGATTACATTATCTGTAAATGTTTGTTCTGGAAGTGGACTTCGCCTTTAACATCAATTCACACACCCATTCGACATTCCTTTGGGGGGCACTGTAGCTCTCTTATTTAACCCATTTTGATTCTAAAAATATATGGGGGATTATTAGCAGAAATCATACCATGTGTCATACTCGCTGAGACAGTGCTTGGAAATAATATTTCATGTTTTCGATTATTTCGATGCATTCGTTATTGAAGTTGGAGTGGACTAGAAGGCAGTCTAATTTAATGAAACAAATGTCTCATTATTGTAATCGGAAAGATGATTGACGTACATGCCGCTTATACTGAAGCGAATACAGCGATCTGTCACACCACATTCACGAAAAACACATTATTGTAAGACATATTGTTTGTATTTCGCTATAAAACTGACGGAATTTGAAAGCTGAGACTTTGGAATTTCTCCCAGTGCTCCCATTTGCATGTGCAATAGGCTAGAATATACTCTCAAAATATTATAACTTTAATCTTGTGATTGCTACGAATTAATTTTAGTAATTTTGACCGTATTCTCAAAATATTTTGACTTTATTCTCGAAACATTTAGACTTTATTCTCAAAACATTTGGACTTTATTCTTGAAACATTTCGACTTTATTCTTGTAATTTTGACTTTATTCTCAAATATTTCAACTTTATTTTGATAATATTTCAACTTTATTCTCGTAATTTCAACTTTATTCTCAAAATATTTTGACTTTATACTCGAAATATTAAATCTAAAACGCCATCGTAACATAGAGGTCTACATGTGAAAAAGTTTGGAGATAGCATTTTGCTAAGCTAACCATCATCTTGCACACAAACAAATAAACGTTGCATTTTTTAACGAGATCAGACAAATTTTACTATAGTTCTTAATACTTAACAAATTGCACCTTTGTGAAAAAGTAGGCACACTTCAGCATACTAAATGCAATTAGCTGAATTTTAGAGTGATTTTTGACCTCCTTGTTCGCAATGCACGATTTTATCCCAGATTTTCACTCGCTAACATTGTCTCCTTCATATTCTTCTTTGTTTATTTCCCATATCAATTCTTGTGTGTGTTTGGTTGTGAAAGGCAGACTTAAAAGTAATTTGAAACTTAAAGTGCCCCTATTATGCGTTTTCAAATATGTCCTTTCATGCAGTGTGTCATGTAGCTGTATGTGAACATAAACTATCTGCAAAGTTGTGAAGCCGACAGTGCACGATAAATAAAGTTATTGTCTATCAAAAAAAAGAGTCGACTCACATTTGCCTAAACGAGTCGTCAGGAATTCAAATCTTTGTCTGTTACGGCCGCACGTCACGAAGTAACAGATTTGCATAATGTCCGCCCACGTTCTACGTCGCGAACAACTTGCCCGCCCATACACTTCCATGGGGTTTACGTCACATGGAAATTACACGTACATTATAGGGAAGACGCTGTATCATACGCTGTGAGTAAAACTGTTTTATATTCACTTCCAAAAGATGATGAATCTATAAAGTTTGTATTTTCTAGCGATCGTTCAAAAAACGTAGTTGTGTATGTTATGTTGTGTAACAACCCTGCACATGTCATACTAACCGGTTAAATCACGCTTCTGTAGTTCTGTTGTTCAGCTGTGGATCCACTGTAGTCTGACAATTTGTGATTGATGCAGCTTGACTGTCTGTCTGTCTCATTAGTTGGAGTAATGATAAAGGATGGCGCACGAAGCGGCTTTCACACCGAATGCGGAAAGCGCTGTGCTATGAAACCCATTCGTTTCAATTGCTTCCGCCGCGCGAGGACGACTTGTTTCGGTCTCGAACAAAGCAGACGCGCAGTGGAGCGTGCACGTCGCAGATAAAGTTCAAATGAGTTGTTCAAATGAACTTTTGTCGCTGTGCTCTGAAGGGCTGCACTGAACCAAGCGACAGCGCAGCGCTTTCCGCGTTCGGTGTGACAGCCGCCTTAATGCATTATTCAATGTTGGAAGTTTACAACATAGAGGTGTGCCCGGTTCGGATATAAAAGCAAATTGCGAGCACTTTCCACGGTAGTCACGATAGTTAACATGTCGATCAGCCACTTCAGCCGTTTCATCATCAGACTCTGACTGGAATTGTTATGGTAAAATCGATGCCATCTTTTCTATGTATTGACAAGTCTCCAGGGCTGTCGTTCAGTAATGGCAATGGGCGTTTCGTTCTCCGACACGCTGTGCGCGGTAAACCAATCATAAAGGACTGCGCCATCTGACCAATCACAGCAGTGAGGGCTCACGGAAAGGAGGGGTTTAGAGAGACTGATTCTTCAAACTGCTTCGCACGAGTCGTTTAGGAATCATTTAGAAATGGGGTAAAATTAAATCTATTTTTGGAGAAAACTGAAGTGTTTTTTGACCTTGCATACATGTAAACCTGTTTTGGAAGTCCATTAAAACAATATTAGCAACCTTTAAAATGGCATAATAGGGGCACTTTAAGAACTACTTAAGAACACCCTTTTGCAATTTCATAATCATGTCTCTGAAATACTGTTGAATGTACTGACAAAGATTTATGATAAACTAAAACATAATGTAATGTCTTTGATATTGAAACCTGGATGTCATGGATTTAACGTATTTGAAATTACACATGATGAAGTGGCAATTTAATACATTTGAAATGTATTAACTTGTAAATGCAATATCTTGCTTTAAAAACGTACACTTATTTTAATGTGTTGTCTAAAAATACCAAAGCACATGTAAAGTATAATTTTAACTGTAGTGTATTGTTCAATTTAAAGGTCATCATTACAATCATTACATTGTTACAAATGTGTAATTACAAATATATTAAATGCATAACATACAGGTTACAATAGAAAATAAATTAAATTATGTTTTAGTTTACATAAATGCTTGTCAGTGCACAAAATATACTTCAAAGACATAATGAAAGTGTACTATTATTAAACAATTATTTAAAATGTACTTAAAAGTAAAGCAGAAAAAGTAAAAAGCATATATGTTATAGTGACATTTTATTTCATTAATATTATTTTATCTGTATTTATTTATTTAATTTAGTAATAATACACATTTCTCTCAGTTTACCCATCGTTTTGGTTTATCTGTCACTGAGCAGGTCATTATTTATAATGCTTCAAAATGGCACCTCCATAGCCATTCTAAGCTGAAGACCTGTCCAAACCCAAATAGTACTCTTGTGAAAAGCTATTCTGTACTGTCTCAAAAAAATATAAAACTGCATATAGGGCAAAAAGCTTTTTTTACAGCAGAAATAAAATATGCACGTAACAACTATCTATATGTAGACAAAACTTCCATTGCCCTGTAAAGAAGAGAACTGCATTCTGAAGGCATTGTTATGGTCAGGCAATTTTCAGCAACCACAGTCTGTGGAAAAATATGACAATCAGAGAGGTCAGGACTTCACTTTGAAGCCAGAGGAAAGATATCAAGATTGTGTCGAGTGTATTATGAGGCTGAGCAGTAGAAGCTATCAAGGATGCCCGATATACGCTTCACTCCAGCAGGTGCACTCTGCTCTCACTGTGGGGAGGAAGATGAAGCTGTCATTATAGCTCAAACAGGACTCCCTATCAATGTATTGCTCACTCTTAAAGGATGTCGGCACCGACAGCCATTTGAAGCGACAGGCCACATGAAGTCAAACATTTTCAATGAGAGCTGTCAATTACCAGAAACATGAACGACTGTTGCAGATTAGGAAAAAAAGAACAGTTGACACTATCAAGTTTGGAAAAATTAAGACTTTGTTTTTATATTTAATGTTTTTAAAAGAAGTCTCTTATGCTATCCAAGGCTGCATGCATTTGATCAAAAATACAGTAAAACTGTAATGTTGTGAAATATTATTAAAATTTATAATAACTGTCCGTGGTCTTCCATCTGCTGGCTCCCTTCTATTTATATTGACTCTCACACTACACAGTCTGTTACACGTCATCCTGTACTACACTTCCCATGTTCCATTGCACTGATTGCACTCTCACCTGCAGCCAATCAGACACTATAAATACGAGGCTCTAACCACCATTCAGGTTGTTAGCGTGTATCGTTTGTTTGTCGATAGCTACATTACAGAGCCAGTTTCCGATCCCAGTTGTCTAGTCAAGTCAATTCTCGTCTTGTTATTCCCTGATTGTCTGTTACTTGTGTTTTGTGGATTATCCGTTTGCCTTTCCCCCTGGATTACGTTCGCCGTTGTTTGACCCAAGCCTGGTCACTGGGCTACTCTTGTGTCTTGCCCTCAATATACCTGTTTGCCATTGTCTGACCCTTGCCTGTTTTTGACCACGTTTGTAAATAAAGCTTGCATATGAATCTGCACGCCTCTAGTCTCAGTTGCTTTGTGATAGAGGTCTTAACGGAGGACCCGAGACCCGAGGACCCAGGACCTGTGGGACCCGGGTCTGTTTAACATTTGTATGTAATACCCGAATCGATCGGAGAACACCACACCCGCCAGTGATCAGTGTTGGTCAGCACTTTGCGTGTGTTTTTTTAACTTGCAACTTGTAAAATTAGGATGAGAAAAGTGTGAGCGGGAAATAAGGTGGGAAAAAAAACATGCGTGACGCGAAGTTAATCTTAGTACTGCAAGTGGACGGTATCAAGCTGTCTCATGTGAATTCCTCCTTTAAGCTTCTTGAGAATAACTAGGTGGAGCTTTAAGCATATGTTTTGTATTGTTCTCTTTTACTGAAGAAGAGACGCACCTGTTATTGAACACGCACGATGGTGCAGTGCAGGGTATATGCAAGTATACGGCGTACCCACTTCAGTCGGCTTTGTGTATACCCTTTTCTAAATCCACTCTGATGTGCAACATTCAGTAGCATCTTGCATTAGCCAAAATCATGACAGTCCACCACATGATATCTAATCCAACTGCACGTAAATAATAAGGTTTTTTTTTTTTAATCAATATTAGTGCTGGGCATTAATCACATCCAAAACAAAAGTTTTTATTTGTATAATATATGTGTGCGTACTGTGTATATTTATTATTTATTTATAAAGACACACACATACAGTATATATTTTGAAAATATTTACAAGTATTTACATGTATATACTTATATTCCTATAATTGATATAATATATAAATATATTTAATATATAAAGATCAAAATATTTTTTTGAAATATATACATGCATGTGTGTATATTTATATATACATAATAAATATACACAGTACACACACACACATATTATGTACACAAATACTTTTATTTTGGGTGCGATTGATCGTGAAAGCTCTTTGCGCTGCGTATTTTTAAGCAAAACTTTTTTTATAAAGACACATTAATTTGATCAAAATTGACAATAAAGACAGTAAAAACAATCTTTTAAAAAATGTATGTTTTCCACAAACCTTTTCCACAACTTAAAAAAAAAGTTAAAAATAAGATAAAATAAGAAACATTATTTATAACCAAGCACAAATAATTATTTATTATCTAAAAAAAAAAAAAAACGCTTTAAATCAGTATATTACAAGGATTTCTGAAGGATTTTATAACACTGAAGACCAGAGTCCTAAAAATGTACCTTTGCCATCACATGAGTGAATTATATTAGAATAGAAAAAATTATTTTAAACCGTAATAATATTTCATAATATTACCGTTTTACTGTTTTTTTTTTCCCCCCAAAAAAATTGTAAATATAAAGTAAATAAATATTACTCTAATGTTTTTACCTGTAACGCAAGGAAATGAGCAGTCACGATGCAACAGCTACTAGTAGGAGTGCGGACAGCAGTCTGCTGCGTGATTCAGTCAGATACAGCGGTCGAGTGTGAACGCCTACTAGCATCCAGAAGAGCAGTAACTCTGTGACCTTGAGCGATTTAATCGCTGTCAGTTTTAACACAACCTGAAGAGAACAGGAGATCTGGTCAAGCAGACACGCCAATCACTCTTGGTTGTGAAAGCACCTGCCCTGACTCGTGTAGCACTTTGGTAAGTGGCTCTATGAGGTGCTTGAAAGGGGCTAAAAGAGTCAGTCGGTTCAAATCTAAAATCACACCAGGCTACAGTTATAAGCAGGAACACAATTAGTCCTTGCTTTGAGTCAATTACGAGTAACCCTTCAATGAAATCAGCAGTTTCTATGACAATGGCACACCAATGACATGCAGACTCGGAAACAGCACGCGGCACATACAATTCACTCCCTTGGAAATGTCTGAAAGCAAAAGGTCCAAGGACAACCAGCTTGGATGGTTTCCCAGATCAGAACGGTGCAATTAAAAGCACTTACCATTACTATATACTTAAGTGGCAGTTGTTAAATTGAAAGAAAAGAGGCGAACCGAAATTCTCAGCGTGGGTGGAATTGCTGTTGTCACGGTTTATTGTCGTTGTTGACCATAGCGTGCATTAGCAGTCGCACTGCACTGATATTTACTCCTGTATAATTTACTCTTGTCAGACTCAATGTTTGACAGTCGCTGCTCTACTGTGAGTAACGTGCACACTGAACTGAGTAGTGGGTGGTTTAAAAATGTCTGTTCCTCAAGTATGTGCGCATATATGTGTGAATGTGTGACCGCCCGCTTTTATCCCTCTTTTCTGCATGCCAATCCTCCTACGGACACTCACGGTTTCCCAAAACTAGAGCAGCTCTGCCATTTGTCAGTACTAACTTTTGTCTCTCTGTTTTTTTAGCCTTCGGTGTGCTAACATTTACTCTCAAATGATCATCCAAATGCTTGAATTTGTTCTGCCGTGATGACACTGATTGGAGAGTACACTGGTTCAAATGAACCGAAATGTCATTCATTTCCTGGTGCAAACATTTGTTCAAGGGTGCTCCATCTCCATGGAGTGCACTCACCTCACATCACGGAGAGATGTTTGGGATAGCAAGAGTGGCAGAATCAACTGCTCGTGAAACAATGTCCATGCCTAAAATTGAACATTAGTGTACACACCGAATATTTGCTGCTATCTTTAATTAAATATGGCGTGAAGGGATAATGACCAGTCAGCACCTTAGCTTCAGGGGTTATTTTTGTGATTATGACTTTCTGAGTGTACATTATGTTGCTTATTACACAGCTACAGTACTTTTCAAGGAAACAAATAAGTGGACATGAAATTTTGATTTATTTTTAATATGTGAGCAGAAAGGCACTGTGGAGTCACATGAGATAAATGAAACTAGCACAGATGTCTATGTAAATTATACATTTTAGTGCCAATTACAAATAAATATTTGATTGTGGTGATTGGTAATCAAAAACCATGTTAGAGAATGGTGTTGCTATGTTAATGTGTTCACAGAACAATGGTTGGTTTTTTAATTAGTTTGATTTAAAGTGCCCCTATTATGCGTTTTCAAATATGTCCTTTCATGCAGTGTGTCATGTAGCTGTATGTGAACATAAACTATCTGCAAAGTTGTGAAGCCGACAGTGCACGATAAATAAAGTTATTGTCTATCAAAAAAAAGAGTCGACTCACATTTGCCTAAACGAGTCGTCAGGAATTCAAATCTTTGTCTGTTACGTCACGAAGTAACAGATTTGCATAATGTCCGCCCACGTTCTACGTCGCGAACAACTTGCCCTGCCCATACATTTCCATGGGGTTTACGTCACATGGAAATTACACGTACATTATAGGGAAGACGCTGTATCATACGCTGTGAGTAAAACTGTTTTATATTCACTTCCAAAAGATGATGAATCTATAAAGTTTGTATTTTCTAGCGATCGTTCAAAAAACGTAGTTGTGTATGTTATGTTGTGTAACAACCCTGCACATGTCATGCTAACCAGTTAAATCACGCTTCTGTAGTTCTGTTGTTCAGATCCACTGTAGTCTGACAATTTGTGATTGATGCAGCTTGACTGTCTGTCTGTCTCATTAGTTGGAGTAATGATAAAGGATGGCGCACGAAGCGGCTTTCACACCGAATGCGGAAAGCGCTGTGCTATGAAACCCATTCGTTTCAATTGCTTCTGCTGCGCGAGGACGACTTGTTTCGGTCTCGAACAAAGCGGACGTGCAGTGGAGCGCGCACGTCGCAGATAAAGTTCAAATGAGTTGTTCAAATGAACTTTTGTCTCTGTGCTCTGAAGGGCTGCACTGAACCCAGCGACAGCGCAGCGCTTTCCGCGTTCGGTGTGACAGCCGCCTTAATGCATTATTCAATGTTGAAGTTTACAACATAGAGGTGTGCCCGGTTCGGTTATAAAAGCAAATTGCGAGCACTTTCCACGGTAGTCACGGTAGTTAACATGTCGATCAGCCACTTCAGCCGTTTCATCATCAGACTCTGACTGGAATTGTTATGGTAAAATCGATGCCATCTTTTCTATGTATTGACAAGTCTCCAGGGCTGTCGTTCAGTAATGGCAATGGGCGTTTCGTTCTCCGACACGCTGTACGCGGTAAACCAATCATAAAGGACTGCGCCATCTGACCAATCACAGCAGTGAGGGCTCACGGAAAGGAGGGGTTTAGAGAGACTGATTCTTCAAACTGCTTCCCACGAGTCGTTTAGGAATCATTTAGAAATAGGGTAAAATTAAATCTATTTTTGGAGAAAACTGAAGTGTTTTTTGACCTTGCATACATGTAAACCTGTTTTGGGAGTCCATTAAAACAATATTAGCAACCTTTAAAATGGCATAATAGGGGCACTTTAAGAAAGAAGAGAGAGAGAATTACCCTAGTTTTGATTCCTTTACACTGGTTGCCTGTAAAATTTAGAACTGAATTTAAGGTTTTGTTGATGGTTGCATGACATTGCCCCAAAATATATTATTGACCTTTTGATTCATTATCAAAAGACAAGGAATATGAGATCTTTGAGTCAGAGGACTCTTCATGTTCCTAAAACTAGATTAAAATCAAAGGGTGGTAGGGCATTCTAAGTGGCTGTTTTACGTTTATGGAACCCTCTTCCAATGCATATTAAATCTTCCCCCTCTATGGATGCGTTTAAGTCTAGATTAAAATCGTATCTTTTTAGTATAGCTTTTAGAATTGATTACACTATAAAAAAATAAAGATTCTTTGGCATAAATGATTCCATGAAGAACCTTGAACATCCATGCAACTTTTCAAATGCAGAAAAGGTTCTTTATGGTGGAAAAAAAAGGTTCTTTAGATTTTTAAAACGTTCTTTAAAACGGTTCTTTTAAGAACTGTTCACTGAAAGGTTCTTTGGGGAATCAAAAACGGTTCTTCTGTGGCATCACTGCAAAAGCAACCCCTTGGCGCATTTATTTTTTAGAGTGTAGAGTGATCAGGATTTAATTTTTAACTTTAATTTTGTTTGTGGAGTATGTAATGATGCTGGAAAGCACTTTGGTTGATGGCAGTTGTTTTTAAACGTGCTATAGAAATAGAATTTGTATTGTATTGTATTAAAAATCTTAATTCTTGGAGGTCTTTTAAAATATGTGTCCAAAAAATGTGATAAATAATCACAGCTGATAGTGCTTCTTGTGGTTCATTTGTCTTTCTGGAAATATAAAGTCAATTTGAGTATTCTATGAAGTGTGGTCTTTGTATAATGCACATTTTGGCAAATGTAAGTGGGCTGTTTGAGTACACTCTTAAAAATAAAGGCTCCAAAGGGGTGGTTCTATGGTCATTTTTGGTTCCTCAAAGGACCTTTAAGTGACCAGTTCTCAAATTAACCATTTTGAAGAACATTGTAAAAATCTAAAGAACCTTCTTCCACTATAAAAACCTTTTCTGCGTTTGAAAGGTTCCATAGATGTTCAAGGTTCTTCATGAAACCATCAATGACAATAAAGAACCTTTATTTTTAAAAGTGTATGTGCATAGGAAATTCATATACTGTAGGGTACAACGGAGCTAAAGACACACCCTAAGAACAAATGTGCTTTTCTCTGTACCCAAAATGTATGATTGCAGAAAAATATATACGTTTGTATTGAACATTTATGGAGCAACCGATTTAGTGTGAAAATAAATCATGTCGTTCATTTTGTTTAAAAATCTTATAAATGTATGAAGTGGCAAGGGGGGCACACACAGGGTCGAAGGCTCACCAGCATGGGGTAAAAAGCACAGTATTGATACAAATACTTTAGCTAAAATTATGTTTTTTTAATAATGTGTAAGTTAATACTTGTTCAAAACAATCACTTTCACAAAGTACTATTTTCTGCTTATTTTGATAAATAAAAGAATTAACTTTTGTTCAATAAATATACTGTTATTAAAATATGTTAATATAAAACATATATATTAAAATACAGAAACAAAATTAAAGGAGATCCCATAGTAATTTAATATAGATGTACAGTAGTAACAACGAATGATATTTTATTATATGCTTTGAATATAATCATGTTTTTAAATATGATGGTTTCATTCCAAACATGGTGATTATCTCTAAGATGGACGCCCAACATAATATATGATATTTACCATATCTAACAATGTCATGTCAACAGATGGAAAAGTCAGCCTTCTATTACTTGTGTTAATTATTGTGCCTTTTAGCCCCAACAGCAGGAGTGCATTTTACCCCAAATACCATATTTTTACACATTTTTTCGTAATATAAAAACTGGTGCTTTAATTATCCTAAACGAAACTGAAAATTATTAAGAAGACCTTTGTCTCAAAATATATTTAAAACTTTTAGCAATTCTCATTTGCTACTTAAATCTACAACATTCAAAATCAAAAACACCAAATATTAGATCAAGCAAGCACAGAATCAACTTTGCGCCGCTGCCAACAATCGCGTCAAAAATCAGGCAAATTTGCACATGTATCTTGAAAAGTGGATGTTTTGCTACGCCACGTTTTTCTGCCTTCTAGTGGTTTAGAGAAAAGTAATATCAAAGGAGCCTTTTAGCCCGGGGCACCTTTAGCCCCATTGTACCCTATTCATATACTGTGCACAGAACCTCTGTTAAAATGTTTTTTAAAAGGCTCTTTGTAACAGTTCTATTTAGAACCGTATCATCCTAAAGAATCATTTCACAGGGTTCTTTTTTTTTATCTTAATTTTAAATCTTTTAACTGTTGGCACCTGATTATTGATTTTTTCTGAAGCTCAACCATTCAACTACACAGACTGTCAAAACATTTAACAGGTACTATCGTTTTTAAAATGTTAACTTTCAAATTGTAACTACTTTCTTATCAAACATGTCTTTTTTTCTTCTTTTACATTTTTTAGCAGAACATGTGGCCAGCTCTCTTCTCCACTTATCAAGTGACATTGAGATACCGAATATATGATCCATATTTTTAGAGCTATTATAGGCTTATGCATAAACATGCCCAGTCACAAAACATTTAAAGCTATTCCATAACTTTTTATTACTTTTTCCTTTTAACATTGTGCACTCACTATCCATGCACAATGGCTACATTTTGCCTTCGTAAACTGAATTGCTTTTACTTAAAGAAATAAAAGAGAATAAAAGCACTGTGGCTCTAAACTCAATTGTGCATTTCTCTCTAGACAGATGCTGTCAAACCCAACCACCTCATCATCTGAAGATAGAAACTGGCGCTCAACCAAAATAGTCACATAATGATAGACATGAAGACATCATAGTTGATGGTTAAGATATCTAACTGGAAATTGGTCTTCTTTAGTTCATAATTTGTGTTTCTGTTTTGTGTTTTTAATTCTGTATGTATTATTTAGACATGCTGAATGTCAATTATCATTGCGGAATATATTTAGCACTTTCATTTTTGCTACAATTTCTCATGTCAGTAAAAATAAAAGTACCTATCTGACAAGGGTACAAGGTATTAGTAAACCAGGTAAATTGGTAGGGGTCAAAAAGCATAAGATTAATAATAATATTAATGAAAATAAACTAGTATAACACCATTAAGGTTCATACAGCACCAAAAAGGGTTCTGTTAGTGTTACAAACCAAAGAACCCAAATCTGGTATTGTTTAGAAACAATTTTCTTAGTAGTGTACATACTTAAGAAAAAATAATGGTAATCTATCCATTCTCTCCCATCTGTTCATTGCAGAGCAGAGAAATGTGGCATCAATGCTGAAGATAGCACCAACATACTGTGATGTGCATGCTTGCACAAAGTATTTTTGTATCTAATTTGCAACCCTGCAAACCTCTAATGAAAACGACTTGCAAGGATGAAATGTCTATAAATACTTCCTCAGAGTTTTTGTCACCTCACTGTGTTGAGTTTCCCACAGAGAACTAACTGTGTAGAAAGTCAACAATCCACATCTGAGAATCTGAGTCACTGTTCACTGAGTAAAACCAATGAGAAACAGGAATGTATGTAATACCACATTAATCAATTACGCTCCAGCAGTCCTAGACAGTCGCTTAAGACAGCAGTGTGTGCTGACATGATGCTTTATTGTAGCTAACGGTAGCTATGTTTTATTTCAGACTAGAAAAGGCCATCTGTTTCAACTTCTGAGGTGCTCCATCAGCAAAGCCTCATTCTCTTTGGATGCAGAAGGACAGAAAGAGCCCTCACACAATGCGGCTCGATGCCCTTCAGACCTTGGCCTACTGCAAAAATACCAGCAACACGCTCTCGTTTTCCTTCATCCTTTATCTCAGCACCCTCCCAAAGGAGAGTATATACTGAGCACGCTTTGAGTTTACATAGCAAAGTGCAGAAATGTTCTCTGATAGCTTGAATGGATCGATAGAGTTTGATTTGCTTTAGTGAGCAAACAGTGATTCATAAGCAGAAGAGAAGAATCCACGTAGACTAGTACAGAAATAAATGAAGAACAAAAGTGATTATTACTTCCACTTCATACCACTCTCATACTGTGGTGTGAAACACTGTCAACACGGACAAGCAAAGGGACCAAACAGCTAAAAATCACAGTTATGATACACTAAATACCGGAACTAATTGTTATATAATGCATTATATCAATCCCACAAATTCCAGGTCCAGGTCACATTTCACATTTAATGAAATGACAAAATAAATAAATAATATTTTGAATAAATTTAAGGGGTGAGAACCAGAAAGGCGGGAGTGATTTCACCAACTTTACAGGAGGGCCAAAGCTAAAATTTATCATAGTTTGATATGACTTTGTGTACTGATTTCAATTGTTTATAATAAAAATTATACTTTTGCCAGAAAGAACTCATCAAGAGCTTTCCTTTGATATATATATTTATTTTCTTTACTGTGAGATGACAAAGAAAAAATATATATTTTGCATGAAAAATATAACATTACTGTGTCTATTTAAAATAAAATAAAATAAAATACTTTTTAAATAGATACACAGGAGATAGATAGATAGATAGATAGATAGATAGATAGATAGATAGATAGATAGACAGATAGATAGATAATTTTCATTTTCAACCAATCAAATCAGACAACTGAAATTAACTGTTGTGTGTCTATTTAAAATAAAATAATAAAATAAAATGCTTTTTAAATAAATAAATAAGAACATATATTTTATTTTCTTTACTGTGAGATGACAAAGGAAAATATATTTTGCATGAAAAATATAACATTACTGTGTCTATTTAAAATAAAATAAAATAAAAAATTTTAAATAGATGCATAGGAGAAATTAACTGGTATGTGTCTATTTAAAATAAAATAAAGAAAAAAAAATGCTTTTTAAATAAATAAATAAATAAATAAATAAATAAGAACATATATTTTATTTTCTTTACTGTGAGATGACAAAGGAAAATATATTTTGCATGAAAAATATAACATTACTGTGTCTATTTAAAATAAAATAAAATAAAAAATTTTAAATAGATGCATAGGAGAAATTAACTGTTAAGTGTCTATTTAAAATAAAATAAAGAAAAAAAAATGCTTTTTAAATAAATAAATAAATAAATAAGAACATATATTTTATTTTCTTTACTGTGAGATGACAAAAGAAAATATATTTTGGATGAAAAATATAACATTACTGTGTCTATTTAAAATAAAATAAAACACTTTTTAAATAAATAAATAAAATGAACAATGACAAAATATGAAAATATATTTCATTTTCTTTACTGTGACATGACAAAAGAAAATATATTTTTTAATGAAAAATATAGCATTACTGTAATGCTGAACCATGACCTGGAATATTACATTTCTTCTCCATTTCATGAGAACCACCCAATGCTTTGGCCACAATAGTCAATTTTGGTTGTTTTATACCGAACCGTCAAATCTCTGCATGGCCTATTTATTTTATCTCTGGTACACTATAATTTGCTTACATGTTCCACATAATGTCCTTTATTTCTTCAAGTGATTCAGTGTGTGCGAGGACTCCATCTGCATATTGCATAAATGCTTCATGAGCTTTATCACACAACGCTCTAATCTCCGTTTATCACCTCAGAAGGCTTCAGACATGTGATTCATTTGCTTCTCACCCACTTAGCATTTACCGCTGATTGAGGACATAGTACGTCTACCTCTATACAGAACGGCAAGCAAATCTACTATTTTTATTTGAAACAGTGATCTCTGATACATGTAGATTCTAAAATTGCCTTTCTTGCTGAGCCTTTAGTCTGCACACACGTAACTCACCATCTCATTGTCGGCGTAATGCTGCCATAATATACTGCAGACGGATGAAACCCACTGGGAATTGTGGGTAAAGTGAGGTAAGAGGTAGTAGCACCTCTAATCTGACTAAAGCACCTCTGCCTTCTCTCAGCAGCCTGTCTTTTCATTGCTTTTACCATAATCTGGTATAAACAGAGACATGAACAAATCTAGCACACTGTGTCTCTGTGTGCCGTCTGGTGCAATCAGAACGATTCACTTTCCATTTATCCACAAACCAGCGAGGGACAGTGAAAAAGTATGTCTCTGAGAAAATTGTGCATGCTTTCAGAGAAGAGCAATCAGTGGCCCATTATCAAGCATAAAAATCTTAAAAGCATGCCATTCACTGAGGGAAAATTACCAGGGAGGGAAATGCCACCCTACTCTATCCTTTAGCATGATTGATGATTATATTTCACTATGCTTGGAGAGAGTGGTCATAGCTTTGAAAGTCAAGCCATTTTAGGGTTGTGCTGACTCACCGAGAGGACAGACGGGGACAGGAAGTTTGCCCTCTAGTTTCTGAATTTTATGTTTTACACACACACACACACACAATACCTACGTATTTTTTATTTTGTCATTAGCAGTGCCCAATGTCATTCAAACAATTTTAAGTGCTGCTTAATGGAATAGTTCACCCAGAAATGAACATTTGACAATTTACTCACCCTCAGGCCAGCCAAAATCAGTAGATTAGTTTGTTTCTTCTTTGGAACAGATTTGTAGAAATGTAGCATTATATCACTTGCTTACCAACAGATACTCTGCGGTGAATGGGTGCCATCAGAATGAGAGTCCAAACAGCTGATAAAAACATCACAATAATCCACACAACTCTACAAGTAAACCATAATCCACACGATTCCAGTCCATCAATTAACTTCTTGTTACGCAAAAAACTGCATGTTTGTAGCTAAAATACGAGTCCTCCATCTATAATCACTTTGTACAGTAAAAAAGTCAGCTTGTCTGAATCAGGAGAGAAATATATACAGATTAAGCACTGTTTACTAACAAAAACAGTTCCAAACAAATATGTTTTTCACTTTTTCACTGGAGGAAGTGGTATTAAGGATTATGGTCAGAATTTATGGTTTACAGTTCAAACACCTTAATGATGGATTTGTTTATTACAAACACACAACTGTTTACTTCACAAGATGTCAATTCATGGACTGGAGTGGTGTGGATTACCTGTCTATCGTTGTGACGTTTTTATCAGCTGTTTGGATTCTCATTTTGACGGCACCCAGAAAGAAACATTTACAGGGTTCACACACCTTGGTCAACTTCAAATTCAAGGACCTTTCAAGGACTTTCCAGGTGCAATACCATCAAATTCAAGGACTTATTGTGGGGACACATTTGTGAGAGCAAGGTATGTTACCTTGTAAGATACACTGTTACAGTTTTCATGTGTCAAACACAACTATGCAAAAAAGCTTTTTTTTTTACATTTATTTTTAGCCATATGACAGAGATCTGATAGATCTGACAGAAATTCACGTAACTAACGTAAAGCAAGCAAGCTAGGCCACAAGGTGTTAGCAAAACAACACATTAGTGGATCAGAGGGAACAATATTAATTTTTTTTCCAGAAAACTTCTTGCACAAAATAAATTCAAGCACTTTCAAAGACCTGTATCCATGGATGTTTATTTTCAAAAACTTTCCAGGGCCTTGGAATTTTGTTTTTTTTTTTAGATTCACTAATCTCAACTTTCAAGGATTTCAATGACCTATGGGAACCCTGCATTTACTAAAAATAGACTCACCCTCAGTCCAGCCAAGATGTAGATGGGTTTGTTTCTTCATCAAACAGATTTTGAGAAATTTAGCATTACATCAGTGGCTCCTCTGCGGTGAACAGAATGCCGACAGAATGGGTGCCGACAGAATGAGAGTCCAAACAGCTGATAAAGACATCACAATAATTCACGCGACTCTACAAGTAAACCACAATCCACACTACTCCAGTCCATCAATTAAGTTCTTGTGAAGCAAAAAGCTGCGTGTTTGAAAGCTAAAATCTAAAGCTAAAATCTGAGTCCTCCATCTATAATCGCTTTCTACAGTGAAAAAAGTCTTCTTGTCTGAATCAGGAGAGAAATATGCACTGTTTACAAGCAAAAACAGCTCTAAACAAATATGTTAGTGAATTACTTCTGAATTAATGCGATGTTTTATCAGCTGTTTGGACACTCATTCTGACGGCAGCCATTTACTACAGAGGACCCATTGGTAGGCAAGTGATGTATTGCTAATTTTCTCCAAATCTGTTCTAAAACACATTTATCTACATCTTGGATGACCTGAGGGTAAGTAAACTCTCAGCAATTTTTCATGTTTGGGTGAACTATTCCTTGAAGTGTCTAAATACTTTTTGGGGTCACAGTATGCTTGAAGGTTATTATTGGCTTCCTTAAGGGATTATAATGGCTCTCTGCTCAGGTACAGCACATTTATTAAGACTGTGCTGGGACGGAGGCAAAGACACACACAAATAAACCAGCAAATAAACTGCAGTATAAACGGAAAGGAGAGCAAACAGGGTCTGAAATGCGACTAACATAAGGGTCACTAAATATTTGAGTTTTATTGAAGGCTATTTTGAAATATCCCCCCAGTGAGTGATGGATTTTATTAGATTGTTTATAATGGTGGGAGGTTATGATGTGTGACCTGTTCTCTAACCGAATGAATATCTTTCAGCCTAAATACATACAACACCAGTCAAACACTTGGAATTTTTCAATGCTTTTGAAGTATCTTTTGCTCAAAAAGGCATAAAGCAATCCTTAAAATCCTTGGTGAACATAAGAGACTTACTTAAAAAAATTAAAAATCTTAATTATTTCAAACAATTGACTGGTTGTGTACTCTGCACTTAGATATTCAGACTCTTAATTGATTTTACTTATTTTACTTACTTGCTCTCAGATATATTTTTATTCCTAGCAATGAAACTGAAAAAAGAAGAGATACTATTTTATATTCTTTATGAAAGTTAACTGAAATATGTATTCAGCCCTTGTGTCCCCCAGATTAAAACTAACCTCTCAAACATTCGCTCAAACATCAATTAAAAACCACCACATTTCCTGGCTAAAACCCCCATAGGACATTGGGGTTTACAGTTTATAATGAGTCATTATTCAGGTTGTGAGTTTGAAGGGCATACAGTATGTGAAATGAATACTAAAGAGTCATTCTATGAACTAAGAAATTAAGTCAAACAAATGCATAAGTAAGGAAAACAATATCCAAGTGTTTATGTGTCCCAGCGGGCAATGCTATTTCAATTATAAAGAAATGGAAGTTGCATCAAAACCACCCAGACGTTGCCTAGAAAATGCTGCCCTATGAAACTCCTCACACAAACAGCAGGAGACTTGTGAGAGCAGCCACATAAAGGACAATGTTCGCTTTGAGAGTTCAGTATTTGAAAACAGAGTAAAGGTGCACCAGTCAACCATATCAGGAAGTCTGTGTAACACCGGCCTGTAGGGGAGGGTGGCACAAAAAAGAAATGTGAAGCAAATGTGTGGTGCAAATCTCACACTGCTCAAATCTAACACCTCAAAAAACACCATACCTTCAGCGAAAGTGGTAGTTTTCATGACAAGGGCTGCTTTTCATCAGCACAGACCCGGTGCAGTGTTAAAACAAAAGTATGAATGGATGATACAAAATATAGGGCTGTACTGCAAGAGCTTTGGGAACCAAAAAAGGCACAGAAAATAAATTTTCAATCTTGGATTTTGGAATTCAGTATAAATAAAACACAGAAAAGGTCTGAACATTTTTTGCTAGCATTTAAGGCAAATCTAGCAATTCACTGGTAAAAGAAAACAGTGTTATATAGGATACATATTTAAAATCAAGACATTTTGGCAAATATTGGCAACGTCCACTATGTAAATAAGTCAGTTTGCATGGAATGCATTGATGTATCATGGTATGAAAAACTGGGGTTTTAAAATAATACAATTGGTTTTATTAAAAACTACCTTATGTGGAATCTAATAGTTTGGACTTAATTTTAACATTTAATATTATACCATTGTAACAAATGAGAGGATTCCCTGTATTGTTTACAGCATTAGTTGAGAAAGATTTGTTTTCCTTAAGAAAAAATGGCAAGTACAGTTGAGGTCAAAAGTTTACATCCCGCTTTCAGAATCATTAAAAATGTTAAGTATATTTTACCAAAGTAAAAGGGATCATACAAAATGCATGTTATTGTTTATTTAGCACTGACCTGAATAAGACCACAAAAAAGACGTTTACATATAGTCTACAATAGTTGAATTTATAAAAATAACCTGGTTCAAAAGTTTACATCCCCTTGATTTTTAATACTGTGCTGTTACCAGCATGATCCACAGCTGTGCTTTTTGTTTAGTGATAGTTGTTGATAAGTCCCTTGTTTGTCCAGAACAGTAAAAACTGCCTGCTGTTCTTTAGGAAAATCCTTCAGGTCCCACCAAACTCTTTGGATTTGTGGGACCTAAAGGATTTTTCTGAAGAACAGCGGGCAGTTTAACAACTATCACTAAACAAAAAAAGCACACCTGTGGATCATTTAGGTTAAAACACAATATTAAAAATCAAGGGGATATAACCTTTTGAACAGGGTCATTTTTATAAATTCAACTCTTATTTTACATGTAAACATCTTTTATGTTTTATTCATGTCAGTACTAAATAAACAACAACATGCATTTTGTATGATCCCTCTTATTTTGGTAAAATAATGAACATTTGCAAACTTTTGACCTCAAGAAATAATAAATGTACATTTTCAATAATAATTAGCACTAGTCATTGTGCTAGTCGAGTTTGCAGTATGTTGGATTTACAGTATGGACATTTTACTGAAAATGTCTTCTAATTCTTGGCACTTTATTTTATTTTTTATTCATAAAGAAAGTATTTTATGAGAAAATGTTGAAATAATTGGCGGAATTCATTAGATTAATCGATTAATCAATTAAGAAAAAAAAAATTGCTTAAAAAATGTTAGTAGCATCCCTAAACTCTAGTGTCTTGTCTTGCTCTACTTCATCTCAAACTATTTAAATGATTTTATTACAGATGTAGTTTTAATAACCTCACTCACACTGATGCCGGATGTCAGGGTGATGGGAAAAAAAAAGCTAGCTCTCATTTTTAAAGTGCATAACGATTACAACCAGATCAAAAGAATGCATTTTGACAAGAGATACAGCAAATGGTGCCAACTTGAACTATCCTGCCAAGAAAGGAGGGCCATTAGAGTCATTAATCCTTCAAGAGCGAATCCATTATCTTCATTACCCCATAGACTGTTCTGAATGATATAGTTTCTCACCCTTACACCCAGCTCCACATTCTCTCCTCCGTAAATCTCCATGCCTTCATCCAGCAGACCGATCTCTGCGAAGTACTCTCTGTCCACCACAAAGCAGCCAATCAGGGCCGGACTCCTAGAGATATGCAAGTTAGTAAATAAATAGGTAAATAATAAATAAATACTCATTGATTCCCAAATTAAGCAATTGAACAAAATACCTGATTGGAGCAGAGCTGTTGTTCAAGTTCCACCAGGATTTTGGTGGGTTCAGATACCGGCACCACAGTTCCCAGTCAAAGCCCTGTGCGGAGAGTGGGTACTCTTCAATCTCAAATGTGTCGTATTTGATATTGTCAAAAGATGGAGATATAATTCTGGTTCTGTCTTCTTTGATCCTTTGGAGAATAGGCTCAGCCCTGTAGACATAACAATAAAATCATTTACCACCTAGTGAACATGCTTTGCTCCAAAAATAAAAAAGGCATTGTCTGAGTATGAAACGTGAGGCTGAACAGGCAGTGCATTCTCAACACGATTAAATAACAAACAGTGCCTATTCAGTCGGCTCATCCTCAGTACTATTTTAGGACTGATTCTTCTAGAGAGATGCAAATTTTGCAGTACAGTACGGCTTTAAATCGCATCAAAGCTGATTAAAGGCAGAAAAATTCTGGGTGGTATTCAAATTGCACTGACATATCTGGGTCAGATTGCTATGAGAGAAACCATGGTGTGCCAACTCTAAGATCCAGAACTTCTTTTGATGATGAAGGGCATCTATATGAAGTTCATACAGGTCCAGGTTAAAGGAACTGTTCAAATGTTCGAATGAACTCAATGTGTTGCCAAGTTTGAAAATAAAGCATGAACAAAATTTCAAAGTTAGAAATGAAGAATTCAGTGAATAGAGGGTCCGTGTAATGCTTCACAATTCAATTTTCAGACCACATGGTGCAAACGCAAAAACGAAAAATGAAACCAAACATTCATTTTTTCATTTTTTTTTCAGCTACTTCATAAATGAATAATTGCTATTTTCTCTCTTTTTTTCTTTTTTTTTAACTTTTACTTTTGCTAAGTTGTGACTACAGAAATAAATAAATAAAATCTAAACGATTTTCTGTTTTTCCATTTTTCAATTTGCACTGTGGACTGTACCATTAGCGTGGGGGTGTGGCTGCGGACTGTTTCACAAACGCTTAATGTGGCTTAATGTATCCTACTAAAACAGTGACACTGGATGAAACACCTCATTAATAATAAACATATAGGCTACTATTTACAGACAAGCAGAATAGCCTAGAATATGAAAGCAATTTGCGCTAATTGCACGTTAAATGTTTTGTGCCCCATTGAAAACCTAAAGAAAATATGTGGCTCAATGGACGAAGACAGGTATTAATTAAAAAGCTCAATGCAATGTTTACAACACAATGTATTCTAATGTACGTATAGGTTATAAGTACAGGAAAGCAGATGCGAATATGAACGCTACACGCTGAATTGTGTGTATTGTAGAATGCACGCTCAGTACCGCCGAGAGTTCATATTTTAAGCAGCATAACATTGCATAAATAATATTATGAGATTAATGTTTTAAATATAAAATTTAAAACAAAATAGAAAAAATAAAATTGCCAGTAGGTGGCAGTAAGCCACTGTCTTAATGACTGAAAGGAAGTAAGAAGCTGTTTTTATGAATGTGTCAGTGAATCATTGATTAAAAAAATGGGTTAAAAAAAACGCAAATTCTATCAGTACCGAAACACCGCAGTGTGCAGAGAGGCACAACAAGCCTTTGCTTAGAACTAGAGCAAAAAGACAATATTTTCTCTATGATTTAAATTACTTAATAAACGTATTTTTTATTGAATTGTTGCCCTACAGTAACAATAACCTAATTCAGACAGATGATGAGATCGGTATTATGAAATTATACAGTAGCCTACCTTAAGCAGCTGCATTTTGCTGTTTAAGTGCTGGTTTAATAGAAGTGATTTTAATGCGCATAGAAACTCTTGATTCGCAAAAGACATGGACACATGGTAATAAAAACATTCGGTCCTTCAGCCCCCTTAGCCCATCCCTAGTGCCGCCCTTGGGCTATAATATGTGTTCCCCCTCGGTAGAAATCGCGGACCGCATAGGCACTTTGAATTGTGAAAATTGAATTGTGAAGCGTTACACGGACTAGTTTTATTACATTGGTTGTTATATGGTGGCAGTTTGAAAATAATAAACACCAACACTAAACCCTAGACGAAGCCTAAGTGACATTTTTAACAAAAGGAAACAGCACATTTGCTAAAGCAACCATCCCATTTTAGCTTGTTTCTACATATTCTGAAAACTTTTTGGTGACTTCCCTAGTAAAAGATAAATATACTAAAATATATTTGAATTGCATGTATTTAATTTAAAGTATACTACAAATGCATTTACATATTTATGTACTTAAAAATAGCCTGCAATTGTACTTTTGGTATACTAAACTGGTATACTTAAAGTCTGCTAAATTGGAACAACTAATTTTGTACTTAATCCACTTTAATTATGAGGAAGTAGTGCAACTAAAGATATACTGAAGTATATTTAATTGTGCTAAAGTGGAACTATTGCAGGTATACTTTAGCCACATTTTAAATATCTTGCATTTAAAGGCTGATATTATTTAAAGATCATTCAGTCCTCATAAATAGTGACATTAAAACACAATTTAGGCTTAATAAGAAGAAATATGCATTGTGCACAAGTAGTACTCCAAATAAAGTTGAATTATCTTAGTATGAAATAAATGCATTTTAAATATATTATTTTTTTTACTAAAGTTATGTTTCTTGGGACCCAAGCGCTCCACATCACAAATGCACAGCTGTACCGGGTGCGCCACCGAGCAAGTTTACTATGTCCGAAAAGCTATACATATGGAGCAGATTATGCGATGCAAATGTCGAAATTTGTATCAGTTTACAAATCAAGCAAAATGGTTAGTGTTTATAAATGAATAAACTTCCATGTAATCAAAATTTTGAGAACACAATCGTTGGTGTTTTAGTGCTTCTGATTGTTTATTGCTTCTTACTGTTCATTTCAGCTGAAAATTGCAGAGAATTGTACAGTATGTATAGGTACATTTTAGGAATTTCGCAAAAAACGGTTTGTCTTTGTCTCTGTAAGCATATGTTACACATTAAGCCTAGTATATACATATATATACATAAAAGGCTACAGAAGTAATTTGAACTATTATGGTGCATTTTTGTGTTTATTTGTCTTTTGCTCTATGGAAAAGAGCAGTGCGTGAATTCTTCAAAATTCCTTTTATGTTTCATGAAGGAAAGAAACTCATATGGGTTTAGAGAAGCATGAAGATGAGAGAAAAAAATGAAGCAGTGAACTAGACTAGGCTGTTTTTTTTTTTTTTTTCAGATCTTTTCAGGAAAAAAATGCCCCTTAGTTCCTGTCAGTGCTTGAACAAGAGCACTGATCCTTTAGACCATTTCAATTGAAAGAAGCAGTAATTACAGTCTGGCTATGAAGTGCTAGGAATAGCCGGAGTTCTCATATCACCCACCAGCCAGTGTTGAACTCTACGTGGGCGTCGAACAGGGCCACCACAGGGGCAGAGGCAGCTCTCCAGCCACTCACACGTGAGCGGATCAGCCCCTCCTGCTTACTGTGCCGCACCATTTTAATGAAACCGGGCTGCTTGGCGTTGGTCTCCTTGACAAAGTCCTGTAATTTCTCCTTTAACTCGTCTGGGAGGAAAACAGAGACAAAGAGAGAGAGGAAAAGCTGTAACATTACAATGCCTCCTGGAGGACTGTCCTCATTATTCCTGGTCACAGCAAAGAGGATGTTGTTGTTACTGTGTGTGTGTGTCAATACAGACTCTTGGGCCTGTCAATCGTGTTTATTTTAACACAGAAGCTGTACTGAACCAGGATATGAAACTGCATGCGTTAGTTGAGTGAGATGGTGTGCTCTCACACCAAACAAAACAACATTCATGAAGTTCATTCATCACACCTGACCTGGCACAGCTAAACAATATACTGATACTGTTTGTACTAAGATAGAGAGGAGTTTAATAGTACCCAAAAGTACAGGCCATTAATTATATATTTTATTATTAATTTTATATATTTTTTATATATTTTGTCTATCTATCTATCTATAGTTGCAGTCAAAATCATTATAAATGTTAATTATTTTACCAAAATAAGAGGGATCATACATAATGCATGTTATTGTTTATTTAGTACTGACCTGAATAAGATATTTCACATAAAATATGTTTATATATAGTGCACAAGAGAAAATAATTTATAAAACGACCCAGTTCAAAAGTTTACATCCCCTTGATTCTTTATACTGTGGTTTTTATTTGTTTGTTTGTTTTTGTTTAGTGATATTTGTTCATGAGTCCCTTGTTTGTCCTGAACAGTTAAACTGTTAATCACTGTTAATCAGAAAAATCCTTCAGGTCCCACAAATTCTTTGTTTTTTAGCATTTTTGTGTATTTGAACCCTTTCTAACAATGACTGTAAAATTTTGAGATCCTTCTTTTCACACTGAGGACAACTGAAGGACTCATATGCAACTATTACAAACGGTTCAAATGCTCACTGATGCTAAAAACAATGCATCAAGAGCCGGGGGTGAAAACTTTTTGAATTTGACGTTCAGGTTAAATTCAATTTATTTTGTCTTCTGGGAAACATGTAACTATCTTCTGTAGGCTCTGAAGGGCAGTACTAAATGAAAAAAATATGATATTTAGAAAAAATTAGGAAAAATGTACACATCTCCATTCTGTTCAAAAGTTTTCACCCCCCCGGCTCTTAATGCATCGTTTTTCCTTCTGAAGCATCAGTGAGCATTTAAATCTTTTGCAATAGTTCCACATGAGTCCCTCAGTTGTCCTCAGTTTGAAAAGATGGATCTCAAAATCATACAGTCATTGTTGGAAAGGGTTCAAATTCGCAAAAATGCTGAAAAACCAAATAATTTGTGGGACCTGAAGGATTTTTCTGAAGAACAGCAGGCAGCTTAACTGTTCAGGACAAACAATGGACTCATAAACAACTATCACTAAACAAAAAACACAGCTGTGGATCATTCAGATAACAACACAGTATTAAGAATCAAATCAAGGGGATGTAAACTTTTGAACTGGGTCATTTTTATAAATTCAACTATTATTTTCTCTTGTGGACTATATGTAAACATCTTTTATGTGAAATATCTTATTCAGGACAGTACTAAATAATCAATAACATGCATTTTGGATTTCTGAAAGGTCATGTGACACTGACGACTACAAGTAATGATGCTGATATATATGACATCAATAAATGACATTTTAAAATATATTTAAAAAGAAAACATTTCAAATTGTAATAGTAAATCAGTATTACTGTATTTTTAATAAAATAAATACAATAAATATTGGTGAGTATAAGAGACTTCTTTAAAAACAAAGAAAAAAACTTTTGACAAGAATTCAGAATGAAAAAGGAAATTTATATTGAAATTAATATAAAAAAAAAATTCTATGAGGAAAAAAAGCAAAACAGAAGCATTTTCACTTGTGGTCTTGACTGTTTATTCCTATTAATAAATGTTAACCACCATGCCAATGCCACTAAGACCTACAATATAAATTAAACTTTAACAATCTGGCAACAAGTCAAAATGAAGGTGCCTCACATGAATATATAATGCAAACCATGAAGACGTGTCATTAAGTTTTCATTTGGGTCATTCATGTGTTATGCGTCAAATTGAATTCCTATGATTTATTTTTAATTTCACCTTTTTCTCGCTCTCAGAGAAGAAAGTGGTGGAAGGGACTGTGAGCTCTTGAAGAGACAGTGGAATAAAAGTATAAAGACAGACATGATTCCACCTTTCATACAACATATTCATTACTGTATGTCATAAAAGGCTGGTGTAAAGATTGCAACAGATCAACCTTTAAATGTATTCCTTTAGAACATTCTTGAGCTCTCAATCTGCATGCAATGCAAATTCTTTTTTTAGGAACTGCAACTGTATGTTTGTGCATTGGCAATATTAAGTAAATGGTTATGGTAATCAGTTAGTACCATGCTATACATATAAGAAGCATGATAATACATCTGAAAGCATGACTGTATCATGGTACCACCATGTTATTTTTTGGCTTTGTGCAGTTTACCCAGTAAGGGCCTAATCGTCTTATTCCCTGTTTGCTGGGGCTAAATTGATTTTCTATTAAGTTTGCATGACAAACATGTTTGATGATTTCGCAGATGGTGTAGCCACAGGACAGGGAGAGAATTAATTCCACCAACTCAATTATCTGTTGCTGTTAAAACAAATAAATGATCACAAAGACTTCAAAAAAGAAAACTCTCCAGACAAGGCCCAGCGGTACACAAAGGTTTTTAAAAACCTTTTAACAGCGTAATATAGTGAAATGGCTCATCAACTCATTGAGTAGAAAATTAGTTTGTGCACATGGAAGGATTTCTTTTTCTTTTGGCACAGTCCCTTAAACCCTTCACAAGTGAGCATTTAAAATTGTGCCTATATACCAGCATCTGAGTTTCAAACCACCTACTATTGTAAATATCACACTGTAAAAATAAACCAAAGATCTTGGTATGTTTTACAAGAACTGTTTTACAAGCAATTGTTACTTGCCGTTTCTTTGTAATCATTTGTGAAATTTACTAGCAATTTCTGAGTGAAAATGATTCTGAACCATTTTTTTTTACCTTCCCCTTTCAGATAAAACACTTAGAAACTCCTAATGAAACCCTACTGTATGTTTGCAATTTTACAAAAAAAGCTACAGTAACACCTGTTTACTAATTAACTGTTAAGTTACAGTACCTTCCCATATATGATGAAGAACTGTAAATTGTTTAAAATTGCATTAAATGTAAATTCACTGTAAAATACTGTAAAATGTATGGTTCAGTGTCAAATGATGACAGGTTTAGTAATATATCACTTAGTGAAATATAGTGCAATATACCATTATATCATTATATAATTTGTAAAATATGCACCAGTATCCCAGTACATAATTCCTGATTGATTGATTGATTGATTGATTGATTGATTGATTGATTGATGGATTGATTATTTTTATGGTGAATTTCTGGCAAACAGAGCTGCCAGTTTACTGTAAATCTGCTGAATAAAAAACTGGGGGAACAATGGTGTAGGATTTACTTTAAAACAGGTTTTACTCAGAAATTGGCAATAAATTTTACAAAGAATTGCAAAATATGACGGCAATGCAGTAAATTAAACATGAAATTTTTAACTCTTTTAATTAAAAGTTTATTAAAAGTTAATAATAAATAATTTACATTGTTATAAAATATTTATATTTTGAATAAACACTGTACTTTTTAAATGTGTTATTCATGAAAGAATCCTGAAAAAAAAAAAAATTACAGGTTCCAAAAAATATTTGGCAGCACAACTGTTGATATTATCCAACATTGATCATTCTAATAATAAATCCGCATATTAGAATGATTTCTGAAGGATCATGTGACACTTAAGACTGGAGTAACAGCTGATAAAAATTCAGCTTTTCATCACAGGAATACATTCTATTTTAAAGTATGTTAAAATAAAAAACATTATTTTATATTGTAAAAACATTTTGCAATATTACTGTTTTTTTTCTATATTTTTAATCAAATAAATGCAGCCTTGATGAGCATAAGAGACTACTTTAAAGACTATTACAAGTCTTACTGACCCCAAACTTTGAACGGTAGTGTATATATATATATATATATATATATATATATATATATATATATAGCACTTAAATGTGGGTAAGGTTCATAAACAAATTTTTTTTTTTTTTTGCCAGTTACTTGCCTCAGAATATTTTGTTATATGAATATCATACAACATATCATACAATTTATTGTATAACTTAATACATTAATACATTCATTTATATATATATATATATCTCAGCAATTAAATGTAGGTAAGGTCATTTTAAAACCAGGTCTCACAGGGATGGATTTGAATAATAAGAAGAAGTAGAATAACAATGATTAAGAAAAGATATTAAAAAAAAGACAGCAGAAAGCACACAAGTAAGCTACAGCACACCACTGAATAATAGGCTGTTTTCACATTCCTCTAAAAGTTTAAAATAGTTTTGTCTCGTAAAACATATTACAATAATATTTCATTTCGGAAAAAAAACAAAAAAGTGTATGTGAAAGAATGAAATCTGTGATAAAAAGAGATGATAGTATGTACTAAGTATATTCTAGCAGGCAAAGATTGACTGAACTTGTAATATGGACCAATCACAGCGAATGTTATCTGACAGCTGTTTTTCTCTATTTCCTTGCCCTTAATGATCCTGACACCGGCCACAGGTATGACAGAAGCTAAAGGTCACTTTTCTTATAGCCGCAATGTAATTCACCTTGCCCTTGAGTGGGATGTTGTGCTCAGCCAGGCTCATGCCTATAGAGTTTATCCTTGAGCGAACGGCGTCTCTCATCGATCACTGAGATTGTGGAATTGCACGAGTGAACGTGAAGAGAATGTCTCTTTCAAAAGCCTGAGAACATTGGATATGAACAGCTTGTGGCTCTACAAATTGCTCTAATGCTTTACCCCCGCCTGCAAATATGAGTTTTATGATTGAACCGGGAGACACTAAATGAAATCTGTCTTCTGATTTTATTTGACAGCGAAAATCCCTCTATCCTCAACCTCACCAAAAACTTTCTTCAAAGCTTATTAGAGCAGAACTTTCATCTCTGTCGAAGATGACTGATTAACATACGTGAACAAATGGCAATTGATTGGAAGAATGGGTGAAGATACTATCATAATAAAACAAAAGATAACAGGTCCATTATCTCAGAGCTGCTCATGACTGAAAGCATCAATCTTTCATCACCATTATCTCAAGTGCACTTCTTGTTTCAGTCAATACACAACATTAAGCTTGACTGAATCTACTGTTAGCCATTATAATATGATAATATAAAGGAAGACTGACAAGCAGAAGGTCTCTAACCAATCTCATTGGGTGTCGAGCTTTTGAAGAGACATTTTAATTAAGGCCTTGAGGTTAAACTGACCTAAACTGGCAGCCCTTTTTTTTTTTTTTTTTTTTTTTTGCAGGATCTATCTATCTCTTGTAAAAAAAAAAAAAAAAAATCAGGTACACTTTAGCATACTTTTAAAAGACTAATTATTATTGAAATAATGCACTTTAAAAGAATATTTTTTTAAGTATGAACATTCAAAATGCACTCTAAAGTAAAATGTTTCATTTGACATTAAGTGCACTTATCAGGGAATAAATACAGTTGAGGTCAAAAGTTTACATACACCTTGCAGAATCTGCATGAAGTTAATTATTTTTACCAAAATAAGAGAGATCATAAAAATTTTATTTAGTACTGACCTGAATAAGATATTTCACATAAAAGATGTTTACATATAGTCCACAAGAGAAAATAATAGTTGAATTTATAAAAATGACCCAGTTCAAAAGTTTGCATACACTTGATTCTTAATACTGTGTTGTTACCTGAATGATCCACAGCTGTTTTGTTTGTTTGTTTGTTTTGTGATAGTTGAGTTCATTGTTTGTCCTGGTTAACTGGTTAACAGGTTAACTGCCCGCTGTTCTTCAGAAAAATCCTTCAGGTCCCACAAATTCTTTGGTTTTCAGCATTTTTGTATTTTTGAACCCTTTCCAGTAATGACTATATGATTTTGATATCAACCTTTTCACATTGAGGACAACTGAGAGACTCATGCAACTATTACAGAAGGTTCAAATGCTCACTGATGCTCCAGAAGGAAACACAATGCATTAAGAGCCAGGGGTGTAAACGTTTGATCAGAATGAAAATTAGTAAATCTCTTATTTTGCCTAAATATCATACTAAATATCACATTTCTTTTGAATTTATGTTCAAAAGAACATAAATTCATAAATTCACCCCCCCCCCCCCCCCCCCCCCGGCTCTTAATGCATCGTTTTTCCTTCTGGAGCATCAGTGAGCATTTAAACTTTCTGTAATAGTTTTATATGAGTCCCTCAGTTGTCCTCAATGTGAAAAGATGAATCTCAAAATCATACAGTCATTGTAGGAAAGGGTTCCAATACATAAAAAATGCTGAAAAATGCTGAAAAACCAGTAATTTCAAATCATTTTATTTCTACATATTTACATTCAAATTCTCAGTTCAGAATGGCACACAACCCATAATATTTCAAATAAAATAAAACGTCATCTGGATGACAGGCATACATAAACATAAAAACAAAACCTATTATAGTAAAATCTGTGTCCTCTGTCAGTCTTCTAGAGACCCAAAGATGTATGAAATTTGCTCAGGTTCTTTGAGGAAACCTGCTTTGCCTGCTGGAAGACATCCTTATTATCCCTGGCCAAAGCAAGAGAATAATTCAATCTTTGTGTACGTCAATATGGACTCCAGGAGCTGGGACAGCTAAGCTGTATTGAACTGAATGTGAAGCTCTCAACCAATATAATACAACATTCATGAAATCAATTCATCACTGCTTCTAATAGCTCAAATCTTAAGATGGCCAGCCAAGACAGCCCTACAAGAAATGCTGTGGCAAATCCTTTGGCTGCATGTTTGAACTCTCATTCTGACGGCACCCATTCACTAGAGAAGGTCCATCGGTGAGCAAGTGATGTAATGCTGAATTGTTCCAAATCTGTTCTGATTAAGAAACAAACTTATTTCTATCCTGAATGGCCAGAGGAAGAAAAATTTTCAGAAAATGTTAATTTTTGGGCAACTGTTCAGTATGTATTATATGAAAACAAGTCATATTATTGCCTGCAGTTCTGCATCTAATGCTATTTTTGGGGGGTAATTTATTGTCTACAAAATTAACTTAATTTAACTGAAGATATATTTTCTGAAAATAAGCCTTAATTAAGCAATTTATTTTCTCAAGTAAACTTACTTAGACATTTTTTTAGATATTTTTACTGACCAAAATGCTTTGTAAGGAATTTTCTTTTTCTTTTTTGCAATGTAAGTCATCTCCCTCTCTCTCTGATGATAAGGTGGTTATTCATCATTTGTCCACTGCAGAGGCAAAGAATTTTGTCAGCTCATTCTCGGGTTTTGAGGAAAGCGAGATTTAATTTTCTTTGGCCTTCATTGAAGGTTGACAGATTCTCTGTCGTTCCCACTGTTGACATAAAGTCTCAAGTTGAGTAGCCGCTTCACAACCTTCATCTATGAATGTAAAGATAAAGCTGTCAGGACTCACAAGATTATGCCAGCTGAGAGAGAGAGCGGGCCGCTGGTCCTCAAAATGGTACAATTAGTGAGGAATCATCTGGGTCACTTTACGCTATTTCTCTTCATGTCGGTCATGGTGTCTGCACCACTAGAATAAAGTGTAAGCTGAACCCAGAAGTGGCTCTCATATTAGGAAGTGATACCGAGAGATAATACTCACAATTGAAAGGATTTGGCAGCCTCCAGAGCCATAGGGGTGACAACAGTTAGCGCTGATAAAGCTACCAATTCTAGCCGTAATGACAAAAGTAAATCAGCGTCGTCTGACACACTATGACCTGACGCACAGGATGGAATGACACTAGCAAAATGTCAGCATGTTTTTGTTTGGCAGTTTGGCAGAAAGAAAAAGATGTTTAAGGATGACACATTCAGTTATAAAAAATATTAGAAAACTCTAGCAGAAACTTTGCGTAACTCAGCAGCACTTATCTACGCACAACCATTTCTGCAGAGCTGTTTTAATATCATCGCAGATAATTCTGTGAAGCTTAGATTTTGTGGTAGTTTTCATGATCGAACGTTTAGATTTATTTTCTGTGTAAGTCATAGTATGACATCATATGGTATGATGTACATTAGCATGCTCAGACAAACAGGCAAATGTATGTTATTCATACAATACTGCAACAAAACATAGCCGTTCTAGCTACTTCTATATTCTACATAATTCAAACATGGTCCCTTGTGAAAAAGAAGTGTGCCTTATTGTATTGAACGTGCACTTGTAGTGTACTTCTAATCTAAAGAGCAGAGCAAGTACCAAGACAAATACATCCACAGACATGCTGCTGTGAGCATGTAAGAAAAACTGCTGCTGCACATATAACATACATGAAATAACCCCACATATATATCATACATTAAATCAGCCCATATCAGATCTATACAGGTGGAGCTGGGGGAGGTGGAGGGTTTCTGAAGCACATTGCAACTGCTACAGTAAGTACTAGCTAAGTATATGAATGTAGTGCAGCAAGCTCATTGGCTGTTGATGCAACTAGAACCAATCAGCTACACAACGTGAATAATGATGTGATTATATCAGATTGAGTTAGAACCTGTCGGCTTGCGGCATCTACAGTTTCATGTCAGAACACTTTGAGTACACTTTGATGACTGTTTCTTAACACACTTAGGTTCACTTTTAAAGTGCAAATTAAAAGTTTTACTTCCACAATACGGAGAAAAGAATATGGAAGTGAATGGCTACCGGCAACTGTTTGGTTATCAACATTCTTCAAAACATCTGCTTTTGTGTCCAACAGAAAAAGGAAACTTGTACAGGTGTAGAAGAACTTGAGGATGAGTGAATAATGGCAGAATTTAACATAAGGCCAATATAATTTACATATATTAAATGCAATATATAATTCAATTTATGATAATTTGGGAAATTACATGTACAGAACACTGCTCAAATAAAATTAACACTTATTTCACACAATATCAACACAGAGTAATTCGGGGAAAAAAATAATTCTTAAAAAAAAAAAAAAAATTTTTTTTTTTTTTTTTTTTTTTTTTCAGTGTTGACAACTTAATAATGAATGCCATAATAACAAAATAGATATAATACAGGATAATTTACCAGCCCGACCTTTCATTTCTTTTTTTTTTTTTTTTTTTTGGATTAATGTTAAAGAGCAGGTCATTTGGTTTTTTGGTTGTCCTAATATTGTGTTGGAGTCCCCTACAACAGGCTTAAATGCTTAAGGTCAGGCTATATGAGAAATATTTCTTAAGGTCAGGCTTAAGGTCAGAAAACATTGTAATTTTCTCAGAATATACATTTATACATAGATCATTTGTCAATGATTTCGAGACAATTCGTTCAAATCAGTTTTGAGTGTAATGTTTGAGTGTAACCCCTCCCTTCCATAAGTCTATTCTGCTCTGATTGGTCAGCTGGCCAAGCCTGTTGTGATTGGCACAGAGAGGAGTACTTGAGCAAGTTAGCGAGCGCTACCATCTGTGTTGCCAAGTCTGCAGTTGTTTTTGATGTTGTGGGCTGAAGTGACTCCAATAATATCATATTTAGCCACTGGAATGCGAATTTACCAGGGGATCCCTGACAAAAAGCATGTACTTTACACCCTGGAATGCGACAGGGCCAGTTTTAAGTAGAAATTGGGCAGGTTTTGTTGTGAAAACCTGGCAACCCTGAGCATGCACCTTTACATGAAACAATAATATAGTGCTCCAATCTGTTCTTAAACTAATGACATAAAAACATTTTGCTTAAACTGTAAACACTTAACAAAACTAAAATGGTGGATACGTTAGCCAACGTGACTAACTGATGAAACAATACAGTTTGTAAACCAAAATACATCTAAGTAATTAGAACAACAGTCTACATTAATCAACACATTCTTAGGAAATAGTGGGCTCACAGCGAATCATCAGAACTATTTCAGCAAGACAGTAATATCATGGTTTACCTGAAAACCTACACATATTAGCACAAAAAAAAAAGATATTTTGAGCACTCGCTTGAAAATCTACACATAACGTATCCATCATACTTACGGGTTGTGCTTCGGAGACGCTTGTTGGTCCAAATAAATAAGATTAGATGCCAAAGAAGATAAAAGTCAAGATTAGAAGCAGTCCTTTGGTAAAATGACGAGCACACAACAAAAGATTCAAATTATATTGCTGTGCTATCGTGGAAGAAAATTAATTTTAACCCCTGATTCTTCACATCACCTTTTGGCAATGAAAACAAAACAAACTTGCTTTCACAGCGCAGAACACACGTCTTCTCGACGTGATGTAAACACACTAACTAGTGGAAGTGTTTGCAGGAAGGTCAGACTGTTCAAATTTCGCAGGCAGGTGGGGAATATGCACGTGTTACAGAGTGACGTAGATCAGTAACAGGCAAAAGATTTGAAAATATGACGACTTGTTAAGACGATTTTGAGTCGATTCTTTCTTTTGAGAGACAATATCTATATGTATAATGCACTTTTTTGATTAACAACTTTGCAGACTGTTTACAGTGAAGGATAGCTATGGTACAGACTGCAAAAGAGACATTTTTTGAAAAACCCATATAACCTGCTCTTTTTTTTTTTCTTTTTGGAAGATAGGACAGTGGAGATTGACAGGAAAGTGTTGGGTGGAGAGCGGAGTCCAGGATCGGCCTCAAACGCAGTTGCACTATATATCAGTGCGCTAACCACACAGCTATAGGCACTGACAATATGACTGTTCTTTAAACATAGCAGGAGATGGTATCATCAATCTGACAATTAACACTCTTACTCTAGCACCAAATTGGTGGAAATAATAATGAGCAAAAAGGCCAGCAGACACACCCACTACATGCAACAACAGTCCAAAACATGAGGCGCATGGTGTCAGGGAAACGTTTCTTGGGTTTAATCTATTCATGGTAAATATTTCTCATATAATAAATATTTCAGCTGATTAATATTCTATAACTAGTCACTTTAATCCAATGAGCAGAGCGGCTAATTAAGCAGATGGAAGGATTAGATTGAAGACAGAACGCTGAGAAGCCAAACAGCGGTAATTATTAAGACTATAAGCCTCACACTGAGAACTAGTTAGTCCAACACAAGAGAGCACTAAAAAGAAATGCATAAGGTTGCCAGTGCTTTGTTCCAGTCTCACAGGACGTTGGCACTCCAGTGCTTCACATTAATGACACTCTCTACTTAGAGCCTGTGAGACACAATCAACAAACATGTTAAGCATTTTGTGATGTGTGTAAACCTACCGTTATTGCTGTTGTCATCTACAAGTATGATCTCTTTAAGCAGGTGGCGCGGGGTTCTGTTCATGGCCGAATGGATGGAGCGCAGAATGACTGAGAGCGCCTCGTTCACAAAGATGAAGACTATGCTAACCTGCGGAAGGTTGGACGGGTAAGACATGTTTTTGCACCTGCAGGAACAGATTAAATAAAAGAAGCACAAATGTTAATGTGTGGAGGCATTTTCAAAAATAGGATACAAATTGATGTTCTTTTAGTTTCTAAAACTAAACTCGTTAGCTTACAATATTGATGTCCCACCTTTGAGGTCTTGTCTTTCTTGACTGTACCCAACAATTAAAAATATTTCAGTTTTTTTCAAAATCGTAATTTTAGAATTTTTAACAATCTGCTGAATTTTAAAGTTTAATAATCTTATTTCATTTTACTATCAGTGCTGATAGTAATTTTTTTTTTTTTTTCCAGCAATGAGGCATTAAGTTGACCAAAAGTGAAGGTAAATACATTTATAATGGTAAAAAATATTTATTTAAAAAAATAAAAATATTTCAAATATTCTCCAAAGAATTCTGGAAAAAAAAAATGTTTTCAAAATGTATAATAATAAGAATCATTACTAATATTTGATAATAATTGACAATAATTGAGCAGCGAATCAGAAAATTAGAAAGATTTCAAAAGGATCATGTGACATTGGAGTAGACTGGAGTAATGATGCTGAAAATTCAGATTCGCCATCACAGAAATAAATTACATTTTACAATATATTACAATAGAAAAACTGTTATTTTATATAGTAATACTATTTTACAATATTACTGTTTCTCCTGTATTTTTGAGCACATAAACGCAACCTTAGTGAGGAGAAGAGACTTCATTAAAAACATTTAAAAATGTTAATGTTTCTAAACCACAAGTACTGTACATTTTTAAATAGAAAATAATGTGCCTTAAGTTTCAATAATATACATAATGTTACTGTTACATGTCTCCTTGAGTTTCTGTTTATTGGACTGTTCTATTCTTGGTTTCTCCCATTGTCTCCCCCCATTGATCTGTCTACTTTGGTTTAGTCCTTGTTAATGTTATCTGGTTCACCTGTCTGTCATTATTAGTTACCCTTTATAAGTCTGTCCTTGAGTTCATTACCCTGTCGGTCTTATTGTTAACGTTTGTTTGTTTCTACGTGTGTGGATATTCCTGCTTGTGCTACCTGAAGTTTATATTAAATATTGTTGCCTGTTATCTCGTCTCGTTCCGTCCAGCACGCAGCTACTACGTAACAGAAAGACCGACCTACAACAGTTTAACCGGCGGTATTCCCTTGCGTTTATTTTTTCGTCTTCTTTCTCAGTGTTTTCTTTTTTGATTTACCCCCATGGATCCCACTGTTCTCCTCATCATAATGAAGCAGGGGGAACGCTCTCTTGAGGACCACACCCGAGATTACATCTTCCTCGCAGAACACTCCCACTTTCCGGATAGCAGCCTTTGCACTTTCTACCGTGCAGGACTGAACACCACCACTAAGGGGCTGCTATCCGGGGAGGGTCCTCAAGAGAGCTTGCCGGACTACATCGAGTGGGTGCTGGCGTCCTGTGGATCGTCATGGACTATTGACTTCGTCAAGGAGGACGTCAGCCCCGCTCAAGACCCAGAGCCCAGCCAACCATCACCCCGACACGCGGAGTATGAGCCCGAGCCCACCGCAGATAAAGAGCCAAGAGCGACAGAGCCAGAGCCTGACACATCTGACCAGGTGCGAGAGCCGGACACTACATCCGCGAAGGTGGAGTGCTGCGTGGAGCAAGAGAGGGCTATGGAGAGCCCTGCCCACTGCACCACCGCTGGGGGTGAGCTTGAGCAAGACTCTGGGGATTTAATAGACTTCTTTACTGAATTATCTACCTGTTATGATCATCCTGTCTGCCTGGAATTCCCACCCACCCACCCTCTTCTGTCTACATCCATGTCTGTCTGGTCACCACTGTCCCCTGACAGCCCCTCTGCTCACCCTCAGCCCACCACCTGTGAAGTGGGCTCGCCGCGGGTCTGCCAGCTTCCATCGGCGTCATGGCTGGAGGATCCCTCAGCTCCGCCTCCAGCCTCAGAGTCCAGAACTCCGCCTCAGCCCTCCGACCCTGCGGCTCCACCACGGCTCTCAGCTCCCTCGTCTCCACCGTCGCCCGTCGGCCCACCAGCTCCACCGCGCTCCCTCGTCCCTCCGGCTCCGCCTTGGTCAGTCGTCGTCCCGCCATCGCCTTGGGACTCCACTCCTCCGGCTTCGCCTCGTCGCTCCATCCCACCGGCTCCGTTGGGCTCCTCCCTCCCTCCGGCTCCCCCTCAGTCCTCTGTCGCTCCGGCTCCGCCTCTGCCTCAGTCGCCAGAGCCTTGGGCTCCGCCTTGGCCCTCCGGATCCTCGGTGTCGCCCTGGATCTTTGGCTCTCCGTCTCCGCCTCGGGCTCCCCCTCCACCTGCTCCGCCGCCGTCGGTCGGCCCCCTGGAGTCGTCAGCCCTTCCTCCACCATGGCTCCTCCCTCCGTCGGCTCCACCGTGGGCTTACATCATGGCTGCGGTCTGGGTCTCTACTGGTTCCTCCTGCTCCGGGCCCCTCCTGTTTCCTCCCTGGCTCCTCCCACCTTCGTCGCCCCCTTGGACTCCGTTGACTCTGGTTTTTGTCCCCCTTCCGGGGTCCTGTCCTCCACCGAAGCCTCCGCTGGTTCCGCCCAGCCTTCCTAAGCCTCCGCTGGTTCCGCCCAGCCTTCCTAAGCCTCCGCTGGTTCCGCCCAGCCTTCCTAAGCCTCCGCTGATACCGCCCACCTACCCTCTTTTTTTTTTATTTTTTTTTTATGTTATACGGCGCGAGACGCGCCTATTCGGAGGGGGGTGTAATGTTACATGTCTCCTTGAGTTTCTGTTTATTGGACTGTTCTATTCTTGGTTTCTCCCATTGTCTCCCCCCATTGATCTGTCTACTTTGGTTTAGTCCTTGTTAATGTTATCTGGTTCACCTGTCTGTCATTATTAGTTACCCTTTATAAGTCTGTCCTTGAGTTCATTACCCTGTCGGTCTTTATTGTTAACGTTTGTTTGTTTCTACGTGTGTGGATATTCCTGCTTGTGCTACCTGAAGTTTATATTAAATATTGTTGCCTGTTATCAAATAAATGCAGCCCTGCATTTCCAAAACATAAAAAAAAAAAAAAACATTAAACCAGACCAGTGGTTTGTATACTTTTTAATATTAACTTCTAACTTATTTTTACATAATTATTGCCAAAATAACAACATCACACAGTTCAGGGTTTAAGATGTATTTAGTAGACAGTTTTAGCAACTACGTTTTTAGTAACAGAGTTGCAAAACTGCAAACCTCATACAAAATTTATAGTAAATAAAACAGCTCATATAATATTTAGTTTGTCCTCCTGAGGTTTACATTCAGCATTTTCAGAAGGTTAGACAACTTCTTTGCTGACCATTAATTTAAACATGACTTCATCTTCAGTTTCAGGCCCTGTTTTGTTTCCTTTACGTGGAAATTGCTGGGAAATACTAACAAAAGACAATTAGAGGAACAGGACCTTTTTGGTAAATATGATGGACTTCTACAATGATAGGTAATGTTTTGATGTTCTTGGCAGACAGGAGTTTATAACAAGTGGGTTTTGAAGGTTTTCAGACCTAGGTACTCAATAGCAATTTGGCTTCACGGAGAGAAAAGAACAGATGTGATCGGATGTGAAGGAGTTCTTTATGTTGCTGCCAGCTAGACACATCCAGTAATTACAGGCTATGGAGTAATTATGTTTTTCCAAACACACCTCTTTCAAAGCCTGTCAAAATAGAGTCGTTGGTGTAAACTGTATGTTGCCATGCTTTCAACCCATAACAGACAGTTGAAAAAAAAAGAAAGAACTTTTTCATTTACAGTTCACTTACTAAATTGGTAGCATTTTCAGCAGTATTTTATACACCACTGTTCAAATATTTTAATGTACATTTAAACTGTAATTTATTAGAGTGATTATTCCGGTGAATTTTCAGCATCGTTACTCCAGTCTTCAGTGTCACATGATCCTTCAAAAATTGTATGCTTAATTATTATTGTAACTCAATTATTAACTATGTTCTTATTCTAATCAATAGTTGGGGTGTGATAGTTTTTAAGGATTCTTTAATGAACAGAAAGCTCATACATTTATTTAATTTTCATAAATAGAATTTCTATAGTCATTGCTGATCAGTTTAATGGATCTTTGCTTAATTAATGTATTTATTTCTTTTTTCTTATTTTTTTAATTTTACTTATCCCAATTTTTGAATGGTAGTGTATCATAGTTTCAGCGAAAGGTAGCTAAAACTGTTTTCAACATTGATAATAATAATAATAGGAAATGTTTCTTGAGCACCAAATCAGCAATAAATCACATTTTAAATGAAAAATGTTACATTTTAATACTATTTCACAATGTTTTATACTTTTTTACTGTATTTTCATCAAATAAATGTAGTATTGGTAAGCAAAAGAAATGCCTTTCGACATGTAGTGCACTTTGAGGTACATTATAAACACCATAGTACATGAATATGATAGTCATTATATAGTATATATCAGTGGTTTGTGGTGTACATGAGGAGGCAAAAAGAAGGCAATCATTTTCTCATCCGAATTAGTTTTTGAGAGCACACTGCTCTTGTTTGCCTCCTCCGAGAAAACGGCATGGGCACATATCAAAATGCCATCATATTACCATCATATTTCAGTGAGAAATGAACATAGGGCATTTGCTGACTGCACAAACATTAATTTGTGCTCTCACCAATCACATTAGTTCACATGGGCATTCGCTGTGACAGTGAGTAAAGGACAGACAAAGCTGGACTGTCAGACGCTCACCCTTCAGGTCTGTAGTCTGGGATGGGTCTGTCCATAGAGAGGCGGTCGCTGAGGTAACCGTTGTAGCCGTAATACTGGAACATCTTGAGGGCCACTCTGCGGCTCTCTGGCCCCAGATCCTGGCCCCAGTGGTTGAACAAGGACGAGTCGGAAAAAGATCGATCTAGCTGATTGTCATCTCCTTTCAGCGGGGACTCTGTGAGGGTCAAACAGAGAGAAGGTTGGCATTCCCCTAATAATGAAATGTGTCAAAGAACAGAGGCTACAAAAGAAAAATGACACTGAATGCACATCGATTGTACTTAATAGTATGACAATTCATGAATAAATGCTTCACTGGCATTCTTTAACTAGTTGCAAAAAAAGAATTGTGCTTAGTTGTATTGAAATATTAAAATGAAGAGTTCAGATGCAAAAGCCTCTAAATCCACCTGACGTCTTTCTTTAAAAAATGCATTTTTATCAGGCTCCGATGTATAGGTTTCTACCTAAGTACCGGTAATTCTGATTGGGCTGAGGCTGGGATTTTTAGCGAGTTTGAAGTAAAAGTATTTGATGGACGTATAATGTGTCGAGAGCATTCACTCAGTCTCATTATCTCATATTTGACCGAGATGGCTTTTAGGGGGTTTTGCATCTGAACTCTTCAAATATTAAAAGTATAATTTTATAAAAAACTGTACAGAACAGAATAGGACTGTCATGATTTCTCAATTCAATCTGAGTACTCGATTTTAAAAAATCCTAAAAATAAAAATAAAAATCATAAAGCATAATTCTATTGTAATTTCACAAACGCTACGATTACGTTAAATTAATAAATGCAACACAGGTTTAATTAGGGCAGTAGGGCTGTTGCGGGACCTAGATGTGATTTTGCGGGACAATGCGGGACACGTGTGAGACTGATACAATTTCTACTGTTAAGCTATGTAAATACTGATTACATCCGTTGTCTCATGCACTGATCTGTGTTTCTGAGCGCGCACATGCAAGCGAGAGAAAGCGCGTCTTTTTTATGAGTAAAGAGAATCTAGTACCTGCGAGAGAAGAGATTTGTGCTTTAAAGGCTATAGCTTAGGTTTATGTTAGTGTAGGTCTATTTTTATTACCTAAAACAACAATTTAATTATAATTATCTGATTGCTCGATTAATTGCCAGAATAATCGACAGATTACTCAATTACCAAAATAATCGTTAGTGACAGCCCTGGAACCGGCCGTTAAAGTTTATAAACATTAATGTTTACAATTTTTTTTTTTTTTTAGAAATATCATACTTTCATTTCCATACACTTTCTAAAAATGTCAAATTAAAAGTTTTCCTTAAAAGTACATTTTAAGCCATCATGTTTTAAGTTCAGCTCATTACATTTAATATAAATGTTCATTTTCATTAAAAAAAGGTCAAAAGTCAAACTGTTAAAGCTAAATAAAATTTGGCCAAGATTTGAAAATCTGGAAGGGTTGAAAAAATCTAAATATTGAGAAAATTGCCTTTAAAGTTGTCCAAATGAAGTTCTTAGCAATGCATATTACTAATCAAACATTAAGTTTTGATATATTTATGGTAGGAAATTTACAAAATATCTTCATGGAACATGATCTTTACTTAATATCCTAATGATTTTTGCCATAGAGGGAAAATAATTTATAATTTGTAATTTTGACCCATACAATGTATTTTTGGCTATTGCTACAAATATACCTGTGCCTCTTATGACTGGTTTTGTGGTCCAGGGTCACATTTTCACTTTATTTAAACACAAATGCTGGGGGATTTTCATTCTATAATTTTTTTTCAAACAGGAGGTTGAGGTTGGCTCAAACAATCAAAACAACAAACCACAAATGCTGGTCTTGTTGTTTTTCGTTGTGTATGTGTGTGTGTGCGCATGTTTTTTCTCACTGCTGATGGCTGATTTGTGGCTTCAGGGGCATAACTTTCACACCTCTCTCTTTCTATCGTTCTCCATTTTTCTAGTTTCTAACTGACGATGAAACTGATTATTTTTGAAATTCGACCCAGCTTGTTTTTTATGTGACTTCTCCCCACTCAAACTCTATGCAACTATGGAATGACGTAGTCTGTGTTCATTTCAAGGCAAAGTTGTGATTTTGTTTTTTAATTCTTTCAAAAAATACATTTAGTGTGCTGACAACTGAGGTGACAATCTTGTATATTTTATACAATAATAATACATCTAAAACCATCTGTTTTTTGGAACTTCACTAAGATATTTAGTAGGTATTATTTGTGACAATCTAATGAAGAAATAACCATCCCAAGAGAAAAGAATAATAAATGACAAAGAGAAAAGAGAAAAAAAAATGTGCTGTGGGATGGTGATTTGCAAACCTAAAAAGAAAAGAAGAAAATGAAATGAAAACAAAAGCCCAGGAGAACATTATGCTGAGGGAAAACAATGTTCCATGCAAACAATATCCTTACATAATGCTCGCATTGTGCATGATGCTCGGTTTTGTTTGCGTTTCAGTGTCACTATGATTGACCTTTGTGCTTGACTGTCACTTGTGACCTTTCCACGTCTAGCAGCGTCAGCCACGCTCTAACATTCAGCAGTTTGTAGCTATAAAATAGAAAGCAGAGCTGCACTAATACATATTTTATGAATAGCTACTATATTAAAGAACAATTTCCACTCAAGCTCAAGTTGCTTCCAACATAAGACATTAGCAGTAAAATACTTCTAGCACAGCCCCATTGTGCTATTTTTCATTGTTAGTTCATGCTAAGTAATATAGTTAACAAATGTTAACAAATGGAACCTTATTGTAAAGATATCTTTCTATTGCTTTTCTACTCACTGATTGATTGATGTTCATGTTTATACTTCCAGTGTCAAAAGGAAAGAATGTTCTAGAGGAAAGAAAGTCATAGACAGATGACAGTGAGAAAAAGAAATGCAAAAGTAACTTAGCATGTTGCTTTTTTACAGAAAGAACGTTATTGCTGCAGTTGCTTTTTATAACGAGTGATTGTTGCCATTTTTCATCAAATTCTATCCACATCTAGTTTATAGCCCTATAAACTGTCTAATGTATTTCTGTTTGTTCTCCTCCAAGGACTTCTAGAAGGAGCATCTGAAAACAGCCAATACTCTATTAAATCTTCTGAAAACTGAACAAGCAACTTTTGGGCAAAAAAGTATTTTCCCCTTTGGTATTCTGCAATCAATCAATCACTCATTCAGTCAGTTAATCAATCAGTGTTTTCCTCACATTCATTCTCATTCTGGCAGCACCGATTCACTGCAGAGAATCCATTGAGGAGCAAGTGATGTAATGATAAATTTCTGAACTCATCTACATCTTGCAGTGTTTCCCCTAGGTTTACAGCTTTTTTTACAGTTGTGGGGGAATGGATGGGCCAGGGGTGCCGGTACCAAACGGTACTTTTTTCAGTACTTTACTCTCTGTACAATAACAAAAACATTTATTTCAGTGAAAAAAACAAGTCCAAAACTTTCAATTTCAGCATTTTGAACAATAGGGCCCTACAATCTTTTTCTTTCTTTTTTTTTCTGATTTTTTTCTGTTTTAATTTTTCAGTTAATCAAATGAAGACATTAAACTTTTTTTTTTTTTTTTTTTAATCAAATGAAAATTAAACCCTTTTATTTTTTGGCAAACAAACAGAGGTTTACTGTTAAAATTAATACATGGAAGAAAATTTGTGTGAATATTAAATTAAAAATGTTTTAATAATAATTGTAGATTCATTTTCTACAATTAAGTGGTTTATCTGGTTGTAATATTTATTTTTATAATGTAATTGTTTTGTTTAAATTGGCCAGAAATAGAAATATATAAAGACGTACATTATACTGTACAAAAGTAATGTATTTCTGTTAAAACGTTAAACCATACTTTTATTTTGACAGGTTGCCATGAAGTTTCTGTGTGTATACAGTATAATGTGATGCTAGTTTTCTCAAATGAAACGGTAAAATTCACATGAACTGACTCTCACAGCAGCTCTGGAGATGAAGTTCATGTGTTCATGTCATTATATAGTGAGACGCAGAGGCCGAAAAACACCGCGAGCCTCACGTTTTTATGAATGAACTCCGTGATGCCGTCCACATTTTCGCGGAGGAGAAATTGTAGACGCGTGTCCATGTAGAGACAGAAATGACATGCCGTCGTGTAAATAAGATAAATAACACAAGACCATTTAGTTTGTTTAATGAAAGAACAAGGTGTATACCTGTTCTATAGGAAATGTAAACTTAAATGACTTTTGTTGTGATCTGGCGCTATATAGAAAATAAAATTAACTTGACCTTCAAGGGGGGCGGGGGGTACCATTGGGCGAGCTGCCCCCCCTAATATAATGCATAATATAATGTCTTGAATGGCCCAAAGGTGAGTACATTTTGAGCAAATTTTGATTCTTTGGGTAACTATTCTTTTATAAACAGCCATTATTATATTTGTGCACTTGATATCCACAATATTTCAGGCTATGGGAACCAAAAACACAGAATGAGGAAGTCGCATTGTTGTGAGCCACAGAATTGCAACCTGGACCTGTGTGAAAACATGACTACAGAGTCCCCAGTCAGAAAACTGATACTGAGGGGGTCAGTCTGGATCACTGACGGAATCAAATACGACTCTGTTGGATACTGGCTACAGAAAGCACGAACACCCACCCAAACGGCAGCTCTGAATAAACATTGGAGCCGTGCTGCTAACACGGCTCTAGACTGCAGTGTGCTTTAAGCACTGGTGCAGGAATGTGATTTATTGGACCCCGTGCACAAACACGTAACATCTGACTGCCGAGATGAAATATCAATATACTGTATTTCGACTTGTTGTAAAATATGAATTCTGTTTTATATGTGAACGCCTTCTGTACTTCTCTTTTCCAGTTTTTAATATTAAGGCCTTTTGATAAAACTCTCTGAAGACATTGCAAAAGGGATCTCAAAATCAAATGACCTGGGGCTGCTAAGGGGGGGGGTTGCAACAAATTCAAGTGGTTTTACAACCATGAATTTAACTGCATATTATTATAGGTGGAGTTGTAGTTATTGATGCATGCACCAGTGTTATTTTAGTACCACTGAGATTTGTTTATTTATTTATAAACATTTGAAATCTGGATTTCAGTGTGGTCTCAGATTAAAAAAAAAAAAAAATTACTTATTGAAAAAAGGGAAGAACAAAAATGGCACATCTAAAGGTAAATTGGTTTTCATTTTCTGCATCTGTTTAAAAATGATCTGTCAATGCTAGGGTTATTATAGCTAAAACTGAAACAATCAAACAAAAAACAAACAAACAATAAGTATTATTAACTGATCATGTAAAAAAATACATACACAACAACAACAAATTTATTAAAAACTGTCACTTTTTTTTTTTTTTAATTAATATTGAGGGAAAAAATGGCTCATCCAGGTAATTTTGGTGATTCCAAACAGTACCAATCCATTTGGGTTTAAAAAAGTCACCATTTAAAAAATGGATTTTGTTATATATATATATTGTGTTTTAATTGTAATTTTAGTTGCATTTTCTTTTGGTAATTTTGATGTGTAGTGTTTTTTTTTTTTTTTTTTTTTTTTTTAATTAATACTGGGTAAAAAAAAATGGCTCATCCAGGTAATTTTGGTGATTCCAAACAGTACCAATCCATTTGGGTTTAAAAAAGTCACCATTCAAAAAATAGATTTTGTTATATATATATTTCACATTTTCTTTTGGTAATTTTGATGTGTAGTGTTTTTTTTTTTTTAGTTTAGTTAGTTCATTCCTTAGTTTTAGTTAGCTATAATAACATCATTAATAGACTTTATTTCACTTAAATGCTGAAAACTGATTTGCAGCTTTCTTGGGGGCCACTGGGAACCCTGAATTAGACAATTATATACTAGTACTCGGATTTAATTTCCACAAAACTACTATAACTGCTTTGTAAGACATGATGTATGTTTCAACAAATCAGATTGGGAAATCCATTAAGGGATAATAAAGTAGTGGTGTGTACCTCAATATATTGCTCATCTAAGTGACAAATAGCTAATTTATCTGATCTCCCCAACTGTGTGGTGACTGCTGCAGCTATAATGTGCTGGCTAATAAAACGTGTAACTGTCATTTGGCAAATGTTCGATTTTATGGCTATTTATGCATTATTCTCGCAGCAGAGTAATTGCTTTGACAACCCAAATAATAGATGACTGGCCTTGTTCAGAGAAATATGCTACGTGTCATGAAACCAGAAGCAGCATTGACGCAATGTCTTGTTAAAATGCTTTGTAAATTTATTTTGGCAGTGTTTGGAGTACAGGATGGACCAAGGACTTTTTTAAAAGCAGTCACTAAAGAATCTATTCTAAAACTGACAAGGTCTTTGCCCACCAAGAGTGAACAAAAACACTTTCGTCAGTCTGTTTTAATACATGAAACAGATGTCACTTGCTTTAAAAATATAACCCATCTGATAACACAAATGTATAAAATTCTTACTTTTGGTGTTAAAACTACTGTCAGGATTTCCTTAAAGGGACAGTTCACCCAAAAATGAAAATTCTGTCATTAATTACTTGTGTCATTCCAAAACTGTAAGACCTTTGTTCATCTTTGGAACACAAATTAAGATGTTTTTGATTAATAGACAGCAACGCAACCAACACGTTCAAGGCCCAGAAAGGTAGTAAGGACATTGTTTAAATAGTCCATGTGACATTAGTGGTTCAACTGTAATTTTATGAAGCTACAAAAATGCTTTTTGTGCACAAAGAAAACAAAAATAATGACTTTATTCAACAATTTCTTCTCTTCCGTGTCAATTTACCATGTTTAGGAAAGTATTATAAAATAAAAATAACTAAATATTAAAAAAAATTGAAGAGTTCATTTGCAAAAACAGATTTTTAACGATTTTCAAAAATCATCTTCTTCATTGTTCATTCCAGTTAATCCCAATCAAACTGCAGTTGGGTTATTTTTATTATGTAAAAATAACTAAAAACAAATACAGCTAACTAACACAATAAAACATGATTTTTGAAAATTTACCCGTTACCTGTTTTTGCAAATAAACTTTTCATATTTTACATGTGGATGTACTCCTGTCAAATTAGTTGTCTATTAAAATCTGTTTTATTCTACATAGAGAGGGTCACCGCATGAGGGCCACCATGTTGAGATTAAATGTTATACTGCTTGTCTCAGTAAACCCTCAAATTTAACTGGTTAGCATGTACTGGTCAGTCCCTGCTGGTAAAAGCATCGTTCTCCATTGACATCCATTCAACATGAACACGTTTTCTAATTATACTGAATAATGACACTACTGTCTTCAGTTGAGCTGCTTATTGCTGAATTTGCTTCATAATTGATGATCTTTACACAGTTATGAACTGAAGTGAATCAACACTCAACTTGAGCTGAATAATGACACGATTGTCTTGTTAGAGCTGCTTTACGGCAGATTTTGGATTTGCTTCGTGTTTGCATCATTGATTCTGTTACTTCACTGTGAAGCTGCTCTTTATTATATAAAAAAGTTGCTTTGAGTTGACTTGATGCTGTTTTTGCATGCAACATACAGTACACTGTATATCACTACTATTTCATGAATTCTAGAGTGTTTCACCAATGCCTGGTTCTTTCTGATAGCTCCTAAAATCACAAAATGAACATTTTTCCTGCAGTTCATATCATATCGCAGTGACACCGGCCACAAAAACCATAATAAACTGGAATGTTGTTAAAATAGTCTGGTAAACTATACTGTAAATGAACAAATATATGATACTGCCACATCAAACGTGCAACATGAATGCAGCACACATCGTTTTAATTCTGAAACGATCATAAGCACACACATCCTGAAACCCCATTATATGTGCCTGAGGGTCAGTGATGTGACAGTATGTCTCGCTATTAATTAGTCTCCTCCCTCAGGAGAGATAAGAAACCACGCTGGTGCGGTCAGGGGTGGCTTTTGTAGACTTTGTAACCTAGGCAACATCTAGCGGATCGGTCTGCTCAGCATGTTGTCCCAAAGGCTCTTTGTTGATAGAGGAATTCAGTCCGCAAGCATGTAGGCCAGCTATCAGAGCCTTTCAACTCAACAAAAGAGACATAGGGCTTCAAGTAATGGAAGTCCTTTCACAGACATTAAACAGCTATGAGAAATGGCAGAATTTCATAAGCAGTCTGAGAATGACCTCACATCAGTGTGTGCTGAGCGCATCACAGCAAGTATACATGAAAAGGTCAGGAGTTCTACCGCAGCCAATATGCTGCATGACAGCCATGAATTCTTGAGGATAAAATCCAAGTTAAATGGCTTTCACAAGCCATTTTACATCATAATGTGATGCATTTCTGAGTGAAACTGGATCTTTTACTGGTGGAAGAAATGTAGGACAGGCTGTAGGTCAAGTTGTATGATCGTTATTTGCTTTTACTGCCACAACACTGATTACATTAACATTAAATGCCGTTAAATTAGTGTGTTCAATATTGGCATTTATTCTAGAGGATAAAATCAACTTACACTACCTGTCAAAATGATTTCTGCTCGCCAGAGCTGCATTTATTTGACCAACAATACTGTAAAAACAGTAATATTGTGAAATATGATTACAATTTCAAAGAACAGCTTTCTATTTGAATATATTTTAAATGTCATTTATTCCTGTGAAGCAAAGCCGAATTTTCAGCATCATTACTCCAGTCACCAGTGTCACATGATCCTTCAGAGATCATGCTAATATGCTGCTATGGTGCTCAGTTATTATCAGTAATAATTGGTGCTTAATTAATAATAATGGTCTTTTTATGATCAAGGTTGAAAAAAGTTTTTGATGCTTAATAGTTTTGAGGAAACCATTATAATTTTTTTCAAGATTCTTTGATGAATGGAAAGTTCTGAAGAACAGCATTTATTTGAAAAAGAAATACTGTGTAACATTATAAATGCTTTTACTGCCTTTTAAACAGTTTAATGTGTCTCTGCTGAATACAATTATTTTTTAATGCATATTATTGTACACTACTAAGCAATTTAATACTATTGTATAATGTTAAGCACCACAACTGTTAAGAGATAATAATAAATATTTCTTAAGCACCAAATTAGCATATCAGAATGACTTAGAATGACACTGAATTAAAATAGAAAACAGTTGTTTTAATATTTCACAATATTATTGTTTTACTGTATTTTTGTTCAAATAAATGCAGTCTTGGTGAGTCTATCTATTATGCCCCTTTTTACAACATGTAATATAAGTCTTAGGTGTCCCCAGAATGTGTCTGTAAAGTTTCAGCTCAAAATACCCCACGGATCATTTATTATATCATTTTGAAAATGCCCATTTTGAGTGGAAGCAGAAAAACACTTTTTTTCATGCATGTCATTTAAATTCAAATGAGCTGCTGCTCCCCACCCACTTTTCCAGAATAGGTCTGTGCCTTTACAGCTTGTACCTCAGATATTCTGGCAAAAAAATAAGAACATCTGTTTCGTTTTGACTATGTCTGTCGCGCTGAAATCATGCATTTTAAAGCCATTTTAGTACAAACGTCTGATATGGTTTGCTGAGCGCACACATCAAAGCACGTGCACAGAAAGCAGCTGACACACGCCATGTGTACTAAACTAAGTTCTCTTTCAAGTCTTATTGCACTTAAACTGTCAAATACACACATTTATGTTAAAAACACAAATGAGTTACAAAAACAGTCAGTTATCTCTGTGAGGGTAAACAGCTGGGAAAGAAATCACATGTTTATATTAGAATTGTGTGGCAGCAAAGTAATATACAGTAAATAAATAAATAAATCCACCGTTTTCTTGTCTCCTCTGAGGCTGGGACTCTGAATAGTGTTATGTGCTCGTCTGTGCAGCAAACAAGAGAACAATTAGCATGCTTTGCTTGAACTTTTGCCATTGCATTAGAATTGTTACACCTTTGTCGCTTTTGAAAATAATCCTAAAATGTGATGAATTTCAAGAAAAAGAAAAAAACTGAAACTTTATATTTATATATGCTGGTAAAATTATGGTCACCTTCTGTTAGATGTATTTATTTAGTGTTTATTATTTCAAGACGCTATATAAAGTGGCTCAAAAATTACTCATACAGTTATAAAAGTTTTGGTCAAACAGTCCACCACCCACCACACACATACTTGCTCTCACATGAACAGAGCCCAGCCCTTCCTGATGGAGGTGCACCGCCAAACACAAGCATTGAAAGAGGCCCAGAGGAAGCCAAAGAAATGAAAGTGACTTCCTGAATCAGAAGATGGATACAATAAGAACTGTTTCACAGAACAAGGAAGAAAGTGTATGAGACATAAAAAAGACACAGGGAAAATGACTAAATAAACAGGATTTATAGATACTGTGCATTGTGGATAATTGCAACAGGATGAAATTACGGCACACTGAACGAGCAGTTCATATTTCATCCGAGCTCCTGTGTCTCCTCTGCGGTGTCAATCAGGTTTCCACGCTGATGACTCCTCTTGTTCTAGCAGGTTGTTAAGCCCTGGTGGCTCTAATCACATGCTCTCTGCGAGGAACATTATCAAACACAGTCAGGTGGGCTGAAACAGGATGGACTTCTACAAAAGGCCACCTGCATAAAGAGATGATTCTGATGAATGAGGTGCCAACACTGATTTGGCCACACACAGCTAATGTGCTCACAAAAAAAAAAAAAAAAAAGTTTCATTTTCCACACCTAAATATAATAAATCATACATGAATTGTATTACACACTGTGTGTGTTTTGAGGTTTTTACTGCACAGTAATTCATTCAACTTTTGCTTTTGTTTAGCTTGCCAAAATATATATTTTAAAGCATTGATTTAAAACTGATGTTTCAGTTAGTTTCATAATGAAGTCAACATGAAAGAGTATTCAGTCACAGTTAAATAGTTGAGATGTTTGACTTCCTTCCTTCCTTCCTTCCTTCCTTCCTTCCCATCAGACCCATATAAATTTAACTTGCTCTCATCATTAAAGTGAACTTTGGACCAGTTTTACTCTCTTCAAACAACATGCTCCTCAACAAAGGTGAGTCTAGCTTTCTGCTCTTCTACATCCCGAGACAAATCCTTACCCTGTTCAGCACTGAACTGGCAAGCAATTCCAGCTGCAGTGTTGAACCGATTCTCCATTGAGAGTCTCCACAGTGTGCTATCTGCTCATTCGTTTGTCTTATGTGGACAACCAGCCTTTTTGGAGGACTTAATGTCACTGTAAACCTGCAATATTTGAGAAATCACAGATTTGGAATGACCAACTGCTCTTGCAGTGGCTAAAAAGGTCATCCCTTTGGCCTTCATCTAGACAACTCCCTTTCTGCTGATGAGAGGCTTGGTCACTGCAAAGAGCACTTTCAGTCTGACTTCTCTTAAACATGTCAAGACAGATCCTTACCCTGTTCAGAACTGAACTGGCAAGCAATTCCAGCTGCAGCGTTGAACCGATTCCCCATTGAGAGTGTCATTAGTGTCATTGTAAACCTGCAATATTTGAGAAATCACAGATTTGGAATGACCAACTTCTCTTGCAATGGTTGACCTTTCAGCCATTGCAAGAGAAGTTGGTAGACAGCACAATGCGGAAACTTTCAGTGGGGAATCGGTTCAACACTGCAGCTAGAATTGCTACACATTAATTTGTCTTATATGTACGACCAGCCTTTTTGGGGGACTTGAATGAATTAGTGTCACTGTAAACCTGCAATATTTGAGAAATCACAGATTTGACCAACTTCTCTTGCAATGGCTGAAAGGTCATCCCTTTGTCCTTCAATTGGAAATCTCCCTTGGAGAGGTTTGGTCACTGCAAAGTGTGCTTTCAGTCTGACTTCTCTTATACATTCCAAGACAGATCCTTACCCTGTTCAACACTGAGCCTGCTAGCAATTACAGCTGCAGTGTTGAACCGATTCCCCATTTTGAGTCTCCGCATTGTGCTGTCTACTCATTTATGTGTCTTACGTGGACGACCAGCCTTTTTTGGGGACTTGAATGAATTAGTGTTATTGTAAACCTGAAATATTCAAAAAATCACAGATTTGGATATGGACAACTCCTTAGAGCACCCCGCCATCTTGCAATCTCAGTGAAAATTGAATTAAAATTGTTCCAAAATGTTCATCTTAGTGCATTCCTATTAATTATTACTTTTCCCTCTCCAATGCATCAGTGAACAGTGTAAATGCATCACTCTGAGGCATTAAATTACCAGTGGGAAGGAATAATACAATTAGAGAATAAACATTTGTACCAGTGGATAGAAAATGCATGGACTTTTAGTTCTGCCTGCGGTACTGTGAATGTTTCACAGACGCAGACAGCTCTAGAGTTTCAGAGGTGGGATGTTACAAGCAGGTGCAGGCCAGTTTGACACGCTGAAAGAGGTGCCAGGGTGATGGTGTACTCGTACTGTACCGTGTGCACTGCAGGAACATGTGACTGCATGTAACCAACAATAAGCGCACACAAAGCATGCTGCCAGATCACTTCCCACACAGGCATATTAATAACATCTGCTGTGCAGAGAGCATTTAATACCCCGCTGCAAAACAAAGGCATTCATCTGTGTTACGACACGTTTATCAGACCTGCTCACAGATGAGAATGATAAGAATTCAAGCACACCCCTAACTCTGTCTGACTATATCCACCTTTCCAAATGTCCTTCCCTCACTTTCTCCGCTGTGGTGGGTAATGCAACTCACCCATCTGATATCAAGTGCTCTTGATAGCAACATCCCTGCTATTGATACCAATACTGATACCTCTATTAAACGGTGTGTTTTGGTGATTTCTTAAGATAAAATGGGTAATTATAATATTATATTTGAAAAACAGGTTACACTTTGTCTTGTTACAGTGTAAGTTTAAGTACTGAATAATATGTATTAAATACATGCTGGAGTGGTTTTAGTGTTTTAAGAGAAAATAAGGGGGCTTTTACACCACCTAATCCTTTAACCCCCTGTACCATATCATAGAGAATGTGCTTAATCTTAATCTTAATGTGTGTGAGGGCTTAATCTTAAAAGAATAAATAAATAAAACCTGTAAAAACCATATTTGGGTTAAATAAAAAAAAAAAAAAAAAGTACAAACATCAGATGGTGTGGGACCTTGGCTGACGCATTACGTGGGAAAAGAAATTCAGATTAGGTTATAGAAGTGCAAGTCAAAATTCGAAGACTTGCCAAAATACACAGAGACAGACAGCAGGGTAAAACAAGGGTAAACACTGGCAGTGTTTTTACAAGATGGAAGAATTTGATGGAATAGTTGGGTTTCAATCGAGATGTCAAACTTACGAAGTTTCTTTTCAATAGGTATAAGCTAAACTCAAGTTTTTGCCACACGTTAGCTCTGTACTCTCAAGCCCCAGAAATAGTAAGATTTCATAAGTGCCTAGGGCCATTGGAAAAGATGTTTGAAAATATGCATTATTAATTTTTGTAATTCCACTAGTTGACACTAGTACAACACAGAAAACAACGTATTACAATATATTACAATATATTAAGGCTGTCTAAAGCAAAACAAGATAATAAAATAAAATAATCACAAATCAACACCATTCTGTAATGGTGCATGAGAAACATGGTCTTAGAAATAACTAGCAACATAAATAACACTATTTATTCTGAAATAACTCCAGATGTTTTTTTAATGAGTGTTGTTTGAGACTGCAGTGTTTCAGTATTTGTGTATGTGGTAAAATATGCAGAAAGATAAATATTTTTGCTAAAAAAAATAAATAATTTGTATTACTTTGAGACTTATGATGCATATAATTATAAAATAATAACACAATCATCATTGTAATAAAACACTCAATTTGACAAAATCTGTCAGCACTGAGACGGCAACAAACAACAGGTTAAAACAAACTCCTTTTTAAGTATCAGTCTTGCTATTAATGGGTTCATTTTTCTCATTAAATATCAAATAAATGACTGACTGCACTTGATATACTCTTTAACAAGGCTGTTGTGAGCAGTGGGTATTGGGAAAAACCACAAATTCAGTCAGAGTGTCTGTCGCAGCATGTAAACAGGTTTATAACAATAACAAGAGCAGTAACAAAACTCAACAGAGCAGCCACTAGACTAATACAGCAAGACTCTACTCAGGATCATTACTTATCATTTCTAAGTAAGGGGTTGCTGCGTGCCTACACACATATGCATGACAGCACACGCTATGTAACAGTTAAGAGGCAATTAGTGTGTTGCAAGGACTGAGGGTGTGCATTCATTTATTCGGAGACCAAGCACTGAGAGACAGTCTGCTATGGCAATTTTTAAAGGAACAGTTCATCCAAAATGAAATTCAGTATTTTAATCAGCCTCATGTCGTTGAAACATGTAAGTTGTTTTTTCATACAACACAAAGGGTCTTTTCACAATTGCATTTTCTTCTTGCAGATTACCTTGTGACAATGTGACAATAGCTATGTTTCCATCCAAAGTTCAGAATTTAACTGTGCATAAAATTAGAATATTGCATAAAACATTTGTGAATAAAAGACTGTTTCCATCCCATGTGTTCAAGAGGATAAAATCATCGCCTCTTGGGAAACTGGCTCAAAGTATGAACTTTTTACCTACATAATGAAATGACTTGCTTTTCAGAGCGCACATACGAAATGGAAAAACAAACGCTGTCATGTTATCTTGAGTTTGAATGCCTGATGTTTGGGATCACAGTCGTGTGAGACAGTTATGGGACTTTGGCTCAGACATTTCAAAATTATTCAAATAACATTTAAGATGGTGTGCGATGAGATCAATGCGCTGGTGAGTTCTGTTATCCCTTCACGTGATCTATTCAGCAAAGTCACGTGACTCTTTTGATGCACAGCAAGAAATGTATTCAGTGTTTCCAAAGACTGACACCAAAGAGAAGAAATTGTTAAAAAAAGTCGTTATTTTTTGTTATCTTTGCACACGAAAAGTATTCTTGTAGCTTTGTAAAATTATGGCTGAAACACAGATGTCACATGGACTATTTTATCAATATCCTTACTACCTTTATGGGCACTGAAGGTGTCAGTTGTGTTGTTGTCTATGCAGGTTCAGAAAGCTCTCAGATTTTTTCAAAAATATCTTAATTTGTGATCTGACGATGAACAAAGGTCTTATGGGTTTCAGGGTTTATGCAAGATTTTTAATCTCAAATTTAAGACCTTTTTAGGTCCTGCACATATAAAATTAATACCATATGAGTAACACATTAAACTTTAAAATAAAAAAAGCATGATATACAGTTCAGATACAAGTTTTTAGGAAAATGGATTCAAAAGTATTAATTATTAAATTAATTTAATTTTTTTTTTATAAATTTACATTTATTTCTGCATTTTTGTAGGGTAAAAACATGGGTCGATTTTCGCATTGGTCTAAACCAAAACAACAGGCCTATTGAAAATCCACATTCATTCTCTGCCATTCTCTACCAACAGGTGGCGCTTTGGGAATGGCAGGAATACATCTGTTTCCCCATTAACGGCAGAACACAAAGCAGCACATCACCGGATGTTGAAACGTGCAGTGCTCATATTCAATGAAATCATAATCTTTTGAAGTTTAATCACCATATTAAGCCATATCGCAATTCTGTTCTTTCTGTCCCCAAATTTAAGACCTCCTGAAATCATAATTAAGACTTTCTTGTACAATTTAAGTTTTTATGGCCTTAAATTTGATACAAATAAATTTTCACCCATTTTTGGGTGAACTATCCCTTTAAGGGAATATTCAATTTTATCATTTTGCAAACATCAAGAGAATGTTACTTTTAAATGTTTTGATACAAATAGTATAAAATCCAACTAAAATGTTTCAGAAATACATTCCATGAATGTTGTATAAATAACATTTTTGCGCTAATGTTTTTAGAACATTAGTAAGACAGAATAACTTTAAACAAACATTCTATTAATGTTCATGTTTTATTCATAACTTCAGAACGTTCAGAAAACGTTTTGAGAATGTTCCTTGTTAGATGGGATCCTATTATTGTGATTTTATATCTTACAATCGAGAATTTGTCAAAAGTGTCTTTAATATGTTAATCTGCTTTCTTTATTTATTTTTAATTTAATTTATTTTTCTTTTACTCTGACACAAAAACAGCTTCAATATTGCACAGATATTATCCATTCAAAAAGTTTATAGTGAGCACAAGCTGAAAAAAAGACATTGTTAAACAATAATAAATGTGTCTTGTGCGTTAAGCCTTCTGAAGCCAAATGATAGCAGTGAGGACCAGAAAGAAAATCAAATCATTTTTCACTGAAAACTGCCTCTTTCAAATGTGATACGCCAGTCTGAATATGCATAATGAAGAATGGCGTTTGAGATTTGAAGCAATCTCAGATTTTCAGTAATAAATATTCTAAATTTACCGTTCCTCACACAAAGCTATCGTCTGGTTTCAGAAGACTCCTAAAATAGTCATGTAGACTATTTATAATGTTTATTTGCCCTCTTCTGAGCTTGACAGCCGTCACTATGAACTATGAATGCCATTATTCTGGAAAGAGCAAGAAGATTTTTCAAAAATTCCTCTTTTGTTTTCCAGAGAAAAAAACTAACAGCATTTGCGTTTGCAACAATGTAAAGGTGAGTAAATAATGACATAAATTTCATTTTTTGGCAAACTAACCTTTAGCGGAAGACATTCTCTCATTAGAAGCAGGAAACACGTTTCAAAATAATGAATCAGGGATGGACCTTGAGCCTGGCGTCTTATCAGAAGTAGATGAATATGGGTGTAAAAATCCACTTTCCTCATTAAAAAAATAAAATTAGTGCCTTCAAAGGTAAGATCTCATAATGCAATTCCTTTGCTTTCTAAATATAGTTCAGGCAGTTTGGGCTCCAAACACAGGGAGCAAAGCAAAGGGCGGATGTGGGTGGTCTTCAAGGTCTATTTTCCAGAGGCAAACCACCCACTTCAAATCAGGTTTTGTTCTGGTACTCAGTGGTTACAGTTTTTCTTCACCATGGACAATTGTTTTTCAAAGATCCTTTAAAGCCGAGCTCCCTTTGAATGCTGTAATCGCCTACAGCTCGTGTAAGGGGCAAACTCTCTAGGAGTTGCTTAAAAGGTTGCCGCTTTCAGTATTTTTTTCCCCTTCTTCCCAGTGCATGCATTTTCCTTCGGGGCTTCTGATGTCTTTGTAAGCAGGGCCAGAGATATGGTCAGAGTATGAGGGAGAGACCGTATGAACCAAATCAAAACATCGGAGCAGCGGCAGCAGCGCCCTGAAGGGAAACTTCCCTCTCTTTCCTCTCAGTTGCGCTGACAAGATATCATACTGACACGGGCTCACCTCATTAGTTCAGAGAAAAACTTTTCAGAGAGAAAATCTCTCATCTCATCTGCATGGTCAAAACCTGACAAACATGATTATAATGCTATTAAACCCATTCATTAGAACAGATCAAATGAGAGCAATGAGCCAGATCAAAAGAGGGATATAAAACAGCATATTTTACTGCACTTCCCTAGCGTGATGTTTTTAAATAATTTAATATTTATGAGATATAATAAAACGTCATTCCTGGATGGCCTGTTTGCAGTGGAACTGAACGCAGGGGTCGTGCATTTTAAAAACATGACACTCTCGATGGGATGCTTGAAAAACAGCGCATGATGTGATGGCTAATAGCTACAGACATCTGTTTAAGTAGAGCATATGACTGCGTTGCTTTAAAGAGGATGAATTTAAAGATGCAACTTTTCTGAGAGTATTGTAAAGTGCATAGTGTCTAACACTTCAGTGCACCAGTCAGAATCTCCCATTACTCTGATGAAAAGACATTTGAGGATACTGCAAATTCCAAAAAGTTTGGACATTTATTATAGACTACTTTCAGTCAGTTCTCAGATATTTTTATCCACAATTTTGGATGGAAAATCTGTCTCAGGCATGTTTTTTACTTAACCCTTGTGTGTCAATTTGAAAAAGTTACACATTGTCAAAATGTCAAAAAACTGTCATATAAATTTGAAGCTTGGAGGTAGAGACAGTCTCATTTTAAAAAGGTAAAACGTTTTAAAAAAGTTATAGAGGTTTAAGTTTTTGAAAATGATTTATGAGCAAATTTTTATATTATTTTTTTTTATTTTATAAAACATTTTTAACTCAAAAATTGATAGAAAATTAAAGCCATACATCTAAACAAGTTGTATTTCAAATTTGAGGTTGATATCTCATTAAATTAGTTTTTAGTAAGATTTAATTTGGGTGCGGTACTAAATTTTTTCCGTAAGTTTCCAGCAAAGTTCCACTGATATACACAGCGGTGGGATTTGTGATTCGCAGTACAGTATAATTTCTCTCTCTCAAACATTACAGGTGCGCACACTCAAACACATAAACATTTTATTTAGGACACGCATACAAACCACACCCTGACATCCATACCAACATACCCACACAATTATAGCTAATTTATCCAACTGACTCTATAATAGACTATAATATTCATAAGCAGAAAACATGAATAAAACGAGTATTTGCCTAACTTAAAAAAAAAGGCACCATCTAGTAAAAAATAGTCAAAAGTTAAATTTTAAATTTTAAATTTTAAAGCCTTGCCAACAGAATGAAAGCCTATTAACAAATATTGTATCATTTTTATACATAAATGGCCCTGGGATTAAAAGTTGCAGTTTTAATGGGTTTCAATGAGGACAATTTTGTCCTTAAGGTCCTCAGAGGAACTATTTTTTGTACCTAGTGTAAAATAGATTTATTAAAGGAAATGAGGGTGAAATATAAAAATTCCAGTCAAAAAAACACACCTGTGCCAAAATGTATGCAGTTGGCATTAACACAGGCAAAATTTTTTAAAAAAAGGAAGAATGAAAAGGACAAAAATGTCCATAAGATCACATAAGGGAGTGATAGTTCACCCAAAAAGGGAAATTCTGTCATCATTTACTAATCCTCAAGATGTTCCAAACCTGCACGAGTTTCTATGTTTTCTTGAGCACAAAAGAAGTTATTCTAAAGAATGTTGGTAACCAAACTGTTGATGGGGGCAGTATGGTACGGCACTGAAAAAAAACTGCAAAGTAAGTCAATAGCTACTGTGAACTGTTTGGTAACATGAGTAAATGATGACAGAATTGTAATTTTTAGGTGAACTATCCCTTTAAAAATATTGAAAGGGATGAATATGAGCTAATTAATATTCATGAGCTCAGTTTACATCACAGCCCGCCCATCTTTGGCCCCTCCACTGATCTCCATTAAAAAAGTATTTTTTTATTTTTTATTATTATTTTTTTTTTTTTGGTATAGTCAAGTTTTATTTTCAGTAAACCTCCATTTTAATTGGGAATGAGTTGACACTCATTTAATTTATCAGTTAATGAACCTTGTATTTAATTAAAATTTTATGCAAATTGGCTACATAAATTTTCACTTTTGTCAAATGTGGCAAAAAAAAGTGGATGGAAAGGTTAATACAGTCTGATTTTCCCAGACATGTTTTTACTTAAAAGTGCAAACACACTTGTCAAAAGGTGATAAAATCAGCACTCTTGCAGTACAAAATCTCCACACACATTTGAGTTTGCCTATTTTGGCAAGCGTACACCTACGAAGACAACAAGCACAATGTGACACCTGCTAACTTGTGCTCATGAACGTATTAAATTAACCAGCATCTGACCAATTGCATTGGAGAGCAAAAATGTCTCATTTTGAAAGATCACCAACGTCAGCATGAAGTAATTAATATTCATGAGATCAACATACATCACAGATCACCCATTTTTGACCTCCTCTACTGTCACAGTCACATAAAGGCTATGTTAAAGGGGTCATATGATGTTGTAAAAAAGAACATTATTTTGTGTATTTGGTGTAATGCAATGTGTTCTAAAAAGAGGTTAAAAAACACATTATTTTCCACATACTGTACATTATTGTTGCTCCCCTCTGCCCCACCTTTCTAAAACACGTCAACTTTTACAAAGCTCATCATTCTGAAAAGTGAGGTTGTGCTCTGATTAGCCAGCTATCCAGTGCGTTGTGATTGGGTGAATACCTCAAGCTCATAACGGAATTGTCACGCCCCTTACCATGTTGTGATGCGTGTCCCGGTGCGACAAGACAAAAACAATAAAACCCATTAGAAATGAGACATTTGTTCCTTCCAGTGAGGACATAATTATTGATTATAATGACTCATACGTCGCGCCGCGTAAACATAACACCATGTCTGCATTTGTGATCGTAGAAACGACAAACAAGCACCACTCTACACTGCTCAAAACTCGCGTTTGAATAGCCAGTAGCAAATCCTTTAAATATGAAAATGTACTTACAGGCTGTGAGTCAGAAGCGCCAGACTGTCCTTGCAAAGTTGGAATTGCCCCACTTTATAGTTTGCACAGCTACTCTCCCAGGTTTCGGAAACAGGCCTCCATAAAATTCCCTGCGCATACTCGAATATTTGCATTGTACTGCTCTGGAGCAGTGTTGTAATTATAACTTAACCACTGATTTCTAGCTGTGTATTCATTTGGAAGATCAAAAAAAGTAATTTTGTAAAAACACAGCGTCTCCACAACATGGCGGCTGCAACAATCCTAGAGCAGGAATAAAAGTAATGCCCTCTTTGTTTGTGTATACATTTGGGCGATACTGTGCAAATCTTCCCACACCAACATGTAGGGGCATGTTTGAATGAGCCATTTTAGAAAGGCGTGGCTGAGTCTTAACATTTATAAAGAATATCTCTTTAGGTTTGAGACTATCTTTGCAACTTTACAGAGCTTATATATGCACGGACAACTTGTAACACTCCAAAGGCAAAGGAAAACATGAAATCGCATTTTAAGACCCCTTTAAAAAAAGGGGAAAATTCTTGATTTTAACATTTTTTTTTTCATGTTTTGTCAAACATGGCAAAAAAGTGGATGGAATAGCTAAAAGTGGATGCTCGTTTTACTTAAAAGTATTAACACTTGGCAAAAGGTGGGAAAATCAGGAGACATGCAGTGCAAAATCACCACTCATCTAACATACGGAAACTAATTAGTATTCATCAGTTCAGCTTTCATCACAGCCTGCCCATTTTCGGCCCTCTCCACTGTCACTTTTAGACGTGTGCCATTTAAAAAAAAAAAAAAATCTTAAAATTGATTAGAAAAAAGTTCATTAGCAATTACATATTCAGAAGTTTTACTTCAGTTTACTTTAGTCTTTTTATAGGCATGTTGAGTTCAGCAAACTTACATTTTAATTGGGTACAAGTTAACACTTATTCAGCTTATCAACTAATGAACCTTGTATTTCATTGAAATTTGGTGCAAATTAGATGCAAAAATTTTCACTTTTGTCAAACATGGCAAAAAAGTGTGAACATTTTTTAAAAAAAAATCTGCTGGGAAAAAAGATTTTCTGGTCTGCTTTGCTGGTTTTAAAGACTGACAGTTGCTTAGTGTTTTTTCTTGTATACATTTAGTTTTGATGTTTTAGCAGCAAAACATACATTAGCATGCTAACAGTGTGCTTTGCTCTAACTGTCAGACAGTTTTCATGGGAAAACCTGTTCAGAGTAGTTGTATCTTTAAATTCATCCCCTTTAAAGCATCTTTGGCTGTTGCATCTCTCTCTGTTTCTTAAGTGTCCTGGCACAAGCGCTGCATAAAAATGTCAAGTTAAACAGTTTTATGCTTGCTCAGAAGACCCCTACATTCTGTTCCATTCCATCTAGCTGTTTTCCAACCGCAAGAACACCTATTATGTAAACGGCCCCCAGAAACGTGTCTGATTGCCAGCCTAATTATACAGGGCTTTCTGAAGACCGCAAACCACAGACCACTCGATTTGAATACCTGTAGTATTTTTGTTCATCCCTAGCGTAAGCCTGTTGTACTGTATGTGGACATGCAGTGTCCTTCAGTATCGAAAATCTGATGATGGATGTGGAAAGCTGGCCCAAGAATGTGAACACTCATCACCGAGCAGTTATTTCAACTGGTACTGCTTCCCATAAATAATTCACGAGCAGAGACCGTTTCAACCTTTATGAGGCAGAGAGCTGGTGAAATTCTGCAGGTCAGTCGCGGCTCAAGATGCGAGCGTCGCATATATGAAATAAGCCTCTCACAGTGCAATGCGCCCGTGGCCATGAATCACCTCAAATGCATTAAATGAGACAGAGGAGATGGTGTGTCGCACTTTTGAACCTGCTCCTGTAGAAGGTTGCGGCAAAACCGGGTATTTATTTCTTTATCTACAGAAGGGTTTTGCTTTATTTCATCATTAGAATCGAGCACTGATGCCACTTGGAAATCGTTTTATATGGATGAATTGCACTGATTAACCACAAGAATGAAAAATACACTCAAGTTTAATCTTCGAGCTTCATTTTTCCAAAGTACTGCAACAAAGAGGCCCTTCAAAATAACTTTGAAAAGGTAAAAAGTCGAGTAAATCTAATTCCTCGACTTGAAGTCTACCAAATGCATCTTAAAGAGAGTGAGAAATCTTAGCGCACTTCCTGTGCAAAAAAAAAAAAAAAAAAGCATATTTCTCTCCTGATTCAGACTGGATGATTTTTCACTGAAGCAAGCAATATAATAAGGGACTAATATTCAGCCAGAAGCAATGGTTTAAAGTTAAAAATGCCTTGATGGATTTGTTTCTTACAAACACACAGCTTTTTGTTTCACAAGACATTAACTGATGGACTGTGGATTACTTATGGATTATTGTGATGTTTTTATCAGCTGTTTGGACTCTCATTCTGACGGCACCCATTCACTACTAAGGATCCACTGGTGAGCAGAGAAAATAGCGAGTCGTACTTTTGAAACTGCTCTTGCAAAGGTTGCAACAAAACCAGCTATTTATTAAGGTTTTTGCTTTATTTCGTCTTTAGAATCGAGCACTGATGCCACTTTGAAAGCTGTTTTATATGGATGAATTGTGCTGATTAACCATTTTTACTACAAGAATAAAAAATCTACTCAAGTTTAGTCTTTGAGCTTCCTTTTTCCAAAGTACAGGATCAACAGTGACCTCCAAAATTACTTTGAAGAGGTAAGAAGTTTGCAATCATGTAAATCTAATTCTTCAGCTTGAACACCGAAAGGCTAAGTCCTAAGTCCAATAAGACCAAATTGATCTTGAAGAGAGTGGAAAATCTTAGCCCACTCCCTGCTTGAAGAAAAAAAAAAAAAAAAAAAAAGCATATTTCTCTGCTGATTCAGACAACAGGATTTTTCACTGAAGAAAGCAATATAATAAGGGACTATAATAAGGGATATTTATCCAAAAGCAATGGTTTAAAGTTAAAAATGCCTTAATGATGAATTTTGTTTCTTACAAACACACAGCTTTTCACTTCACTTGTGGATTATTGTGATTATTGTGTTTTTATCAGCTGTTTGGACTCTCATTCTGACGGCACCCATTTACTACAAAGGATCCATTGGTGAGCAGAGTAGATGGCGAGTCATACTTTTCAACCTGCTCCTGTAGAAGGTTGCAGCAAAACCAGCTATTTATTTATCTACAGAAAGGTTTTTACTTATTTTTAACTAGAATTAAATACTGATGCCACTTTGAAAGACATTTTATATGGATGAATTGCAAAGATTAACCATATTTACTACAAGAATGAAAAATCCACCCATGTTTAGTCTTTTACTGCTTCCAAAGTACAGTATAGGAACAAAGGGCCCCTCCAAAATAACCTTGAACAGGTAAGAAGTTTGCAATCGTGTAAATCTAATTCCTCGGCTTGAGCTCTGAAAGGCTGTCTAAGTCTACCAAATGGATCCTGAAGGGAGTGCAAAATCTTAGCCCTCTAAATGAGCTTTCCACCCTCCCAATGTCACATTGAGCTTGAAGGAAACGCTCGGGTGGCTGTGGATGCTCCCCTGGGAGGGCCCATGAGCACTTCCATTTTCCCAAATAAAGCCTCCTGCTTTCCTCAATGAGTCCGGTATCTGCAGTCTGAGAGGCCATTAACTCGGTGGCCGGTGACGGTGGGCTGAGGAGTTGTTAAGGATGGGCATTACCGAAGCTTAATGCAGACCTCACTGAGCATGCTCGATGTGGCAGAACCTCATATGCTTTTTCTTGCTTGAGCAGTCTGGAGATGTCCACACACACAGCAAACCGCCACCATTACACGGCCCACAGATTTAGCATCAGCAAACTGCAGCATGGAAGTGGGTGAGATTAATTCAAGATAAAAGGAATAGCTCACCCAAAAATGAAAATTTGCTGAAAATTGATTCACCCTCAGGCCATCCAAGATGTAGATGAGTTTTGATTTGGTCTGAAATTTAGCATTACAGTTCATCACTTGCTCACCAATGGATCCTCTGCAGTGCATGGGTGCTGCCAAAATGAGGGTTCAAGCATTTGATAAAAACATCAGAATAATGCACAAGTAATCCACATGACTCTAGACAACCAATCAACGTCTTGCGAAGTGAAAAGTTGTGTGTTTGCAAATAAATAGATAAATAAATAAGTAAATAAATATCTAAAAATAATAAATAAAACAAACCACTATTTATCAATTTTAATTCATTAATTCAACTCTATCCTCTGTTGTTCTCACATCAAAATCCAAAAATAGTTTTTGTCACTTGTAAACAGTGCTTGATGTGTGCATATTTCTCTCCTGTTTTTACACAAGATGATTTTGTACTGAAGAAAGCAGTATTATAGATAAAGGGCTCATATTTTACAATGCCTTAATGATGTATTTGTTACTTAGAAACACAATTTTTAACTTCAAAAGATGTTAATTGATAGACTTGAATTGTGTGGATTACTTGTGGATTATTGTGATGTTTTAATCAGCTGTTTAAACTCTCATTCTGACGGCACCCATTCTCTGCAGAGGATCCACTGATGAGTAATGAAGTAATGTAGAGCTAAATTTCTCCAAATCTGCTGCAATGAAGAAATAAACTCCTCTGAACTGGCACATTTTTTATGATGAGGAATATATTAATTTTTAATTTAGATTTAATTTAGGCTTGTATTCAAAAATAAACATGGACCAATACACATACACATAAAGCTCATCAAAAATGGCAAACAGAAACTCAACCATGCTTGCTTGATACACAAAAACCATTGTTTTTTTTTTTTTTTTTTTTTTTCCAATTCACACAAAACATGTTTAGGCTTCTGCAAAGAGGTTGAGTTTACGTTTACCATATTTGATTTCTTTATAAATTTTGGATAAACAAACTAATTTCAAACAGTAATTGAAAGTCTTATCAGTTTGGAACAGCATGAGGTTGAGTAAGATGCCCGTTTACTGGAATTATGTGACTCTGATGCCAAACATCCCCTAAAAGAAAGGGCTGAATGCAATTCTCAAGGGACAGTTCTGATATTTTGGGTTGTTTATGAGTGAAAGATCATGGCAAATGCAAACGTGATACAATTCAGCCTTCACAGTGTTTGATAAATAAGCCTCCCATCAATATGTCAAGCCCTTTTGACTAACTTAAAATGTTCTTACAGCGCTTTTTGGCAGTTTCACAGACACATGGAATTTTTCTTCCAGCACATCACAAATGCTGATAGTGCTGATGGCATATCAGACAAGTTGTCTATCAGCACTATAGAGCACTAGGGTGAGGGTGGAAAAGATGAATGAAAACGCTGGATTATGCTAGACTGACAGAAATATTTTACTAATATTCAGTCTTTTCTTCTTCATGGAAGGAACCTTGGCACAGAAAGAGAAGAGTCATTCTCTAAGGTTAAAAATGCTAGATTCTGCAGAAAAAAAACTTAAGTTACTTAGATTTGACAAACTGCAATTGACATATTGAGAGAGTGGATTGGCAGTACAGTACATCAGTATGGCACTGGCCAACTGGATAGGGAGTAAATACATTTAAAGATGTGCTCAGTAATTTTTTTGCTGATTAAAAAAATGTTTCACACTTACTGATCTTCTTTCTTTTTTTGGTATTATGTTTAAACTAAATAGAGTAGATAAAGTTTCTGTTTTCTGTTTCTTAAGAGGATCAGGAGCAAAGAATGCAAGTTTTTTGTTTACTCTTAGTTAATTGGTAGTACAAATTACTTTTCCAGCTAGCAGGGCAAATTCTCATAGCTTTGGCTAACATTCTGGCAACAATCTAACAATCTTCCAGAATAATGTTCCAGTAACATAAACAGAATGGTTATCTGGTCTGTTATAGTTTTATTTATTTTCAACTTTTGCAACATTGAAAAGTCATCACATGCACTCTAAATAGCTTTTTCTTACTATAAACTTTGACCTTGTAAGTACTTCTTTCACTACTTAGAGAATTTATATTTTGAACACCATTTACAGACAATCAATAGATAAATAAGTTTTTGTTGTTGGTGGTGTTTTTTTTAGACTTTAGTCCTGCTGCTAATGCTAGATAACAAAATACTTATTGAAAATAAGCAAATAAATAAATAAATAAATATGTCATATAAGTGGTATATCGCAAAGATGGGATCAAAAGTTTACTTAAGTAAATTCAAATAAAAGAAAAGAAAAGTAAAGAGAAGAAAAGAAAAGAAAAGAATAGAAAAGAAAAGAAAAAAGGAAAGGAATGAAAAGAAAAGAAAAGAAAAGAAAAGAAAAGAAAAGAAAAGAAAAGAAACAACCTTGGAAAAGTTAGTTTCCAAGGCAATTTTTTCTAATTTTCATTTAAGGTTTTATTTTCAAAACACGTTTTTTTTTTTTTTTTTTCCCTTCCAAAATTCAGAAGTTTTGAATTTTGTTTATTTGAACAATTTATTCATCGAAAGAATAAATCACTTTACAGTTGGAAATTTGTCTAATGTTTTTAAAATGTTACTTGCTTTAGAACATTCAAAAGTAACATTTGCATAATGTTTGCAAACTAACAAAATGGAACATTCCCTTAACATTCATACGACCAAGCAAAAAAAAAAAAATTTAAAACATAAAAAAGAACATTTAAAAATTTAAAAACATTATAAACATTATTATTCAATTTTATAAACATTTAAAAATTATGTTTCAATAACCAAGTGGGAATGTTAGTAAAATGTTCTTAAAACACACACACACACACACACACACAGCTTCTTATACTGAACTCTAGCCTGGGTGGTAAGTTTATGTTCATCTTATGATACTTTTGGTGTTTTTTATCGTCGTACTGAAGTGATATTATATAAATGCAGTGCCTTCAGATGCATGCATTTAGTTTATTATTAAAGGCCGGAAAACAATAACTGGTATTTTTTCAGTTATGTAATTTTTATTGTTGGACTTTGTTTAGAGGACGGTGGAGAATTGACAGGAAACATTTTCTCTGTTGTCAAAGCAGCCCAGATCCGGTCTTGTTTCTCTATGCAGAGCCACCAAACCATGTAAGGCAGCCATAATCCAACTGCTTTCCAGGCACTGCCAAAAAAATCCTGCTTGGTGACTGCACACCTACGAAGCTCTGCTTTCTCACACGCTATTGCTTCACAGACTCAATGCATTATGTTTCTATGAAAGAAATCCTGAGAGAATCCTTTTACTACTTTGAAAAATAATGTGCTGCATGTCCTAGAGCTATTCATTTAAGCAAGTCCTTTCCTTAACATTATTACCAGCTTGTTTTTGCTCTGCTATGAGATCTGCTATGTGCACAATTTGATTTAGCCAAGTAGGACATGTTCCTGTATCAACATCATTTGTTATTCCTGAGACAACAGTCCTATTGAATAATCATAGCCCACCCCTATTCTCAACCCTGAGTGTACACATAAACCTTATCCTAGAAAATGGTCAACTGATATATTGGTGAGGCTGAAAATTTATTATTTTTTTAATTATCAATATATATTTTTTAACTTAGCCCAATAAAGTTTTGCAAACCAGACCTCTGATGGCACAGAAAACTACCTGGAGGTGAAGACATGTCTAACCAGCACCAGAAAAACAACAAAGCAAACATGCATAAGCTCATGATATTTAAAGTTTTCCTTTATTTCACTGTCTAATTTCCTGTTAGTTGAACTGCCTTGTTTGCAAGCTGCAATAGCACTTCTATCACAATTTGTGGGATTCCAGATTAAATTTAGCTCTGATACAATGCATAAACTGAAACATTTATGTTTAATGTTGAAAAAAAAAAAAAAAAAAAACAACTACAAATGTAAACCAGAAATGTTTTTTTGTCTAGCTGAATACACACAAGAGAACAACATTAAATTAAGGCCCAGTGTGCTATATTTAATTGGCTGTTATTCATGGTTTTATATTCACTCTCTACTGTCTCTATAGCTTGAAATGGTCTTATTGTTAGAAAATGTATTTGCTAATGCACACTTTCTTCAATCGTAACCATTGTGTGAATTGTTTTTATTAACTTTTTGTTTTATACTGCCTGTAAAGCCTGAAGAAATAATTGTAGATTTTTTCAAATGAGACACTTCACTGAACCTTCAAACAAAGTTAAAAAAAAAAAAAAAGCATATTATTTATTTATTTTAGGCAAACGATTAATTACAATTAATCACATCAGAATAAAAGTTTGAGTTTGGGTAATATATGTCTGTGTACTGTGTGTAATTATTATGTATATATAAATACAAGCACATTCATGTATATTTAAGAAATATTTACAAGTATATGTATTTATTATAATTTTTATAGAATTTCTATTATATATAAATAAAAATATTTTGTACATAACATATTTCTCTTAAATATATACATTAATTTGTGTGTATTTCTATATATAACAATTACACACAGTACACATACATATATTAGGCAAACCCAAACTTTTATTTTGTATGCGATTAATCGTTTGACAGTTACTTAGATTTGACAAACTGCAATTGACATATTGAGAGAGTGGATTGGCAGTACAGTACATCAGTATGGCACTGGCCAACTGGACGGGGAGTAAATACATTTAAAGATGTGCTCAGTAATTTTTTTGCCGATTAAAAAAAATGTTTTACACTTACTGATTTTCTTTCTTTTTTTGGTATTATGTTTAAACTAAACAGAGTAGATAAAGTTTCTGTTTTCTGTTTCTTAAGAGGATCAGGAGCAGAGATTGCAAGTTTTTTGTTTACTCTTAGTTAACTGGTAGTACAAATTACTTTTCCAGCTAGCAGGGCAAATTCTCATAGCTTTGGCTAACATTCTGGCAACAATCTAACAATCTTCCAGAATAATGTTCCAGTAACATAAACAGAATGGTTATCTGGTCCTTTATAGTTTTATTTATTTTCAACTTTTTCAACATTGAAAAGTCATCACATGCACTCTAAATAGCCTTTTCTTACTATAAACCTTGACCTTGTAAGTACTTCTTTCACTACTTAGAGAATTTATATTTGTAACACCATTTAAAGACAATCAATAGATAAATAAGTTTTTGTTGTTGTTGTTGTTTTTTAGACTTTAGTCCTGCTGCTCATGCTGGATAACAAAATACTTATTGAAAATAAATAAATAAATAAATAAATAAATAAATACATGTCATATAAGTGGTATATCACAAAAATGGGATCAGGAGTTTACGAAACAAATAAAAGAAAAAAGAAAAGAAAAGAAAAGAAAAGAAAAGAAAAGAAAAGAAAAGAAAAAAGAAACCCAACAACCTTGGAAAAGTTTCCAAGGCAATTTTTCTAATTTTCATTTAAGGTTTTATTTTTAAATATATACAATAACACAATGTTTTTTTTTTCCCCTTCCAAAATTCTGAAGTTTTGAATTTTGTTTATTTGTACAATTTATTCATTGAAAGAATACATCACTTTTATTTTTTAAAAAATAAATAAAATAAAAATGCTAAATAAATAAATTAGGGCTGTCAAAAGATTAATCGCGATTAATTGTTTGACAGCCCTAATTTATTTATTTATTTATTTAGCATTTTTATTCTATTTATTTTATATATACACACATAAATGAGAATACTAAATTCACCCAAAACTGAGTTTAAAAAAATATTCAAATGCAATTGCGGATATTTTTTTGAGGGATAAAAAGGGTGACAAACTTCTGGTAGCTTGTAAATAAATTATATCTTCATACTAGTATATCATACTTACATAAAATGAACATAAATATCAATCATAACTCTCACAATAATATGTTTAATTAATGAATTTAAATGCTTAGTTTTATGTTCAAAGCTCTGTAGTTTTTATTGTGGGGGGGCAAAAGATACTGTACAATGTTATGCAATAGTGGTGATTGAGAGATGAACAAATAAACTTTCCTTAAAAGCCTGTTGTAATAAACATACTCACATTAACATAATTTTTCAAAAAGAAAAAATATATATTATGTACCTACTCATACATATATTGTTACAATTGTATAACTTGTTGTTATACAAAACAACCATTTGGCCATTTGCCATTAAAAACTAAACCTAAACCTGTATATAAAACCTGAACAGAACGAACAAGGATGTTTTTCTAGAAACATGTCATACTAGGCACATTATCACAAATCACATTAAGCATGTCAGATCCGATACTAGTTTGCTTTATGTTGTAGTTCTTCAGTAAAGTGGCAATTATACTCATGAAACCCCAGAAGATAACTGGCAAACAAGTGCTATACAGTTACAAGGCGGAGATTTGTGTGAGGTATGCTGGTGATTCATGACTTTGTTGAAGAATAGAGATGGTGGGATCTGGGTTCAGACGTAATTAAGCATGAAAGATATATCACAGATGTCACCCCTCTCTGTAAAGACATGTCAGCTGTTTCTTCAAATTTGCTAGCACAAAAAATGAGGCCAATTTTCTGAACAGAAACACAAGCACTGATAGTATCCCCAATGCTAAGACTGTGTATTTTAGAGGCCTCAGTGTTTCAGCGGAGGTGCTGCGGTGCAAAAACAAACAGCATTTAAGCATCTTTTGGGTGAATACCTAATGAACTCCAAGCACAGAATCAGAAAACATAAAATGACATTTATTTTTATGTTTACATTTGCATTCTAAGGGCAGAGAGGGTTGTTGGAGGCACTGATTCCACATGGACCTGCTGCTGCCTGCTTTCTACTGCAGTGACCTTTTTTGAGTCAAACACGATTCAGAGCGTAAAGCAGAGCTATCGGCTATGCAAAAGCAAAGTAAAGAGAAAGAAGGAAGAAAACAGAGGGCACTGTAAGAAAAGTTAAAGACTGTGATGTTGTGGGTGTATCGGTTTGCCTACAAGATGTTGTGCTGCATAAACACATTCGGGCTGTGTTCCAAAACTTGAAAAATGAGCAGCTTCACTATATACTGTCTACATAGACAGCTGCCTACCAAAGCAGTTTTCAGATGAAACAAAACCCGTTAGAGACTGATCTGAATGCTTTTCACAACACACTTACATGGTATTCATTAGAAAATCAATACTTACAGCTAGTTTGCTGTTAGCATATGTTGCTATGCTAACTTTGCAATACAAGCACAATACACACAAGAGTATGTCCCAATAAAGAGAATGCATCCTTCAAAAGTAGTCACATTTCGAAGGCTCCTTCAAATGCGACCTCAAAAATCCATCCCTCGTGTCCCAGGCCATAAAGAATACAATACATCTTTCCCGGCTAGACAATCTCAATATTCATTGCGCGCTGGTGATGACAGGATTTTTTTTTTTAAGGAAAAAAAAAAGATTATACTTTTAAATGTAAGTATTGGGTTTCATCTTGAACATCTTATGATACAAATGTTACAAAAACTACTTTTATATCTTCCTAAGATGTGATTTTATGTATGTGATCCAGGACCACAAAACCAGTCATAAGTAGCATATATTAATAACAATAGCCAAAAGTACATTGTATGGGTCAAAATTATCAATTTTTCTTTTATGCCAAAAATCATTAGGATATCATGTTCCATGAAGATATTTTGTAAATTTCCTACCGTAAATATGTCAACTTAATTTTTGATTAGTAATATGCATTGCTAAGAACTGGCGACTTTTAGGCGATTTTCTCAGTATTCAGATTTTTTTTTCCACCCTCAGGTTCCAAATATTATCATATCCAAACAAACCATACATCAATGGAAAGCTTATTTATTCAGCCTTCAGATGATGTATAAATCTCGATTTCGGTTTTGTGGTCCAGTAGTTCATACTTTTTACAATGTACATAAATGGACCAAAATGAGCATATTTACACAGGTTGTTAACCCTGTTTTGCTCTCAGACTGTTGAGTATAACTTTTAAATAGCACCTTTTATGCAGAAATCACTTTTATATGTGGTTTGAACAAATGTGTGTTGGCAGTGTGCACACAACCACTCTATAATGATAACAATCTACCCGCTCCTTTTTTTAACCCCCATAAATCAAAAGCTGTGTGTCAGAAAATCTGTAAAATGTGACATCTTACAGGCCCTGCCCGCAACTGTTGATGGACACTGACTGTAGATCCCACCCTGAGTGAGCCGCACACAATCCACCATGTTAATCTTTACGCTAAAGCATTTAAAAGCAGCATTCAAGTATGAAATGTCTTCTCATTAAAGCTACAGAAGTTATCCAGCCCAAAGCAGTGAGTTATTTTCTGTTTTTATTTTTTGTTTGGGTCATACTAACAGTGTAGACAGCAGTATAGGTACTGTATATTAGTCTGCTGCTGTCACTCAACACACAGATCTAATATAAACACGCAATTTTTTTCCCAGCTGTTTACCTTCACAGACATATCCGACTGTGTTTTTGTAACTGATGTGTGTCTTTAACATAGAATTGTGTGCATTTGAGAGTTTAAGCGCAATAAGATATAAAAAGAGTTTAGTAGTTTAGTATACTCACATGCCGTGTGACAGACGCTTTCTGTGCGCGTGCTTCGAATGTGTGCATTTAGAAGTTTAAACTGATATGGCTTTAAAACGCATGATTTCAGCTTGACAGACATGATAATCAAAACCAAAGAGATGTTTTTAGCAGAGTATCTGAGGGACATGCTGTAAAGGCACAGCTTTGTTCTAGAAAGGGGGGCGGGGAGCAGCAGCTCATTTGCATTTAAAGGTACATGCATCAAAACAGCTTGTTTTTGCTTCCACTCAAAAGAGGGATTTTCAAAATTATATAATAATAGGGATGTGACGAGATCCTCCCAAAACATGTTGCAGTGTTTACATTAGAGATGCACGATTAATCCTTAAAAGATCTTGATTCAAACACCCACGCGATCTTATTCCTGAATGATGATTTAGCCATGTCTATTACGACTGTTTCACATCGCGAGTGTCAGTGGAGCGAGAGAAGCACGTTTTGTTGCTGCCCATGTTTATGAATCAGAGGGTCGGCCATCAATACACTTCCAATGTGAATGCTGCCATTCACTGATATGGGCGCGACAAAATGCGCTGCTCACGCTCCACTGACGCTTAAGATGTGAAACAGGTGTTAAAGACACTGAAATCTGCATTCATACTGCTACTAATCCAGAAACAGCAACAAACAGTGTTTTCAACCACATTATAATCATTATTTCTGTGTTACAGACATTTAAATAACAGAAGTACTGGAATAAAAGTTTATAGTTTGGGTATAAACACTTACTGTCTACAGTAGCGATCAAAATGAAAGTATCTTAACACTTGTATTGTAACGCTTATCCTCTTCCACCAGGAGGTGGCGACAACTGCCCGTTTAAAAAAAGTATGTCATTGAATCATTCATTTAGGAGATTTCAATAGTAAAAAAAAAAAAGTCTTAAATGAATTCTGACTCCTTCACTGATTTTTTTTTTATTTTTTTTTTTTGGTTGGTTGGTTATTTTTTTATTTATTTTTTTTTGTTTAAATGAATATATGTTTTTAAAAGACTTGAGCAATGAACATTTTGTCAGAACCATTAGTAAATTATGTTATTTTGTTTAGTTTTCTTATCTTTTTCTCCAGAATCGTGAGAGAATCATGGTCTCCAAATTTATTAAAAACAACTGGGATTCTCAGGTTATCCAGAATCATGAAGCTCTTGTTTAAATGTTGTGTATTACTGCATATAATGCATTAAAATGTAAAAGTGTCTCATCACACCCCTATATCATAAATGATCTTCAGGGTATTTTGAGCTAAAACTTTACAGACAAATTCTGAGGACACCTGAGACTTATATTACATCTTGTGGACATAGGGGGCATAAAATGTCATAAGGGGCATAAAATGTCACCATGGATCGGTCCAATCTTTGCAGACTTTTAAGGTTTCTGTCCCCTGACATTTTGTTTTATCCAATGTTTGATTCATTGCAGGTTCCTTCTTACGTCAATGTTTGGGTTCCCTTAAATGTTTATACACATGCACATGCTTCAAAAATGGCACTGATTGTTGATACCCTAAAACAGTGGTCTCAAACTCAGTTCCTAGAGGGCCACAGCTCTGCAGAGTTTAGCTCCAACCCTAATCAAACACAGCTGATCCTGCTAATCTAGGTCTTTAGGATTACTAGAAACTTCCAAGCAGGTGTGAGTTGGAGCTGGTTTGAGAGCTGTGGCCCTTCAGGAATTGAGTCTGAGACCTCTGCCCTAAAATATATGGATTGAAATGCATATATATTTAAATAGAGTGAAAGATAAAGAATGTATGTCATGTTTGCTTTCTTATTGTGCCTAAGAGCAAGTGCTATATAAGTCTACATGTCATACTAACAAGAAACCCTTATTAAAAACACAGGTCAAGAGCTGTAGTTAGCAATATGTTTGTGAAGTTTGCAATGCTGTTTGCAAATATTAATTGGAACTATAGTTTTGAGAAAAACAGAATCACTGAACTACGTTGGTAATGATGGAATAGCATCGCAAAATTATGTGGTTGGAGCTACAGCTTTCGAAGAGTTGTTAGTATGCATGTGGACATAAATAGATCATGCCTTTGGGAACAATAAACAAGATAACATGCACTGCATTGTTAGCTCAATTTAAATACACATTCAAATCTATATATTTCAGCGTATCAACAATTTGAATAATGTAAAAGCGAACCTGAGATAAATAAAAAAAACAGGGAACAAATAATAGTAAAGTACCATTAGATGCCATGCATCTCGGAAATCTTGAATCGATTAATTTGCAGGAGTTATTACTCCATCACCCGCACATGACATAATTAAAGGGGTCATCGTATGTAAAGTTCATTTTTACATGTTGTTTGATCATTAATGTGTGTTGGCAGTGTATGTACAAATCTACCCTATAATGATAAAAATCCATAAAGTGGTTTTTAATTAATCTGTAAAAATACTATCCCTTTTTCAAATCGAGCCATTCTCAGATGCCTGTCACACCAACAGAGGCCGCTCCCATGATAGTTGATTTACATGAGCGTCTTACCTCAGACCCGCCTTAAATCAGCTGTAATGGTCCAACCTCCATTGTTTCGATGCCGGAGCAGGGATGTAAGTTAGACAAGAATATCTCCGATTGAGGTGTTGTGTTGCTGGATGTAATAATGAATACAGTGCTCGTCATTTATTCCCGACATCTAAGCCACTGAAGATGCAGTGGATTAAATTTGTTCATGAATGGAATGTGCCTCCCGATCTACATATATCCATCTATGTTTGCGCGAATCATTCATGATCCAGCTTTACTTACAGCAGAAGTGAGTATAAGGGTTTTTGTATGAATCAATGTGATTGCCTTTCCTTATAACATGCTAGTTAGCAATTTTAGTGGCTAAATGCGGCTAAAGTAAACAGACTCATCACTCCACAAAGAGAAGAGAGGGGCGGGGCGAGCAGAGCTCATTAACATTTAAAGCAACCTTGACCAGAACAGGATGATTTTTGCAGAGCTGATTTAGACAAGGTAAAAAAGGTGTTTTATACACTACCATTGAGAAATTTTAACCAAAGCATGTTATAGACTTTTCATTAAGACCCTAAAGAATCATATCAACTTGTGAAAAATGGGCATCCGATGACCGCTTTAACAATAGTCTCATATTGTTTAAAGGAGTAGTTCACTTCCAGAACAAAAATGGTCCCCTGAGTTTGAACTTCCAATATGCAATTTAAATGTAGCTTTAAATGGCTCTAAACGAGAGGAAGAAGGGTCTTATCTAGCAAAACGACTGGTTATTTTCTAAAAAAAAGAACAATTTATATACTTTTTAACCTCAAATGCTTGTCTTGTCTAGCTCTGTGTGAACTCTGTGTATTCCAGTTCATGACAGTCGAAAAACTCCCATCTCAATTTCTCCTCCAACTTCAAAATCGACCTACATTGCTGCAGAGGTACCAACCCAGTGTTTATAAAGTGAACATGCAAAGAAGGTCAAACGCCCTTTTCAAAAAAAGGTAAAAGAGTGATGTAGGATGATTTTGAAGTTTTTCGACAAACCTTAACTGTCATGAACAGGAACAGAACAATGTACACAGATTACACACAGAGCTAGACAAGACGAGAGTTTGAGGTTAAAAAGTATACAAATTGTATTTTTTTTTTAGAAAATAACTGATCGTTTTGCTAGTTGAGACCCCTCTTCCTCAGCTGGAATCGTTTAGAGCCCTTTAAAGCTGCACTGAAGTTTTGCATTTTAGAAGTTCAACTAGGGGGCACCATTGAAGTCCATTATATGAAGAGAAAAATCCTGAAATGTGACCCTGGACCACAAAACCTTATGTCTTATGTTGCTGGGGTATATTCGTAGCAATAGCCAAAAATACACTGTATGGGTCAAAATGATCGATTTTTCTTTTATGGCAAAAATCATTAGGAAATTAAATAAAGATCATGTTCCATTAAGGTATTTTGTAAAATTCCTACTGTAAATATATTAAAACTTAATTTTTGATTAGTAATATGCATTGCTAAGAACTTCATTTGGGCAAATTTAAAGGCCATTTTCTCAATATTTAGATTTTTTGCACCCTCAGATTCCAGATTTTCAAATAGTTATATCTCAGCCAAATATTGTCATATCCTAACAAACCATGCATCAATGGAACGCTTATTTATTCAGCTTTCAGATGATATATAAATCTCAATTTAAAAAAATTGACCCTTGTGACTGGTTTTGTGGTCCAGGGTCACAAATGTTTTCCTCAAAATGCAGAATTTCTTTACGACTGAGGAAAGAAAGACATTGACATCTTGAATGACAAGGGGGTCATTGAGTACAACAATGAGTTACATTGTTGTACAGGAAATGAACCCCGATTGGAAAATCACATAGCTGACCAGCTAAACACAAGCCATCTGCAACATCTGAATATCAGTTTGGCCAACAATAAATCAACTTTTGAACTTTCAACATAAAATCTAACCATCTTATAAGGAAATTAGATTTTTCTGCCTACTGTTTGAAACAGCATTCATGTCAGGAATATTGCTATGATGCCTAAAATGTGACCTAGATAGGCAGCTCACTAAGGTTTGGAACAGAGCCATGGTCAGAACGGTGCTGCTGTGCCATTCACTGCCCTCAGCTTTCTCAGTGTATTATAGAAAAGAGCTTGTTTAAATCTCAACCCCTATTCAACACATATGTGACCTGTGTCAGTCAAGGAGGCTTAGGGAATTGACTGGTCACTTGGATTCCTGCCATTGGGGATGATGTTAAGTTTGGAGACAAATCTGAAACTCTGGGGATGGTCTCAGCCTGTGGCTATGATGGGCTAACAGACTTCAGCTGTACTAAGATGTATGGCTAGTCACAGATTGGCAGCTACATTTTTGACTAAATATACTAAAGCATCAACAGTGGAAAATTTATACTGACCACACTATGTGGATACAGTTGATAGTAAACAATATTTCATGCACATTCATAATATTACAAAATGGATCATACAACACAAATCTGTTAAAAATTAAAATCTGAGAGGCATAAGTTGTATTTTCAGCTGCTCTCAGCAAATAGCCCCAGAAAGATTCAGTAACAATCGTGCAATATTTCACACTTATAAATGTGATTATGCAAACACGCTCGCAATCCAAGTGGAACTGATGCAACTAAAGTGAAACGTTGTGGCTTCAAAAGGCTGTTTATCAGCTCCTCTCTAAATAGTTTGGCACTTATAAACGTATTAAATAATTGCCTTTTTGATAACATTCTCTGCAAAGCCAACATCGGTCATTTAGCTCTCAGTGTGTCCAGGATGGACAGATGCTCCGCAGTGCTGAATAACAACATGTTCTCATATGAAAATTCCTTTAAAAAAAAATGTAACATTAAAGTGGATGAATAAAGAAGCATCTGTAGAACTCAAAAGTAGTGTATTTTAAATCCTGCCATCAATGTATCAATTATCTGTGTAGTTTAGTTCTAAGAGGATTTCTTGGAAATGTGTCAACTTAATAAAAAAGTTATATTCCAAACATTCATTTTTTTTGGTTTTAAGTATTACGTGCTTATCTCATGTTTTCATCTGCTTAATTTCCATGTCTGCTGTTAAAGACAGTTAATGAAACCAAACAAAATAAAAAAAATTTAATAGTGTAGGCGTATTTGAACAAAAAAAAAAATTTAATCCAACTCAACTTCACATTTCATAGTGATTAAAAGCTACAAAAATCAAGATATTCTTTGTTTTTTTTCAGTATTATTTACTTGATCTCTCTTTTTTGCAATCATGTATCAGTACTGAACAGAAAGGCTTTGAGTTTTTATTTAAAAAGCACAAATGCTATTCAAGCCAAAATCACTAAAGCACATTTATCCCTAAAGCGCCAACAGCATCCTAGATATCTAATCACAAACAGCTGTAATGAGGTTGGAAAACGTTCTATGAAGCAATTCCCACTTGGACCCAAAACAAGAGATGCACAGAGAGATTGGCATCATTCTGTTTGGTGAATACACCTTGTGGAAACCCGATAAGACATCTCAAGTGATTATGCTGTATTCTCTGTAGGCAAACGTCCCCATGCTTAAAACATTAACGCTTATTTGTCTTTTTAGATGCTTGGCTGAAAACTTCAAGATTTAGCAAGACATAAAGGGGTGTCGATGCTTGCCCAGTCTTTATTCACAGAAGAGCTGTTATCATCTGCAAACATCATTCAGCCGATTGTGAACGAGAGCAAACTGAGGTTAAACGAGAGACAATTTGTATACATTTTTAAATTGAATGCACTTAGTATTCTTTTATTGTCTCATGAACTAAATCAAACAGGACAGAAAACGACATAAAATCCTGTGCTGTGGGCTTTTGGAAATGACTACTTGAGTATTTTTCATGCTCCAGGATGTTCAACGCCTTCACTGTAATTTCAAAACAAGCAGTTCAATTGTCATCAAACAGTGTAAACCTGTGGGTGATCATCATGCCTATTTACAGCTTTCATAATCTTTCCTGTTGAGTCACAAGACGCCACTGCTCTTCACTTTCATTTAAAGGCATAAGCAGGCATAAAGTGACATGCCTCAGAGGAATATGTGTAATACAGTTGTAAATGCTAAAGCACAAAAGCTACAAATGAAAGACTTCTTGAAAGGGATAGTGCAAAAATTTATGCAAATAAATTTCCTTTTGAAATTCCTTCTGTTCTGCAGAAGTTAACATATGGTAAAATGCATGGTGCGTTTGTTGTGATTTTAGAGCTTAGCGGCCCAGTTTCATTAGTCAATAATTTTAGCCCTTAAAAATCATCTTTGATAATCAAAATTACAATATGTATTTAAATTAGGGCTGGACGATTAATCGCAAAGTAATTGAAACCGAAATTCAGAATCTCTAACCGACATAATTTTCCCACCTCGGTTATTTCGTTTTTTAATCCCGTTAATCCTTTCCCTTTACAAACATAATACCATATGTGTGGCGTGTAGCAAATCGATGCGTTTTTGTAAGAAAAATATCCATATTTAAACGTAAGAATCACTTTAATCTAGCTTGCTCTAACAGTTGTACACGGAACTTGCTGCTTTGGTAAGGGGCGTGGCAGTACTGAAACACCATCTAAGGTGTTTGCCAATCACAACGCACTAAGACAGCCAACCAATCACAACACATTTTGTTTTTCGGAAGGCTGGCCTTCATCAAACACGGAGCTAATAGAGCCATTTGTGCCATAATGTAAATTATGTAAAAAAAAAAAAAAAAAATCGTTTTAGCATGGGAGCATGTTGTAGTACACCCACAAAACAAAATCAACGCTTTGTAAAAGAGCATAATAGGACCCCTTTAAAATGACTTCATATCAAAATGACTTGAATGTAACCCTACCCAAGCTCATTGGAAACATGTACATCTACTTACATTTTTGTAAAACTCAAAACATGTACATATACACATGAATCGCTGCAGTTTCCAGTTGAAATGAACACTAGAGGCAGTAATCCTCCAACCTTTATTACTTTTTACACAATACTAAGATTTACAGGGCCAGAATTGTGCGCAATTCCTTGCACAATATTATGTTATGACCTTAAAACCTTAAACATGCTGCAATATTTGAAAACTGAATTGAATGTTAGATTTGAATGAGCGATATACAAAAACGGCTTGATATATATGTGACCTTGGACCACAAAACCAGTGATAAGGGTCAATTTTTTTTAAATTGAGATTTATATATCATCTGAAAGCTGAATAAATAAGCTTTCCACTGATATGGTTTGTTATGATAGGACAATATTTGGCCGAGATACAACTATTTGAAAATCTGGAATCTGAGGGTGCAAACAAATCAAAATATTGAGAAAATCGCATTTAAAGTTATCCAAATTAAGTTCTTAGCAATGGATATTACTAATCAAAAATTAAGTTTTGATATATTTACGATAGGAAATTTACAAAATATCTTCATGGAACATGATCTTTACTTAATATCCTAATGATTTTTGGCATAAAAGAAAAATCGATCATTTTGACCCATACAATGTATTGTTGGTTACTGCTACAAACATACCCATGCTACTTACGACTGGCTTTGTGGTCCAGGGTCACGTATGGGTTTTCTAATGTAGCAGGTCTGCTTAATAGCTCACATGATACGTGTTGCACAAATCCTGTGAAACTACAGTTTGACAAAGTTAGTTAAAATAGCACGGCTGCATTAGTGAATACGTTTTACATCACTTTTGCTTTTGTAAACACTATTTGGTAGGTTTAGAGTTGGGTTTGGTTTGCTCTAGAGGTATTTTATTGTCCAACACAACAGAGCATTAACCTTTTAGCGACACTCCACAGACATTTGAATTCTGAACCGCCGCAATACATGCCCCAAGCAATGTAATAAAAATGCATCAATACGTTCCTGACCCAGTCTAACAAAAATGCTGTAATATATGCCTTTACCAAACTAATAAAAACATGGCCACTGCTGCACTTTAACTCAGTTAGCAGAAGTAAATTTTGTTGTAAATGCTACATAATGGCAGTTGCAATCTTGGATTAATGTTTACCACTATGCCATTTATTGCAGTTTTAGAATGAATCCGTGAGTGAATGGAATGTAGCCTAGAAAGCATACAAAAGCCCTATTCGGATGGTAATTGTTTCTCATGTGGACGTCTGCAAAAAGAATTTTACATTATGCCTCAGTGATTAAACTCATGGATTCGGATGGCAAATTATTCACAGTGGAGATGCGAGTTCTGTGATCCTACGAACCTGGGAACGCACATGACTGTCTACTGTAAATCAAATTAATTTTATTTAAAAATTTATTATTATTACTGTGAAAAATATTAAAAATTATTTAGTATGTAAAATATATTCTTATTATTACAAGCATATTTTATAATATATAGTCCAATTTATTATTTTATTATTTAAATCTCCTACTTAAAAACAGGAAAACAAACATGCTACAATTATAGGCGATACAGTTATGTATATAACTGTATATAATACACATTTTAAAATTGTATTGCATACCTGTTGCTGCCATAATAAAAACCCACATCGAAATATTGTTCCTGTAAATACTTTCCAGCATTTCAGAAATAAATATGCATGCAAATTACAGCAAAGTGCAACAGTTACCGTATGGTTTGACCACGGCAGTGGACAAAAAGGATTTAAACATTTAATTTTGAATCAATTTCTTCTTGTAAACTCAGAGATTTGGATTCAGACGGCAAGTAAATTACCACACAACCTTGGTGTTTGTCAAAAAACAGTAGGTAATTCGTCTAGACAGACAGACAGATAGACAGATAGACAGATAGATAGATAGATAGATAGATAGATAGATAGATAGATAGATACAGACAGATAGACAGATAGACAGATAGATGACTCCCTCAGCTGCATTCATCAGTATTATTTTATCAACGTGATAATGAAACTTAGAGCACAGGCGTTAAAAAATGCATTTGGGTGGCATACAGAACAGTGGTAATCTGTTATTATCTATAAATCCCTAGCTAAAAATAAAAAGATGAGACAAGCTGATAATCAAGCATATCTGTATCAAGTACATTTCTTCCCTTCCAGCTGCACAGCGGTGAATAGCGCTGCATGAGTCTGTGGAAAAAACAGTGAGCTCATTCCAAGCGTATGTCTCTTAAGTTCAGAGAGTGACTGACTTCTTTTAGCTGTGCTTACTCAGAGATACTGCGCTCCGCTTGGCTCTGTCTTAATTAATGACTAATTACATCCCATTGCTTCTAATTAGAATCACAAATTCAAGAGTGGTGAGGACAGAAAGCGAGTCTGTGGCTGTCTGAATCACAGGCATCATCTGCTGCTCTTCTCCTCTTATTCTTTCTTGCTAAAATAAGAAACAGAAAAGATGGAAAACATGTTCCATGCTAATCTCATTTGGGTTGTTTTGACAAACCCAGAAGACAAATTTAGGACTAAAATGTGTTAGAAACTAAATGATACAAAGGTGTATAATAGAAGTGGAAATTAATACATTTCTTTACATTAAAAAATAATAAAGGAATAAGCCATTTAAGGCCAAGTCTTACTATAATTTTTTCTAGGTTAAGGTGGTTTTAGGCGCTGTGCGTCATGCCTAACAACACCCCTAAGCCCTGGTAAAGTCATGGTTACACACAGCTGCTAAAAGCTTTTATAAAACAGCAACAACAGCCTTATATATATCTTGATGCCTTGGAATTATGAGGTTCTATCTGAAGTTTTTGTCAAAATTGAGTTATTCACATATTCTTACAACTTATTTACATTATGTGATGTTTCTTTTGTAAGCTGTGTACATTTTGGGCCTTTTTTTTAGAAAACAAAAAGGGTTCTGTCTACAGATGTCTATGGAACCCAAAAACTTTGAAGCTCAATATCTCAAAACTGCTCAGAATGCAGATAGAACCTTATAATTCCAAGGCAGTGAGATATATATATACAGTCATGGCCAAAAATATCAGCACCCTTGCAATTCTGTCAGAAAATGCAACACTTATCTCAGAAAATTGTTCCAGTTGTAAATGTTTTGGTATTCACATGCTTATTGTTTTTGTTTGCACTGCAACAACACAAAAAAAAAAAAAAACAGAGAAGAAAAGTCAAACTTGATAAAAATTCACACAACTCAAAAATGGGCTGGACAAAATTATTGGCACCTTGTCAAAATTGTAAGAAATAATTGCTTTTTAAGCATGTGATGCTCCTGTAATTTGTATTTAGACACACCAAGTAAGTGGCAAGTAACAGGTGTGGGCAACATAGTAATCACACTTGCAACCAGTTAAAATGGAGAAAAGTTGACTCGACCTTTGTGTGGTGTGTCACACTGAGCAATGAGAAAAGAAAGATAAGTAAAGAGTTGTCTGTGAATTTGAGAGAAAAAATTGTGGAAAAACATGGACAATCTCAAGGCTACAAGTCCATCTCCAGAGATCTTAATGTTCCTGTGTCCACTGTGCGCAATATCATTAAGAGGTTTACAGCCCATGGCACTGTAGCTAACCTCCCTGGACGTGGACGGAAGAGCAAAATTAATGAAAAATTACAACAAAGGATTGTTTGAATGGTAGATAAAGAACCTCGATTAACTTCCAACCAAATTCAAGCTGATCTGCAGACACAGGGAGCAACAGTGTCAGCTCGCACTATCCGTCACCATCTGAATGAAAAGGGGCGCTATGGTAGGAGACCCAGGAGGACACCACTGCATAAAAAACTGGATGTCTTGACTGTGTGAACAGTATCACGAAATCTGATGATTACCAAAGAATTTTGGGGCGCAACGTAGTGGCCAGTGTCAGAAACCTGCGTCTCCACCTGAGGTCCTGGGTCTTCCAGCAGGACAATGACCTGAAACACACTTAAAAAATCACTCAGGAATGGTTACAAACAAAGCGCTGGAAAGTTCTGAAATGGCCAGCAATGAGTCCAGATCTGAATCCCATAGAACACCTGTGAAGAGATCTCAAAACAGCAGTTGGGAGAAGGCATCCTTCAGTTTGAATGACCTGGAGCAGTCTGCAAAAGAAGAGTGGTCCAAAATTCCAGTAGAGAGGTGTAAGAAACTCATTCATGGTTACAGGAAGCGATTGATTTCAGTTATTTTTTCCAAAGGGGGTGCTACCAAATGTTAAGTTAAGGGTGCCAATAATTTTGTCCAGTGCATGTTTTGGGTTCTGTGTGGAATTGTATCAGGTTTGACTTTTCTTCTCTGTTTTTTGGTATTGTTCCAATGCAAAAAGTACAAAAACATTTGCAACTGCAACAATTTTCTGAGAGAAGGGTTGCATTTTCTGACAGAATTGCAAGGGTGCCGATATTTTTGGCCATGACTGTATATATACAAGGCTACATTTATAATTACAATTTAAAATAACTTTTTTTATTTAAATATATTTTAAAATGTAATTTATTCCTGTGGTGATGCAGCATCATTACTCCAGTCTTCAGTGTTACATGATTCTTCAAAAATTATTCTAATATGCCGATTTGCTTGATTATTATCAAATATTTTTGGTGCTCATTTATTAATAGTTCTTATTATTATGAATTGTGAAAATTATGAATTGTATAAATATTTTGTAACATTATAAAGTCTTTACTGACCATTTTTAACTGTGTAATGTCTCCTTACACTAAAGAAGACTGCTGAAACTTTTTTCTTTTCTTTCTTTTTTACATTTTATCCCCTGTTTTATCCTCTGCTTACATGCAATAAAATATTTTTGAGAGTGCAGACATCATTCGGCACAACTCTTTATCGATTTACAGTGACCTTCCTTTTAAGGGGACAAACCCAAACCATGCCTGCTTGATTCTGATAAACCAACTTTAGTCATTTGTCCCAGTGCCATGACGAGCAAAATATTTATAGTCATGATGCGTTTCCTCAAAGCGCTCTCAAAGGCAGGCGGTGACTGTGCTATATAGTGAAACATGACCTCAATTTGCACCAGCATGCCAACTGTTCCTCCTGTTCCTTTGGGAGTTCAGATACAAATTCCTAAATAAGAAAATTTGCACTTGTGCATTTTTTTCGCAGTGTGGTGGACCCTGATATCAGCAGGTTACTTTCTCTATTAGAGATTTAGTTGACATTGCAAAATAAGGTTGACTTCGGTGATACCATGTTTTGACTCTCTTTACGCTTTCCAAGCATACCATCTTTGCGCATGGATAAATATTTAATGAAATGGATTTTTTTTTAGTCCACACAACTGTGTTCAATCTGGGTTGAACAGAAATGCAAATCCACTGGCTTTAGAGAGTTATAATTAATGCAAATTTTTATTTTGTTTACATCAAGGTATGTTTACCCCGTCCTATTTTTTGTAGTTAGGTCAAATTGTTTATTCCGAGAAAATCACATGCACGGCACAAAACAAGTAGGTATTTGCATTGTGCTGCTTTAATTCAAATCATCCCAGCATGAAAGCTTTTGAGATACTGTAGCATAACCTTTATTGTGCATGAGTGTGCACTCAGCATGAAAAGCAGGAATATACTGTAGTGTGTCTTTATAGAACTCAATCAAGAAGACAAGCAGGCTAAAAGCATTTGTCTTGCACAATGCAATCAAAACTAAGCAGCATGACTGCTGTAGTTATGACTACAGATGGAGGAACCCATATAAGGATTATACCCCTGAATGACCTGTTTTAAAAGGGTAACAGATCAGCTGGATAAAATGGCCGGTTTGATTTTTACTGCAAGTTCAAGCCAACCAACACTTGCAGAGGAAATGAAGCGAGCAATTCCATTCATGAAGTCTTAATTTGTCACCCAGTTACACTCAAAAGCAGCCTGTGATTATATTAGATATATAGCACTGGCTGTTGTTTAGGGCTGCCCTCAACTAAAGATTTTTCTGGTCGACTAGTAGTCGTTCATTTTAAGCATTAGTCGACTATTAGTTGCACGTTTATTAATAAACCATATAAATCATAATAATGAGCATTTAATTGCCTACATAGCCTAATAAGCACTCAAGCGCACGCATAAAGCTTGCCACAGCGCACCGGCAGATGTAATAATTATGAATGTGTCAAGGAAAAACAATAAGGAGGCTGCATTAATGTTTTACTAATTTATTGATGAACTAGTGCTTTCTATGTTTTTGGCGTAAAACATGAATTCGGCGATGGTGACACTGACTCGTCATCTCCGCAGTAGTGGATTCAACTTTATGCAAGTTTCATACGGATTACATAAACTGAGAATACTTGTTTTGCATTTCAATTGGTTCATTTAAAAGTAGACATTTTACTCTCTATAGATAGCCTATAGTTTCGAAGTTTCGCTCTCAAGTTCACAGAGACCGAGACAGCAGTAAACGCATCCTGTTTGCTTTCATTATTTTACAAAAGCACAACCTTTCATTATTTTTCTGAGTGCACACAAATAAACATAGTCTTTACAGATTTTGAAAGATGTATTACTCTTATTTGTATGAGCAAAAATGCCAGAATATTTTAAGAGCAAATGACCGCACCCATCTGTCATGAAGGGAGCATGCTACTATTCAGCTTCCACACTCCGCACAGACACTTAGATAGCGCACATTTCTAGGTTACCATTAGACCCGATGTACTATATTACCATATAGACCAGCCGTTAACAATCTGTTTATCACGGACTGCGTGACTTTGTCACTCCGTGTGGAAAAGTGATTATTAACATTTTGGTCAACCAAGCCTCTTCTCGTTGACTAACGGTTAGTCGACTATTAAGGGGTATCCCTAATTATTCATAAATTTTTATTTTAATTTTCAAACAAACAATGCAAGAAGACTGACATGGAGGAGAAGAAATTGTTTAATAAAGTTGTGATTTTTGTTTTGTTTGTGCACAAAAAGTATTCTCATAGCTTCATAAAATTATAAGTTGAACACTGATGTCACATGGACTATTTTAATGATGTCCTTACTACCTTTCTGGGCCTTGAACATTTCAGTTTCAGTGCTGTCTATGCAGGGTCAGAAAGCTCTCAGATTTCATCAAAAATATCTTAATTTGTGTTCTTACGGGTTTGTAACGAAATGAGGGTGAGTAATTAATGACAGAATTTACATTTTTGGGTGAACTATCCCTAAGGCACAACACAGCAGGTGAATAAGGTAAAAATGTAACTAATATGGTACATATCAGCATATTTTCCCCAGCTGATTAATCACAATAATTTAAAGTAATTGTTTTGTACTACAAGTTTTCTGAAATGTTATGTTTAAATATGCAAGTGAGGCACTGTCTAATTAAATATGCACTAATTTGCATTAATCTGAGAACAGAAATCTAAGTTCAAAGCCAAGTTGAAAATTCTTGTTATATTTTGTTGACTTACTAGAGTTAGAGGTTTTTACAGAGAGGATTTTTGATCATTTTTATCACTGCATAATTAAAGAATACTGACAACAGCCAGGAAATATAGTCCACACCCCCGTGTTTTTAGGAATAAAATGTAAAATATCTACCAGGCATATTATATATTTACAAACCCCTCTGTTAAAAACCTTCAGAATATAGATAGGAATAAAACTGTGTAGATTTCTGACTCAAAAATCTAATTTTGAGAAAACAGATTCTAAAGAAACTTAATAATGTGCTTTTGGGTTTTTTTCTTTCCACTAGTCTGAAAAGGAATCAAGTCATAAAAGCAAAATAGTCTAAAATCTCTAAACTGACCAGTGTATGAGAATACAATGAGTTTGCCTTAAGGTGTTATTTATTAGTAATGTACTGATATTACTTCTGGCTGATTATAATGTCATGATTTACTAAAGAGTAAGGAGTGTCGTTAAATTATTTGTATTTTTAAAGATTAACATTCAGTCAGCATTACATGGCAACTGCAATCCACATGTAATACTAAGGAACACAATTAAATATCCAATATCGGCCTATAAGCATTCATTAAAAAATAAAATGCTACTTGGTGTTATTTCAGAAGAAATTGAGATTTTGAATATTTTGCATCTGACACAGATTCATTTGACAAAGCCAGATTTACCATATGGGCATTTGGACACAAGGGCACCACATCCAAGGGGGGAATCATGTAGGGCCGAAGAAATGTTTACAAATAGAGTGAGATACAGTACAAATGCCTGCTGAGTCCACCAAACCAACACTGCACAGTGACCAGCAGGGCTCTCAGACCGGGGCATCCAGGAGGGACAACGACACCTTATTAGATTGAATAAGACTGCGGTACTTCATCAGGCTAAGTTACAGGACATCGACTTATACAAAACACACTGAGAGAGCACAGTATAAAAGCCAGTTACTACCTAATTTACTAGTTTTTTCAAATGCCAAGTGATGGTTAAAGCACTATAAATTCAAGCAGCTACGTGTTGTGTGTGAGCTGTACTGATTAATAGCCTGTCCTTCTGGATCAGAGGCTTTGCCGTGTCTTTGTTTAACAGAGCTCATTGTGATTATCACAGGATAAACCCTCCAGCACGGCCATAAATCAGCCCTGCCGAGGCTCCTCACTCGCACAGCCATCTGTCAGTCAAAAGGGCAGTTGAGGGCAACTTGAAAAAGTTCGAGTCTCTTCTGAGGGGTGCCAAGTACAACATCTCGGCTGTGTTTCCATGCCTTTCTGTCGAGGTAATTAACCCCAACCCGCTGCTTATTAGAGGAGACTCATAGGGAGCGGAGGATGAGAGGAAATGAGAAATCACAGCTTCTCAAAGAAGCAAACGCAGTCCTCGTAGACGGTGTCATCCGCTTGACTCTTCTCAGATCACGCCGCCACCAAACCAAATATTCCCTAACATACATTCCTACACAGCAGTTAGGTAATCTTCATAAATAGGTCATACACCTCAGCATATCAATGAATTATAATAAACCTCAACTTTCCAAGCATCTGTAGATTTCCATAGCACACTTTTTCATTAACCTGAATAATAATACTGGATGCATAAACATTCATATTTGAAATTTGAATAAAGACAGACAAAAACTAGCACTAGGCTGCTTGTCATTACCATCACATCTCAACTTCTCAAAAAAGTTCCAACGAGACCTGCAGCTTTTCTGCTGGCACTTGTATCTGTTGCAACAAGGCAATTATTTTAATGAGCAAAATGTAAAAAATAATAGTATGTGTTTCCTCAGTTTATTTAAAAGTTCAAAATATGAATACAGTTGAGGTTTGCATCCCCCTTTCAGAATCATTAAAATTTTTAATTTTACCAAAATAAGAAGGATCATACAAAATGCATGTTATTGTTTATTTAGTACTGACCTACGATATTTCACATAACAGATGTTTACATACAGTCCACAAGCAAAAATAATAGCTGAATTTATAAAAATGACCCAGTTCAAAAGTTTACACCCTCTTGATTCTTAATACTTTGTTCTTACCTGAATGATTCACAGCTGTGTTTTTTGTAGTGATAGTTGTTCATGAATCCCTTGTTTGTCCTAAACAGTCCAAGTCCCACAAATTCTCTCTTTTTTTCACCAATTTTGTGTATTTGAACCCTTTCCAATAATGACTATGATTTTGAGATCCATCTTTTCACACTGATGACACTGCTCACTGATGCTCCAGAAGGAAACACAATGCTTTAGGGGTAGGGGTTGGGGGGGAGTGAAAACTTTTTGAATATGAAACTTAACTATTATTTTCTCTTTTGGACTACATGTAAACATCTTTTATGTGAAATATCTTATTCTGGTCAGTACTAAATAAACAATAACATGCATTTTGTATGATCCCTCTTATTTTGGTAAAATAATTAACATTTTTAATGATTCTGAAAGGGGAGTGCAAACTTTTGACCTCAACTGTATGCTCTTTTAAAAACAAACCAACCTAGCTTTTATTTATTTGTTTGTTTGTTTGTTATTTCCTTAATACTGCTAATTGATGTAGGCATTTTTAAAGAGACACGTGGTAATACCATAAATAATTTCTAGACTAGCCAGACACATTCTCTCCATTGTGTTCATACATGCACTTGAATTCAGTACAGGTGAACCGGAAATATGAAACAATGAAAAAACAATTGGAATTCTTTAAGCTAGCCAACAAACTCACTGAACAATTGGACTAAAGTTTAACTGCCAAGTACAAATATGCTAGGAATTTTTCTTGGTGTTGGTGTTTGATATATGTACTAATTGCTAATAAAAATATGTTGACATAAATACTAAAAATATTAAATATTAAATTACATCCAATGTGAATAAAAGCTGGAAATGTTTATGACACTTTGTCAAGTGACCCCCCAAAAATGTGATTAATATGATAGCACATGTAACTACTGTAGTTAAGTCTAAAATATCATTGTATTATTTAGTATTAGTATTAATATTAGCATTAGTATTATTACATAACAACCACCTGTGATCTAGAGATACACAATCTAATCAAATCCTAACTGATAAAATTCATGTTTTGTTCTGCATTTTTCCACATTGAAAATCCAGTTTTCACAAAACATGTCACATTATGGAATTTCATATTGACTTCAACATTACAGTTAGAAAACAAATCCGTTTCTGTTCTATTTCAAAGAAAACAGTATTTGTCATAATCAATAATGGGATCTAAGCAATTTCATTTCCTATTCCACAACAGAGATTCCTATTTCTCCTTCTTCTGCTGCTGCTGAATTTTATCCTTGAGCTCCCATGAAATGCTTTTTTCTTGATTTGTTTTTGTACGCGGCAAGGTGCTTTGCATAAAAGCTAAATGCAAATGGCATGAGAGCAGATAAACAGAATGTTATGAGCTGAGAATCTGTTCGCTTCACTTCGCTCCTCTACACAATGTAACCACGCAATTGAAAGAGGGACTAAGTGATTCTGTTGTTCTTTCTGTTTGGCTTTCAGCAGAAAATCCACTACAGCGCTAAAGAGCTGCTGTGCTGAAGCATGCTGCATTTTCATCACGTTGAGGATGACAGGGAGATCAGGCAGGCCATCCTCCAGGCTGTTTGTACCAGGTGGTAGAGCCACAGCTGGCATGTACCTCTTCCACATAAATCATTCATTCTGGAAAACACTTGTATACTACGGAGAGAGAGGTAGTCTGAACTCTGCAATGATGAAGTTTAAAACAACATTGTGGTCAGCGCTGTATTGTAAGATACAGATTTACCGCTTAAGAGTACTACAGCCACCCTGCCTTTGGAAAACAAATGTACTTAAAGGAACAGTTCACCCAAAAAAATGAAAATTCTCACCAATGGATCCTCTGCAGTGAATGAGTGCCATCAGAATGAGAGCCCAAACAGTTGATAAAAACATCACAAAAATCCACAAGTAATCCACATGACTCCTGTCTATCAATTAGTGTCTTACGTTGTCTGTTTGTAAGAAACAAATCCATAATTAGGATTTTAAACTGTTTCGTCTGGCTAAAATACAAGTCTCCTGTCCATAATACTGCTTCCTCTAATTAAAAAGTCAGTTCATCTGAATCAAGAGAGAAATATGCACAGATCAAGCACTGTTTGTAAACGAATGCAGTCCAAAACAGTTCTAAAACATATGTCTGTAGATTTTAATGTGTGAGTACAACAAATGTTATTATAGAGAATGGACTGGTATTTTGACCAGAAGCAATACTTTATAGTTAAAACACCTTAATGACAGATTTGAATCTTACAAACATGCAGCTTTTTACTTTACAAGACTTTGTCATAATTGCTATAATGCTAAATTTCTCCTAATTTACATCTGAAGGTAAGTAAATTTTTAGCAATTTTTCATTTTTGAATAAAGTATTCCTTTAAAGTAATATTCTGAGTTCAATAAAGGTTAACCTCAGTCAAAAGCATCATGGCATAAAGTTGAAACTCACAAAAAACATCCTTTACTTTGAACAAAAAACAAGGCCACATCAACGCACTTACAGTGTAGAAATGTGAAGCATATTTAATAAAAGCACTTACATTAATTCTTCTGTTAAAATAAGTTTTTCTTTACATTTTTTTAAGTCAGTTTAGGGTTTTAGGTGTTCTGTTGTCATTATTACATTTTAAGTAAAGTTCAAAATTATTTTTGAGATAATCAACACTGCAAATGCTGTCAGTTGAGCTTAAATTGTACTGAACCCACAATATTTCATTTAAAATTGTTAAACTGCAAAGACCACAGTATCTCAGATCAACCTTAACAATCCCTGCCATGCAATAAAAAAAATTCATGTGCTGTAACTAAAAAATGCTTCCTAACACGCTCTCCAAGCCCATTCCTGAAGCCCACAGCCGTTGCCAAACAGCACAACGTGTCTGCGGCTGTAGCTCGGGAATGTTTGCACAAGTAATCATCTGTAGCTGCCTCTCAGCTCAGCGAGGTTTGTTTGCGCCCTTGATTCGGTTTGAGCGCTACACTGGCTGTCTGCAACCCATATCAACATACATCCAGTAAGTAACTATGACAGAATCATCTCTCTAACAATGAAGTATGTCTTTTATAACAAAGCACAAAAGAGGCCATTGATAAAATTACATTACAGTCTTTCCTGAGCAACGCAAAATTTGTATTCCTAAGATATTTAGCGAAGCAGACAAATCATGCTGTTGTCTAATAAACCAGAAAGAGAACAACAAATTGCTAGTGTTTTCAGTTCTGCAACAAATTAGCGCTTTCCGAAGTAGCTGAAAACGAATCCGGAATAAAGCTTGCGCAACAGTGAGAAACTACAAATGCTTTATTGTTGCACACTGTTTGGCAGATGCTTTTCGGGGAAGGTGGTTTAGGCTGTACTAATTGCATGGGGTAGAATCCACCATGCACTTTTTGCATGAACATTATAAAGATCAATCAATATATTCACAATAAGCTACATTTTTAGGTAACTGAAATACATTGTACAATGTTAAATATAAAGGTTTCTGCATTTTAGGTTCCCCAAAGAACCTTTCTGTAAAAAAAAAAAAAAAAAAAAAAAAACATTTTAGTGCAAAAAATATTTAAATAATCTAAAGAACCTTCCTCCACTATGGTGGAAAGCTTCCAGATTCTTCCATATGAGTTATAAACTTTTATTTCAGAGTGTATCAAATAAACAAATGCATAAATGATGATGGAAAAAACACAAATGTGTGCTAAGTAGTGCTGAAAGATCTAAACTACCTGTACAGATAGAAGCAATCAGCCACTTTTCATAATTAATGTTCAGCCAGTGCCAAGTTCATTAAACAAGAGTCTCTGAAGAGAGAAGAAGAGGAGTTCGCAATCATCAATGGTCTTTGTGAATCTGCCAGAATGCAAAGTGGAGGTCACACCTGCATAAAAGTGTCATTAACAATAAGGCAAGGTGCAATCAACCTGATTCGAACAGGACCGGACAAATGTACAATTGGTATTCAGGTCATGATGATGAAACTCTATAGATTTTTCCGTTTAGCACCTGAGTGGAAGATACTCTCTACAATGGACTGCTATTTCCCTCACCCCAGGTCAAGTCTGTTCACGGTGCAGACAAAAATTTACCATGGTAACCACGATGTCTACCAAAATACTTAAGTTACTATAGCTACCGTCACAACAACAAAACATAGTATAGCCCACTACTGTGTAATATTATACAGTATAATACTTGTCATATATATTTGTAATTTTGTATGTCATTTATTTTTGTGATGACAGTGCCTGCTAATACAACATTATTACAGTTTACATTATTACATTACATTATTTGATGAAAACTATGGTTAGTAAGTGCAATAACTGTAATACATTTTAGGTAACTGTGGTTACCATGATAAGTCGTTGTGAAGGTGGTAATTTAGTTGCATTTACAGTGAAAGGTTTTTCCACGTAAATGCAACAATTTGTGCCTCTGCATCAGCAATAAAATATCATTAGTTACCAAATGTGATTTTCTGTTGAATTTGTTTCTCAGCTGTATTTCATTTTCTCATAGGAAAATAGTTCACAGAAGTGATACAATATTGCATGTAGTGTTTAATAGTCACAAAAATAAAGTCCATGATCATTTTGGCCTGTCTCACTGAGGTCTTGTATTATTCTACCTTTTTTTTTTTTTAAGGATTTATTTAATTATTCTTAGTGTTGACTGCATTGATCAACCTCAAAATAACCCTGTTACCCAAGTTACTGTAAAAAAATAAAATAAATGTAAAAAAAATATATATATATATGTTTGTTTGTTTTTTTATTATTATTATTACAGGTTCCAAAACTACCTAGCGGGGATATAAAAACTCATTTAACCTTCATTTGCAAATGTATTGCTTGTTATGGTGAATTATATTTATGTCATAAATTCTGTGTAGTTTATTCTAATGTTATTGTTTATTTAAGCCCCCTTTCCACTCAGTATTTGTTTAAAAATACGCTTGTTTGATTTTGAAAACTGTTCGTGGAATGTGGCTTAACAACTCATTTTTGGCACATAATTTATGATCTGCAGCTCTATTTCTGATACTTTTCCTTTCTAACGTCACATTTGTACGCACAGTTATTAAACAGACATTCGTCTTACCTTGTATATGCTGATTAACTACATTCTCCAGCCGATCCAGTCGCTCTATAATCCGCAGAGTTTCTCCTTTCCTGTCGCCTTCCAACTTTTTGGCTGGGACAGGCATCGGCACTTTGATGTACACATTAGCGATGTAATTAGTGACCCATCCGACGTACAAAAGACACACTATGTTGGTCATGCCACTTAGTATCACACACGTAGACACCAAAGTTTTGGTTCTCCTGGTGCAAGCCATTCCGACATCCCTCCATATAGAGTCCGAGACACAGCGGACAAGTGCGCCTGTCCTCAACTCTGTATGTACTCCGATGGAGAATGACGCTCTAGTTTAGTCTTCGCGCATGACGCAAACCCTACAGTCCGCGTTTCATTCTGCCACAGGGCTGTTGAGCTCTGACAGATTCCAGCGACTTGAAATGGACAACTATCGTCTTGTTCCAACACGAAGCGCCGCGTCCTCCATCTGCAGCGGCAAGCAGCGGTATAGGAAGGAGAGCGAAGGTGCGCGAGTATGTGTGTGGTTTGATCCTGAGCCTGTTGACCAATGAGATGAGCTGTAATCTATGGGACCAATTACACAATGATCTAGAAACTGTAAGGAGGTGCTTTATAAATGCAGATACTCCCACTGTTTCATAAAAATGTGCATTTCTCTTATTGTTTCATAAGAACAAACATGACTTGAAAAAGCAAAATATAGGAACACAATGCATACAGACTCTAATACAAACAGCAGACTACGTAGAGGAGATTGAGTTTACACTATCAATTTAATCACTTAGAAATTAACAGGAAAATCACTGCAAAAACTGTATAGGTAATTTTCAGGAGGTTCTTTGTTATTTAGGAATTAAGTAATTAAAGGATTTAAGGGAATACATGAAAAGAAAGAAGAACAGTAAATACACAAGAATATGGATTTTGTAAAGCAAACGATTTTAATCATTTGCACCCTTTTTTTTTCATTTTGAAATTTTGAGAACATACTTGAGAACATTTAATTTTAAAACATATTCACTCTTATTTATTTGCCTAATGTGCATATACAGTCAAACCAAAAATTATTCAGACACCAGATATCATTTTTGATATTTTTGCAGTAGTGGGTGCAGGACACTATAGTTCATTTATGTAAGTGAGGACAGCAAAATAAAGTAAACTGTGACATATTATACCCAGAAATTGTTCATAGAGTGGACTACTAGTAAAACTGATAAAAATTTGGGACCAAAATTTGATTTGACACTTTGACCTGAACATGTTTTGTTTCATACCTTTCTATCAAAGTTATCTGACATTATCAGGATGAATTTGTTCTGACACAGTTTAACTCTTGAGTTCTTGTCCTATTTTATTAGCATTTTCTAAACTATTGCAAATAAAGTGATAAACTGATAGTCAGAAATTTTGAAAGTGTCTGAATACATTTTGGTTTGACTGTAAATCATTTGTGATTATCAAGACAAATTTGTTCTGGCACAGTTTAACTCTGAGTTCTTGTCATATTTTATTACCATTTTCAGAACTATAGTGAATAAACTGTGATAATGTGAGAACTTTTGAAGGAATAAATTTTGACTGTAGGCGCATAATGCCTAACAGTGCAACAGCACAAAATGTTTCATTTTGTCACATTCAGTTATGAATGATTAACATAAATGATTCAACCTATAGTCTAATTTCACAAAAAAAAGAGACTTCCTAGTGATGCAAACTCTCACTAGATATTAGTCGGTTAACATTTATACCTGAAACAGTTGTCAAAGATTAAATGTTTAGCTACTTACATCCTACCTTACACTCTTTCACTGTTAAATGGATAGTTTACTCAAAAATTACATTTCTGTCATCATTTATTCACCATCAAGTTTTTCCAAACCTGTATGAATTTCTCTCAGCTGTTGAACACAAACGATAGATGATATTCTGAAGAACTTGTTGGAATTTCGCATTTTAACAAAATCAAAAATGTCTGTGTTTTAGGATGTAACAACCCATCTCTCTGGCATTAATTCACACAGTTTAAGAATAAGTGTAAAATTTATTGTAGACTTTAGGTTGTAGACCTAACTGTTACTTACCTAAACACTGCACAACAGAGGGACCTTGTTTGTGTGACAAACAGGATTCTGGCTCTTAGGAAGTGGGGTGGAGGAAATCATTATTTGTTTAAGAGGCCAAGCTCAAGTACACACAATGCATGCTTGTAAGTAACATTACACATAATTGCTTGTATATAGAAGCCAACATCAGTAGCTTTGCATTTAGAATATGACCATATTTATGAATACAATTTGTCAGATTATTTAGATTTAAGAATGACATTTTCCATACTTCCAGTCTTGTTTCAGTGCTTACTGCATAATAATAATAATGTTAACCTGTGTGGCCAAAGAAAGCAAATAAAATGTATTTTTATGAATAGTCAAGATAATCTTCCAGAGCACTGCTGCTATCAGCAAAAGCACTAACATGTAAGAGTAGGAGGAATAAAGACGTTGTGAGCTTGTATTTTGTATCCACCCCATGGGTACAGTCTGAGGAAACTCATAAAGAAACAATATTGATTTTATCTCATTAAATAAAGCCCATACACACATGAGCATATGTTTGATTCTACTGGGACATTAATAGTGCTGCTTTAAATAGCTTCGAATAAATAAGATAACAACAAAAATCATAGAAAATGCATTTAACAACACTGTAAACAACATCTAGTACAGCTAATGTGTTGCAAATGCTGCTCAAAACTGCTACTTCTGATGTAATCTGGTGTAAACCTTTAAAGCAAAAATCAAAACATATAAGCATATATAGTTTCTAAAAACAAATCAATCCAAAATATTCCAAATGTTTTATCAAGCAGTGCAATTTACATTAATGCAAGTTGCATTCATTTAAGACAGATGCACTCAATTTAGACAAAATCATTGGTTAAATAAGTTTATTCAGTGCGACAGAATCAAATGTCCTTGAAAGAGTGAGTGAAGTAAAACGTTCTGTGCTTTATGAAATATGTATGCTTATTTTAGTGTCTCGCTTCTGAACTGCTGTGACTCAACAAGTTTTTGAATAAATGTAAAAAAAAAAAAAAGTTAGATTTTTGTGTATAACCTAACTTGATCCTTAAATAGCCACATGAAGAAATCACTCTCTGAAAAATAGGTACAAAAGTTGTCACTGGGATGGTACCTTTTCAAATGTACAAATATGTGCAGTTTAGGTACTAACATTTATCTTTAAAATACTAATATGCATACTTTAGGGGTAAATAAGGTACAAATGTATACCTTTTGAAAAGGTGCCGCCCGAGTGGCAACTTTTATTTTTTCTGAGAGTGTATGGAGAACTGATTTACATATCTCAATATAACCCATAACTTTTTAGCTACATAGCAGACACCTGCAACTCCACTTCTGTGGTGCTTCCCAAGCTGCACAGTACTAAACAGAATTGCATTGCTTTTACAATCAATGTTATAATCAGCAGTCAACAGATGGAGCCTTTCACAGAGGACCTGCTGTGGCCCAGGATCTCTTCTTTGTAAATCAATCAGTAAAATGTTATTTCCCCAGAAAAAAATTATGGACACTGAAAAATCTTTAAGCTAAAAAATATGACTTTTTGTAGCTAAAACTGCTAAAAGCTTTAAAAAAAATATCAAGCATCTTTAATCATACTCACTTAAAGGGTTACTCCACCCCACAATGAACATTGTGTCACTAATAACTTACCCCCATGTTGTTTCAAACCCATAAAAGTTTCAGTTGTCTTCGAAACAAAATGTAAGATATTTTGGATGAAAACCAGGAGGCTTGTAACTGTCCCATTGACTGCCAGGTAAATACTACTGTGAAGACCCAGAAAAGTATGAAAGACATTGTCAAAATAGTCCATCTTCCATCAGTCGTTCAATCTGAATTTTATGAAGCGACGACAATAAATTTTGTACGCAAAGAAAAAAAAAAGATTTTATTCAACAATTCGTCTCCTTCGCGTCAGCGTAGTGCCATTTTGGAGAGTATCCGCTGGACGCAAACTGTGTACGTTGTTCTGTGCCAGCCGCACCACACTGATACATTTTTTACGTATATTTACGCTTTGATTTGAACAAAAACAGCGTATCTGGCATATGCAGTTTGCGTCCAGCGGATACTCTCCAAAATTGCGCTACGCTTACGCGAAGAAGACGAATTGTTAAATAAAATCGTTATTTTTTTTCTTTGCGTACAAAAAAGTATTCTTGTCGCTTCATAAAATTCAAATTGAACCACTCAAGGCAGATGGACTATTTTGACTTTGTCTTTCATACTTTCCTGGGTCTTGACCGTGGTATTTACCTGGCAGTCAATGGGACAGTTAACGTTACAAGCCTCCCGGTTTTCATCCAAAATATCTTAAATTGTGTTCCGAAGACTAAGCTTTTATAGGTTTGGAACGACATGGGGGTAGGTGATTAATGACAACATTTTAATTTTGGGGTGGAGTAGCCCTTTAAAATGTACAGCAGAACAGTCTTAAAAATCAAACAGTCTTCTTAAAATATCTTGATGAATGTATTGTGTACTTAGAAATGTCTTATTTACTTGTTGGAATCCGTGTATTTTCTATGCGTATACTTTACCTCTGTATCTGTAAATCTGTCAAACAAAATAAATAAGCAAGCTCTGGTAAAGCTTTCACTTAAACATTATTACATAAAATTACTAAAAATATATTTGTAACTTGGTTATTTACACAATGGCATGAAAAAAATAAAGTTTAATACTGTATCCGGTATATTAAGGCATATGACGGGGACATGAAAATGAACTGCATAGTAAAAATGATCAAATTCCCAATTAATATTGATTGGGATGTTATGGCTTGTAATTCTCCCTTGAACCACAAGACAGCAGAACTGATCCTCACCGATCAACTTAAAAATGTAGTTCATTGTCATGACTAAATATAAAAATAAATAAATAGTAGATATGATATTAATAACAGTGAACTTCAATTTTACAATTTCTGAAGAAAATGTAACTATAGTGCTTGCAAAAGTTGCCACAACAATACCAATAAATTTGTGGTTGCTGCACTGTTAAAAGTGACAACATGCAGTTATTGCATTAAAGAGATCCTAAAATGCATTTTCACATCTTTATATAATGTTTCTGAAGGTTAGCCTAAGAAGCTGAAAAAAAGTAAAGTTTTTTTTGCAGCAAAAGGCATCAAGGACATTTAGATTTTCCATTTCATGACCCCTTCAAAGAGGTTTTTATATCTTATGTGACCCTTACAAATTGCTTTCCTCTGTGTAACTCAAAGTAGTCAGGTTGATTTAGTCATATAAATAATATTTGTGACCTGAAAAAAGTAAGTTTAGATATTACCACATATTCATTTTAGGTTACCTGACAAAAAGTTTAGTGTAGGTGTTTGTAAGGGCATTCAGTGGGTGTCAGGTGACTGCATCTATAGCGATTCAACACAGTCCACCTCCAAGTCTATGTGATATTCTGGTCTCAGGTTTCTCTTTCAGTGTAAGCCTACAGGATTTTTTGCCTGTTTTATCATCAGTCAGGTGAAAATCGTGAGTCTGATCACCTATAAAAGGGCTCAAAAGTTGGCACGGTACTATCCACAGAACAAACTGTGCAGTAAACGTAAAGCACAGAGGTTCAATACTTGAGGTTACAGGATTCTTCAAACTCACCCTATGAGAAATAGCAATAGTTATGCTCAGAAAAAAAAAAAAAAAATTATTTTACTTTATTTTAAGGTGTCCTTGTAACAGTGTAATTGTACATTGTAAAAGTACTGAGTAATGTTAATTAACTACATGTACTTACTGTATGGCTAGGGTTTGGCTTAGGGATACTTGCATGTAATTATCCATAATTAATTGTTGTTATAATAGTAAGTACATGTAACACATGTAACAAGGACATCCTAAAATAAAGTGTTATTGAAATTAGTTGAATATTTATGTAGGATTTAAGTACAGCTTAAGGATAAAGTACTTCTATTGTCTGTATTTTATTTATAATTACACATTTGTAAAGATGAACTTGCAATTTAGTACACTTGACATATATTAACTTTAAATACAATATCAAATACACTACAGTTTTAAAATTATAATAAAGTACAGTTTATCACAGTCAACAAATCTAAATAAGTGCTTTAAAGCATGGTAAAAGATTATTAAAATGGTTTAAAATGTACTTTAAAGTAATTTTTTATGTTTAATTTGACATTTTTACAAAATGTATTTAAGGTGTACTTACAGAAAGTGTGTTAAACAGTCATGAGAGTATAATGTTTCATAAGTACTATATTATTTGCATGTTTAATATTTAAGTGTATGTATATACTTTGAAAATTTGAAGTACATTTAATACAATTAAGCGCACTTCATTTTCACAAGAGAAACCCGCATAGAATGACGTTTTTATAAAAGCTCTTTATCTTTGCAGGCTGATTCAGAGTGACACTGATCTCCCCCTTCTTTGTGTTGCAGCTGATATGTGACACTCTGCAGCAGTATAATGCGTGTTGGCGTTTCCCCCACCGCAGCAGAACAAGCATCAGGCCTTGTCTACAGCCTTGAAGTGGGTGGCGCAAAAGACTGATGCCAGTAAAATGCTGTGATGTACAGAACACTCCTGAAATATATGTTTGAATGTAACAAGCCCTAAAAGGGGCCTGAGAGTCACTAGTCAACATGTCAGTTCTGTGCTCTTATATGAAAAATTCACGTGTGTTCAGCTAAGGTTATTTACAGAATTTACGGTTATTCATATCTGACATTTAGTTATGAGCCAGAAACATTCAATATTTATATGAGGCTAGGTTGGTAACATGATCTTGCGTAGTTTTCTCAGACAGGTTGTGATAAGAGTTCAGCATACTGTTACTGAAGATCATGCCCTTGGCTGATTTATGTATTATTCATTCCCTTCAAAAAAAAAAAAAAAAAAAATCTTAAATCTTTTAAATCTTAAATTCTAAAATCTTTTAAATCATATTCAAATAGGATTAAACTCATGTCTGCCATTGCTTGAGGAATCGTGCAACACGTGTAGATGCTATGCAGTATCATCTACGCATCATTTACTCACCCTCATATTGTTTCAAACTATGATTTTCTTTCTTCTGTGCAACATGAAGAAGGCTGTTTTGTCCATATATTAACAGTCACAAAGGTTTTCAAACTCCAAACTTTTCTTTTGAATGTTCTTTTAAAGGAATAGTCCACCCAAAAAGGAAAATTACCCCATGATTTGCTCATCCTCAAGCCATCATATGTGTATATGACTTTTTTTTTTTTTTTTTTTTTTTTTTCAGACAAATACAATTGGAGTTAAATTAAAACATGTCCAAGCTTTATAATGGCACTGAATGGCTGTTGAGATTTTGAAGTCCAATAAAATGCGTCCATCATCATAAAAATTACTCCACATGGCACCAGGGGTTAATAAAAACCTTTTGAAGTGAATCGATGTGTTTGTGTAAGAAAAATTAAAACTTTATAAACAACAATCCTCTAACTGTTGTAAGTGTGTTCACAAGAGAGTGGCGTTTCAGCAGATAAGGTAGGCATAGTGTAAGCTCAGGTGAGAATATCCTTTTATATTTTGTTTAGAGCAAAGGAAAACGAGTCTCCTCTTGGCTTATATCGAAATTATCTGACATTTTCAATCTGATCTCATGATAAAAACATACCTGTGGGAACTTTCGCATAAAATACTTACTGCCACTGAGTGGCGCTAAAAAAGTGTTTGTTTTTTTCAGATGAAGGTACATAGCTATAACTCTAATGCTCCGTGATGTGTTAAAATTATGAACCATCTGCATTACACCTAAACCTACCCGATAGTATTAACAAAAGCGAATGTGACGTAAAAACGCAACCATACTGTTTTAGCTTGTTTTTCGAACTTAAATCTTTCAGCTCTTTCATTGCGAGTCATGTTTTTCACAGGATTGTGCATCCTATGTCTAATTCCGTGCCGGCTGAGTTACTGAGCGCGCTTGTTTTTGTGTTTTGTTTTGCTCTCTCCACTGCCCTTCTGGGTTTGTCACTTCACACTGGAGCTTACGCTACACCTACGTAATTCGCTGGAATGACACTCTCTCATGTACATGTATACAACAGTTTTCACAACAGTTAGTTAATGCAGTTTATTAAGTTTTATATATGGATATGTTTCTTAGACTGATGCATCAGTTTGCTTCAGAAGGCCATTATTAACCCCTCAGAGCCATGTGGAGTGTACTTTATGATGGGTGGATGCAAATTATTGGACTTCAAAATCTCAACAGCCATTCACTGCCATTATTAAGCTTGGAAGAGCCAGGACATTTTTAATATATGTCCGATTGTACTGGTCTGAAAGAAGAAAGTCATTTAAACCTAGGATGGCTTGAGGGTGAGTAAATCATGGGGTAATTTTCATTTTTAGGTGAACTTGCCCTTTAAAGTTCAGAAAAAAGAGGTAAGTAATAACATTTACATATGTTAGATGAGTATCCAACTAAAACAATTCAGAAAAATATCTCCATGACTGTTGTATAAATAACGTTTCGAGAACCCTGTTAAAAACTAGATAACTTATTGTTTTTTTTAAGATACTGAAAAAAGCACAAATGTCATATCATGTCAAAACTTCTCCATGGCCCCAAAACCCCCTCAGACCCCAGAGGGCTAAACCTGAACATTCTATTAATGTTACTGGAAGAACATTTCTTTATAACTTTGAGAGAACCTTGCGAGAACATTCGCCAACGTTCTGAGAATGTTCCCTGTTAGCTGTGTTAACTGCAAATCTGAGCAACATGCAACAATATATTAACAACATGAAAGTGATGTCAATCATGACTTTCATGATTGAATCAGTGTTGTTAAAAGAATTGGTTAAGTGAATTATTCGGTGAATTACTCATAAAAACAGTCATTTGTCGCCACCAGTGGAGCATCTTTGAAGCCTGCATAAAGAGTCAGCAATAATTCTTCATCATAAACTTTATCAAACACACATGCACATTTTCACAAATTGGAGGTCTGAAATGAAAGGTTACAATAGTTTATCTAATAACATGTTTGAAATGTTCAAATAAAGCTTTGAAAAGGTTTCATAAAATGGTAGACCTCACATTTCAAAATTTAAAAAAAGGGGTTAAGTCAAAATTAATAAATGATTATATGTATTTTATCTGCTCCATAAATAATTCTAGATACCTTATCCAAATTGTTTAGAATCCACATAATCTTGTTTTTCATCAACCGGTCTAAATTTACAGTAGGGCATGCAAAATCGGTCCATTTTAGCTGGACAAAAACTGCACACAGGCTGAATGTAAATGAAAGTCTCTGTAAATCCACTCTCTGACACTAGGCGGTGCTAATGGAACAGCAAAGTTAAAGCTGTTTCACGCAAACTCCGTGGAACAAAGCAGCATTGCGATTAAGAAAATGACTTTATTAGGTATACATGGAGCAAAGATGAAAACAAAATGCTATTGAATCTTTTCTGAAGACAGTTAGAACATTCAGAGGTACATTCATTTTATAGTTTATTCATATATTCATTTGTATAACTCCCTCAGCACCCTTTTAAACCCCCCCATCTTTCCGCCATGCTTTCACACAAAACAAAACTACTCTGCGTGCTGTGCGGACATGAGACTCTTATTTAAACTTTGCTTTATGCTGGATAGTATTTGTTACTGCGGTAATCGAATACGGTTTTAATAATAAATAAAATATGAAATCGTAATACTAACCGTGCGGGATTTTATCATGATTTATTGTCAAACCAGTTATCGTTCCATCCTTAGTTCATACATAGCAGGTTTTTTAGCTTTCCTGTTGCTAAATGCAGTGAATTTGCTTGACGAAGTTGAATCTGAGGCAGAATATGTGTGTGGAAATTTTTCACCATTGTGTGAAACGTATTGACCTGACCTTCAATCCAGCCTTGAAAACTCTCTGAATAATAGTAAATGTGACCACACCAAGGCAAATAGGCTTCCATTGTAAATGCATTTCAGTACTTGTTCGATCTTGTATTGAAACCAGAACAATACTTTTAATTTTATCCAGCAGGAGGTCCAAATTTCATATTTACGAAGACCTAAAACATGAGCATGAGAAGCCCGTTCTAGCACCACACCGTATTTAAAGGTGGACAGGATCAATTGTCATTCCTATTATATACTGTATTGTTTAATTGAACTCCAAGCATAATATCTGTTTTCACAGTGCCAGCTTCCTGTCACCACAAGCTCCTGTAGGGCAGAAATTGAAACTCGAGCACAATGTGCAGCGGAGGGTTTCCCCTGTGAGCCGAGCCATTCTAATCTCATTTGAGAGACACTGGGAGGTTTATGGGCCCTTCTTCATCATAACCCTCACACAAAGGTAACGGCAATGGGGCCAGAAATATGATGAATGCCAGAGTAAAATGAAAAATGTGGAGCCACAGAGGGGAAAAGAAGAGACGTGAAAAGAAAGAGTTGCCCCAGCAGGCTGGTTAAATTCTCTGTGCGGAATTAAATAAGCCTAATTATGACAAATCTTCCCTCTGCCACTGTGCTTAAGAATTATGAGCATATGTATTTATAGCATGACTGGCCTCTTACCGTCATTCTCTCCAGGGTGTCCACAATCCCTTATCCTACCAACCTCATTGAATTAAAGGGACAGCCCACATAACACCAGAATTTTGTTTACTGGTCCATTTTGTTCCAAACTCATGTGAGTTTCTTTCTTTTATGGAACCAAAAAAAGTTCTGAAGGTTGTGTTTTTGGTCTTCTCCATTTAATTGTAATAAATAAAGGACAATAAAGAGACCACAAGAACATATTAGCAACTTGACTATGTAGCCAGCGTTGGGGGTAACGCATTACAAGTAACACCGGATGCAAAAATACAGAAAATAATCATTGATGCTGTCTACACTGGATGCGTCGCAGTGCAGTGCGGTGCAACACGACAAATCCCCGACAGTAAACTGTTACCGCATTCTATTTATGACGTGCTCACACAAAGCTCAAATGATTTGCAACGGCCGCTTTGTCACGTCCAGTGTAGACTTTAGCTGTTGCGGCACGACGACTGTCGCGTCCAGTGTAGACAGGGTGTAACGTGAGTTAAGTAATTAGATTACATTTTTCAAGTAACTAGTAAAGTAACGCATTACTTTTTAAATTACAATTACAAAAATATATTGATTAAAAGCTCTCCTGTCCCTATGTTGAGAGAAATCGGGAGTAAGATGTTACTTTAGTTTTAGATTCAGTATTCCTCAAAATGAATAAAAACAGTGAAATGTAACTCAGAATATTATGCAAACCTGCAATAAATCAATATTTTAAATAATACAAAAATCCTTTATGTATTTAATCCCATTTGATTAACCAGAGTCTTTGCTGCTGACCTATGATGATCCAGTTCAACCATACTAATAAGTAAAAAATACTCGATAAATTAACATTTCTTCTTTTTTTTTTTTTTACTTTCTTCTTCTGCATTCTACTGTACAGATATGAGTTGAGTTTTCCTTCAGCCTGAGGCTTTTGGAGTGAAAGGGCTTTTACATTTGCAAAAAATAGAAGTTTTTACATTAAGAACAAACAGGTAGGCCCTGCCTAGTTTAAAAAGTAATGCAAAAGTAATGTAATGCATTACATTCCATAAAAAATAACTAAGAAACATAATTAGTTACTTTTTTTAAGGAGTAATGCAGTATTGTAATGCATTACTTTTAAAAGTAACTTTTCCCAACACTGTAGCTATACATTATTTATGAAACGTAAAATACATTGTTGCAGTTACAAACTAAACAAAGTAGGCACAAATAACTAGTGCCCTATAGCTTGTATTCCCAGTATGGTGTCACAATATAGTGCATATCATTTGTATGGAGTGTGATGACACATTTTTAATTCTGCGTCAGCTATTCTATACAACAGTACAAACATTAGTGTTTTCTTATAGATCTACTGGTGGAACGTGCGCTTAAAAAAGCATTGAAAAAATGTGGAAAAGGCACCAAAAGTGTGATTAATTTGTTTAAAAAAAAAAAAAAGCTCCTTTAAAGAATAGTTTACTCAAAAAAAATAAAAATTGCAGAAAATGTGCTCACCCTCAGGTGATACAATATGTGTATTTCTTCATGGGAGAGATTTGGAGAAATTTAGCATTATATCACTTGCTCACCAGTGGATCCTTTGCAGTGAATGGGTGCCGTCCAAACAGCTGATAAAAACATCACAATAATCCACAAGTAATCCACACCACTCCAGTTTATTAATTAACATCTTGTGAAGTTGAATTTATTAGAAACAAATCCATCAGTAAGGCTTTTTAACTTCTGGCCAAAAAGCCATTTAACCATATTAATGCTTCCTCCAATGAAAAGTCCATTCTCTGTTGTCTTCTCACATCAAAATCCACTGACATATTTGTTTAGAGCTGTTTTGGACTGCTTTTGCTTGTAAACAAAGCTTAATCTGCGAATATTTCCCTCCTGATTCAGAAGAGATGACATTTTCAGATGTGAAAGCAATATTATAGAGGACTCTTATTTTAGCCAGAAGCAGTGGTTTGGAGTTACAAACATCTTAATGATGGACTTGTTTATCACAAAAATGCAGCTTTTCCCTTCACAGGATGTTAATTGATGAACTGGAGTGTTGTGGATTACTTGTAGATTATTATGATGTTTTTATCAGCTGTTGATATGGACTGTCATATTGATGGCACCCATCGCTTTATCCCACAGACTAAAAAACAACCCGGTGCAACAATGTAAAATTAGCCCAACTCTGCAAAAAACTGTGGAGTTGGCAACATTGTCCTGAGGGCCTTTTTGAAGTTTTTTAAGGTCCCCTAATTGGGCCTGGCCCCCTGTTTGAGATGCACTGTTGTCTCTTTTGAGGTTGAATTTTGGATGTAAAATCCGAAGTATAAATAGAGACAGGGTTGTGATAATGCATTTGTGACCCTGGACCCTTGTCTTAAGGGTACATTTTTTGAAATTGAGATTTATACATCAAAATGAAAGCTGAATAAATAAGCTGTTCATTGATGCATGGTTTGTTAGGATAAGAGAATATTTGGTTGAGATACAACTATTTGAAAATTTGGAATCTGAGGGTGCAAAAAAATCCAAATATTGAGAAAATCGTCTTTAAAGTTATCCAAATGAAATTGCTAGCGATGCATAATTTTAATCAAAAATTAAGTTTTGATATATTTACGGTAGGAAATATATCTAATGTCTTATTAATATCTTAATGATTTTTGGCATGAAAGAAAAATCAATAATTTTGATACAATGTGTTTTTGACGATTGCTACAAATATACCCATACTACTTATGACTGGTTTTGTGGTCCAGGGTCACATTTGAGCTTTTTATCCTTTTCAGCCTCACTTATATTAGAGAATATACAAGTCTGGAAACTTCACCTGGAAATTGTAGCAATTTGTATCTGCAGATATGTATTTTAGGTTTTGGGGGGAAAATGCTTTTATGGTTTTTTTTTTTTTTTTTTTTTTTTTCACATTTTTATAAGATGATAAATATTAAAAAAGTAAAAATTTAATTTAAAATACAATAAATCTAATTGTGACCAATGAAATTGTTTATTTTTACACCTCACATAATTTTTATTTTATCTTAAAGTCATTGATTTTAACTCATGGACATCGGCTACCCAAATAGAACAAATCACTGCAGTAATGAAACTTTGGTATGAATTAGTGACTTTAGTCCTTGGAGTGACGAGAAAATCTATGGCAGTAGTTGTCTGAAGAGAAATAAAGTGTCCACCCCGCTCTCCAGCCCTCCTCTCAACACGACCTCCACTTTCAGGAAGACAAATGTCCACCGGCCTTATCAGTACGTCCATCTCGATTTCTCTCTCAGCAGTGTGTGGGAGAATGACTCAGACTAGTTGATCGATGCAAGCCGGGTCAGCCCATTCCTCGCGGCAAGATGGCTCACCCGCCGCACCGGCTCACTGATTTACACTGCGGGGGCGGCAGCTGGGGTACAGCAGAGATATGATGCCAAACAGCAGTTTATTTTAGGTAAAATGATTGAAGGACTTATATAATGATAAATGTCTAACAGTTACTGTGTATGTGGGCTTTAGCTGATTTTATTAAATTACTGCATTTATTTAATGAAATCTGAGGATGTTCTGGTTAATTTCCTACAACCTCAGGATGAGGCTTATATCCCTTGGGTTTTTTTCTGATTAAGATATCTGTGGGGGATGCCAGTCATGACAGAATTTAATCATTCACAGAGATTATTGCTACAAGTGGCTGCCGAATGATTCATGTCCAGAGATTGATTTAAAAATAATCAGGTTTTTGCTCAAGTGCACTTCAGTGAATATGTGAATGTCAAATTTTACACCACAGGGGGAAAAAAGAAAAAACCTTAAGCATTTTTGGTATCTGTCGGCTTATGATTTTTCACGGGGAATTAAGACACACAGTGCGGTTTCAATCCGAGTCTTTGGAAAAACTTTATTTTAAAACTTTGCTAAAATTATCCCGCTGCTTTATGAAATCCAGACTCCCAAATTAAATATATTTGCTTAAGTTAGCTAATACTTTCTCAAAGACAAATGTCTTTTTTTTTAAACTTCCCTATCAGAAAGCAGTAGAACAAAACAAAAACAGATGGCAAAGTCAAAGGCCCCAGGCGTTCGCTTTGTAGACTGAAAATGAAATTGTGTCCAGTGTCTTTCTATTTCTCCCTCTTTTCTGGAAATCCTAAGCCAGATGGCCATTACTTTCTAGTGCCTCATGGGTGTGTGCATAAAGAAGTCAGAATCTCATGTGAGCCACGTGATCATTATTTGATAGGCCCTGGTGCTGTGTTTTGGACATTTGTTTAATGTCTTTAGATTAGCTTATAATGTACTTTGGAGTTTTCATTAAGGGTCACTGTATGTCAATTATGATGGATTTGGCAATTATGGCTTGGATCTGTCTGGTTTTAGTCTAATTTAAGACATCATAAATCACACAAATACACTTAGATAAAAGCAATATCGAAAGGGTTTTGTCTGGCCTATGTATAAAACTGTCAGTTTCAAACCTATTTTCAATCAGTATTACAGATACATAATTGGCAAGACTTTGCTCCACTAACATAATATAATAAATATAACAATACATTCATACATGCATACATATTAGAGCTGTCAGATGATTTGAATTTTTAATCATGATAAATTGCATCCGCTATTATTCACACAATTATCATGAAATTAAGCATACAGCATTTATCTTGTTTAATGCATTCATTTTGTCATCATTTGCTATATCCAGCAAAGCAAAGCACCAGACTAAAGGATCATTCTCACAAAATGTTCTGCAAGCTTTTTTCAAGGTACATTTAGGTGTTTTCCAAAAAAAAAAGAGAGACTCCAAAAATACCAATTAACCAAATGATATGCATACTTAAGCACACAAAAAAAGTACAGAAATTTACAAAAATATCACTTGTTTTAGTATTTTTTTTTTTTTTTTTGTAATCAGCTCTGACACTTTTTACTAATATAGACACAATACACAGGGGTTGGACAATGAAACTGAAACACCTGGTTTTAGACCACACTTAGTATGATGTTGGGCCTCCTTTTGCGGCCAATACAGCATAATTTCGCCTTGGGAATGGCAAATACAAGTCCTGCACAGTAGCCAGAGGGATTATGAGCCATTCTCCTTTTGCAGAAGTGTGGCCAGGTCACTACGTGATGCTGGTATAGGAAAACGTTTCCTGACTCGCTCCTCCAAAACACCCCAAAGTGGCTCAATAATATTCATATCTGTTGACTGTGCAGGGCATGGGAGATGTACAACTTTACTTTCATGTTCATCAAACCACTCTGTCACCAGTCTTGCTGTGTATACAGGTGCATCTCAAAAAATTAGAATATTGTGAAAAAGTTTTTGTTTGTAACTTATTTCAAAAACTGAAACTTTCATATATTCTAGATTCATTACATGTAAAGCACAACATTTTTTAAGTTTTTTTTGTTTTAATTTTGATGATTACAGCTTACAGCTCATGAAACTCAAAAATCCAGTATCTCAAAATATTAGAATATTTCCTAAGATCAATCAAAAAACAGATGTACAAAACAGAAAAGTTCAAGTTCTTTAAAGTACATTCATTTATGCACTTAATACTTGGTCGGCAGCACATATTACAGCAAATTCCTTGCTTCTAGCATAAATTACAGCATCAGTACAGTGTGACATGTAAGCGATCAGCCTGTGGCACTGCTGAGGCACTATTGAGCCTTCAGATCGTCTGTATATTGTTGGATCGACTGTTTCTCATCTTTCTCTTGAAAATATCACATAGATTCTATATGGGGTTCAGGTCAGGCATGTTGGCTGGCCAATAAAGCACAGTAATATCATGGTCAGCAAACCACATGGAAGTGGTTTTTGCACTGTGGGCAGGTGCTAAAATCCTGCTGGAAAAGAAAATCAGCATCTCTTTGGACTTTGGACTTGATAAAACACAGTAGACCAACACCAGCAGATGTCACGGCACCCCAAATCATCACTGACTTCAAAAATTTCACACTGGACTTCAAGCAGCTTGGATTCTGTGCCTTTCCAGTCTTCCTCCAGACTCTGGAATCATGATTTCAACATGAAATGCAAAATTTACTTTTATCTGAAAAGAGGACTTTGGACGACTGAGCAATAGTTCAGTTCATTTTTTCCTTAGCCCAGGTAAGATGCTTCTGACATTGTTTCTGTTTCAGAAGTGGTTTGGTAGCCCTTTTCCTGAAGAAGTCTGAGCGTGGTGACTCTTGATGCGCTGACTCCGGCTTCAGTCCACTCCTTGTGAAGCTCTCCCAAGTGTTTGAATCGGCTTTGCTTGACAGTTTTCTCAAGCTTGCGGCCATCCCTGTTGCTTGTGCACCTTTTCCTACCCAATTTCTTCCTTCCAGTCAACTTTGCATTTTATATGCTTTGATACAGCACTCTACAAACAGCCACCCCTTTCAGTAATGACCTTCTGTGACTTATACTCTTTTTAGAGGGTGTCAATGATTGTCTTCTGGACCATTGTCTTGTCTTCCCCACTATTGTGGTTTCAAAGAACATAAGATATCTGGGATTTATACTGTAGGGATGGACATTTAATGAAACTAAAATGCAAATATAAATAACTAAAATGTAATATAAATAACTCTAATCATCAAAATTAAAACAAAACAAAAGAACTTTAGAAATGTTTTACTTTACATGTAATAAATCTAAAATATATGAAAGTTTTAGTTTTTGAAATAAGTTACAAACAAAAAATTAACTTTTTCACAATATTCTAATTTTTTGAGATGCACCTGTATACTGATGCATTATCATTATGATACATGGCACCACCTTCCGGGTACAATGTTTGAACCATTGGGTGCACAGTCAACCTTCACACTCTGCTCTTACTGGTATAATGTGTAATCAGTGAAGATTGGCCACCAGCCTGCGCAAATATAGCCATGAAACCTCCAACACTATATTGGCCAGTGTTTCAGTTTCATTGTCCAACCCCTGTACATACTGAGAGATATTTAGACATATGAATATACGAACATATGAACATACCTTTAATACCTACAATAATCATACAACACAACTCATGCCAAAAGGATGCCAAATATCCTTTTGAAAGTTGGCTCAAAATCCGAAGTGAAATTTTCTTGGCATGAGTGGAATCTATCTTGCAATTGACAGCTAAATTAATTGTAGAGTCTTAGGAGGAACTGAATAAAGTATTTTATTGCCTGTGGTATTAATCTACACAAAACACATTTCTGCATCTTTAAATGCATGACCTTCACAAGCCTAACTATTAGAAAATGTGTACAGCTTGTATGCACATATTCCTTTATGAAAATATGAAAACAGGGCCTCATTTTTTAATTCATGCGTTGCCAAACATTACACAGAATGCATGTTCTCTCTGGTCTAGTGAGAATAAATTCTAATGGATTTTTGATCTGGCCGCTGTCTGCCTCTCAGCTGGGATATCTTATGTCTGTAACACTGATATTTTATGGCCGTGCTCCAAGTTTCTGTGAACCCATCAGAATAAACATGGCGATGAGACAGGCCAAACCGCAGTAAAGGGTGTATTACAGGAAGCAGTTTGCTTTTCCTTCCCCCTCACAGAATCTGCCTGATGCCTAAATATTCAGGATGTAAGAGTGCAGGCAGAATAATGCATCTCATCCATCACAGTGATCTCATTTGTATTCTGACTTATGTAAACTATAGTTGTATGGTATCATATGTTTGGATACTGTATAATATCATGTATTGTGCAGCATCTACAACAAAAATGTATGTATAATGCACAAAATATTCTGTGTACGAATGATATTTACCAACATCACGTTTACTTGGTAAATAAGTAAACTAACTTTTAAACTAACTCTATAAAACAAACATTTTATAGAGACAACATTTTTTGGTGTGTTGGAAATAGTGTGATAGCCATATGTGGTTACATATGCAATATCAATGTTAAAATGATTATTATGATTATTTCGCTCCTTGTTTAGATCATAGTTTTAAACATAATAAAGTGCACTTCAGAAAATACAGTGTATAAAATGTATAGAATTTGTAAAATACAAGACAAATATGTTTTTTGAAGGAATAGTTCATCCGAAAATGAACATTTGCTTACAATTTACTCACCCTCATTTGGATGAGTTTGTTTCTTTATCAGAGCAGATTTGGAGAAATTTAGCATTTCATCACTTGCTCACCAATGGATCCTCTGCAGTGAATGGGTGCTGTCAGAATGAGAGTCCAAACAGCTGATAGAAACATCACAGTAATCCACAAGTGATCCACACATCTCCAGTCCATCAGTTCACATCTTATGAAGTGAAAAACTACTAGGTTGCAAGAAACAAATCCATTATTAAGGTGTTTTAACTTTAAACCACTGCTTCTAGCCAAAATATGAGTCTCTAATCTATAATAATGCTTCTCCAGTATAAAAGTCCATCCCCTGTTTTCCTCTCACATCAAAATCGCAATATTATTATAACTATAATGCAATTTTTGGGTGAACCTTTAAGATTGAAAGTCTGGGACAAGAGTTAAAAATACATACACAGAGGGCTATTGGAAAGCTGCAAATATGAATGTTTATGCTATTGTAAGATGTTTCCAAGACAGTTTCCAAGAATCTTAAGTCATTTGGTAACACTTTAGAATAGGGAACACATTCACTGTTATCTAAGAGTTTTCCCTGAACAAACTCCTAATTACTATTTATTAATAGTTAGTTAAGTAAAAGTGAACACAATTTCTCCTGTCAGGAGATGAGCGTGGCAGTGCTTCCCTCACCAAGTAGGGTCATTTAAGCACCCCGTTCTTGGGCAGAACGAACAGGTCCTCCCCAATGTTGGCGAGGTATCCACCCTGCAGCTGCTAAATGCTCGCCTTGGTTATTAGGACTGAGCTTTTGTTACATCAGATAAATCGGCCGCTTGCTGCCGCTCAATGTGTTCCGCCTGTGCGGAGGCTGCACTGACCCGTCAGGGCTTTATAGGCTTTGGTCTCCTGGAAGTTCTGTAGACAGCAGCCTAGACTTCTTTCTTCGCCCCTGTGATGTCTCTCCTGACATTGCATGAGCTTGGCAATGCTCCCCTCACTGAGGGTCTTCTGTGAGCATGTCACTCCTAATTGGAGCTCATAGGTACCTCTCTATATCGAGAGAAGGGCCTTCGCTCTCTATGGCTCTGGCTATTCCAGGTGGTAGCCCCTGGTGGGATGTTAAACCAAGCCTCCTGTCGCTCCTCTCAAAGTATGAGAGTCTCTTGTGAGCATGCTGTACCCTGTTGAGCAGCTAAAATTCCTCTTGTCCTAAGAGAAGTTTACTTCCTTTGCTCCGGGACATCCCATTCAGGCTGCTCAATATTGAGCTTTGCTGTACTCCCTTCTTACAGAAGGGTCACTTTGAGCACGATTCTGCTCCCTGAGAGCTTAGAACCTCCCTAATTTGGGATTTGTGTTCTCTGCTTCCCAGAGCCTCTTTTTGTGAACGGTATTTCAGTGTCAAGGCTAGCCAGGCACATTCTAAAATCCACGTTGTGGTAAGAACGCACACTAGCTTGTGTTCTTTCTAAAATCCTGTATGGTGGGGATCACGTGTTTAGCTTCGCACCCTTTCTTGAGGTGTTCGGCCCCGGAACCTTGGGCTGAACACTTGACTTATGTATCTTACCAATACCTCTGAACGGGGTGCCAATGACCTGCCTGACCAGCTCCTTGAGCTAGGTCACGCAGAGCAGTAGGTAAACCCCCTGTTGACAAGCCGAGGTCTAGGCTTCTGTCCTAGACTATAGGTTATATCCCTTAAAGGAATCCCTTTTCTGATTCCAAGCCTGAGCTCTGCCTTACGGTCAGGCATCTTTAGCCCTGCCCTTACAGGTAAGTTCTTGGGTATGCAGCTCAGGCCTTTTGCTGAAGGGATTAAGTCACTGACAGCCGCCTGGACGTCTTCGGGGCAGCTCCCTCTATTTGGGTGGAGCTGGTACTTAGTGCTCGCCTTTGGTGTCTGGCTTGCACTCCCCTCAGCATGGCAGCGTGGGTATATTCGTTCCCCATAGCGACCTCTAAAGGGCACAGTTCGAGTTCCTCGAAAGGGAACGTCTCAGGTTATGTATGTAACCTTAGTTCCCTGAGAAGGGAACGAGACATTGCATCCTCTAGACTCGTGGCCATGCTTCGGACATAAGCTTCAGACGAAGAAGCAGATGTTGTGTTTGACCGGCGTCCTTTCATACTATGCGGTCGCACTGGTATGACGCGCCAACGGCGGCGAGTCGCGCCGGCAGTGACGTCTTAGGCTGTCACCGGTCAGTATGGTTGTAGTTTTGGTATATAAGCTTCAGACACAGGTCACGCAGACGACGTTCCCCATGGCGACCTCTAGAGGACGCAGCGTCTCGTTCCCTTCTCAGGGAACCAAGGTTACATACGTAACCTGAGACGTTTCATAGCGCGCCGCTTGCCGCATTCGGTTTGAAAGCTGCTTTGTGCGCCATCCTTTATCTGCACTCCAACTAATGAGAAAGACAGACAGTCAAAATTTTTAGACTACAGTGGGCACACAGCTGAACAACAGAGCTACAGAAGCGTGAGTTAGCCGCTAAGCAAGACATGTGCAGTGTTGTTACACAACATAACATACACAACTACGTATTTTGAACGATCGCTAGAAAATACAATATTTATGGATTCATCTTTTGGAAGTGAATATAATACAAATTTACTCACAGCTTAGGATACAGCGTCTTCTCAACATCACGTAAACCACATGTAAATTTTACTGTTTGTGGGCGGGTAGATGGTTCACGATGTAGAACGTGGGTGGACATTATGCAAATGTGTTGCTTCGTGATGTGTGGTCGTAACAGAAAAAGAGTCGAATTAAGGGATGGACTCGTTCAGGCGATGGTGAGCCGACTCTTTTTTTTTTTTTTTTTTTTTTGATAGACGATAACTTTATTTATCGTGCAATGTCAGCTTCACAACTTTGCAGATAGTTTATGTTCACATACAGCTACATGACACACTGCATGAAAGGTCATATTTGAAAAGGCATAATAGGAGCACTTTAATATCTGTTTTTTTATAAGAACTAATAAACAATCTATATGCTAGTAATATGCTAGTAATAAGTTAACAGGGAGAGCTGGTCCTTAAAATAAAATGTTACCAGTCATTTTTTTTTTTTTTTTTTTTTAAATCAAATCCCCTAATTAAATGGTCATTTATTTACCATTATAACATCAAATTAGACATATACACATTAATGGAATGTATGTGGAGGCATTAAATATTTATTATTAGATTTATTAAATAATTTATTACATTTATTATAAATACAATAATACAGCTACAATAATTTATCAAATTCAATAATCTCTGTCTTAGTTGCAGTCAATAAAATTATTTTGTATGTATCAGTGCTTCATTCCACCAGTACTAACATTGCTTCCATCTCTTTTTGACTTGTGTTAGTAAAATGTTCTGAGATCCTCACAGGAAGTGTATAAACGTGACAAGATCAATCCTTAAACCAGCCTTGTGAGCATTATAGGAAATCCTCACGAGAGCCATCAGAGGTCGTGCTAAACATTTCATGCTAACGGCATCATGGAGGATCACTGTCTGGAGCATCTTAGCAAGGCAGAAACAGATGCTGTGTCTACTCTGACTGTATGTTGTGGGATTACAGAACAGGCATGAGGCAGACGTTACTAATTCATTTCAAATCCTTCCTAACACCTTTAAAGAGATTTGTGAGGAGGCCGTAAGGGCTAAGAAGCTTCATGGGCGTTTCGTGTTGGTCTTGGGAGGACACGTAGATACAATGGAAAAAGCTTAGACTCTGCAGTTGTGTTGAAACAATTGGAGTTAACCATTAAAACCTCGACTTAGCCACTTGATTTTTTTATTTTTTTTTTTCAGCTGGTTTTGCTCAAAGAATCAGGACTTAACTGTTAGCCAGTATTTGGTTGCTTAGCATGGCCATGTTTAGCCCATGATGGTAGATGTGGTTCTTAAAGGAGAAGTCCACTTCCAGAACAAAAGTTGACAGATAATGTACTCACCCCTTGTCATCCAAGATATTCATGTCTTTCTTTCTTCAGCCGTAAAGAAATCATGTTTTTTGAGGGAAACATTTCAGGATTTTTCTCCATATAATGGACTGATATGGTGCCCCAATTTTGAACTTCCAAAATGCAGTTTAAATGCGGCTTCAAACAGTCCCAAATGCGATTGTAAACGATCCTAGCCGAGGAAGAAGGGTCTTATCTAGTGAAACGATCGGTTATTTACATAAAAATAATGCAATTTATATACTTTCTAAAGTCAAATGCTTGTCTTGTCTTACTCTGCCTGAACTGTTTTTTTCCGGTTCATGACAGTTAGGGTATGTTGAAAAATTCCCACCTCATGTTCTCCCTCAACTTCAAAATCATCTTATATCACTGTTTTACCTTTTATGTTAATGGTGTTTGATCTTCTTTGCATGTTCACTTTGCATATAGGGTCGGTGCTTCTGCAGTGACGTAGGATGATTTTGAAATGATTTTTGAAGTTGAGGGAGAAAATACGATTGGAGTTTTTCAACATACCCTAACTGTCTTGAGCCAGAATACACAGAGTTCAGCCAGAGCAAGACAAGACGAGCATTTGAGATTAAAAAGTATTTAATAGTATTTTTTAAATAAAAATAACCAATCGTTTCGCTAGATAAGACCCTTCTTCCTTGGTTGGGATCGTTTACAACCACATTTGGAATCTGGAATCTGAGGGTGCAAAAAAATTTAAATATTGAGAAAATAGCCTTTAAAGTTGTTCAAATTATGTTCTTAGCAATGCATATTAATAATCAAAGATTAAGTTTTGATATATTTATGGTAGAAAATTTACAAAATATCTTCAGAGATCATGATCTTTACTTAATATCCTAATGATTTTTGGCATAAAAGAAAAATCTATAATTTTGACCCATACAATGTATTGTTGGCTATTGCTACAAATATACCTGTGCTACTGGTTTTGTGGTCCAGGGTCACATATAGTGGACTTCAATGGTGCCCAACAGGTTGAAGGTCCAAATTGCAGTTTCAGTGCAGCTTCAAAGGGCCTACACAATCCCAGCCAAGGAATAAGGGTGTTATCTAGAGAAACGATCTGCCATTTTCTAAAAAAAATAAATAAATAAATAAAATTACAATTGATATACTTTTTAACTACAAATGGTCATTTTGCACTAGCTCAACCTCACGCATTACGTAATGATATAGGTGGAAATACCGACCCAGTGTTTACAAAGCAAACATGCAAAGCAAGCCCAGCACCTTTTATAAAATAAGGTAAAGCAGCAATGTTGGACAATCTTGAAGTTGGAGGAGAAAATGAGATGGAGTGTTTCGTCCTACACTACATTTATGTACCGCAGTACACAGACGAAAGAACTAACTGCAGTATTTTCTGCTCTCAAACGCAGGGGGCGTGTCCGCTGTCTGCACTAAAAACCCCGCCCACTCACGGAAAGCTGCCGTGCCGTCTCTCTAAACTGCCACATACCGCTATTACAAGCTGAATGGATGCTCCCTTTAGGCAGCAAATAAGGAAACTGAGCTGTTTTGTAAACAGCAACCAGGTAATATGCATTTACGTGACAAAGGCATAGCTAGGAAGCAAACTGTAGACTGTAGTAACAAACAGCAATGACAGTAACTCGCGATTGAGCAGCGAACCACTGATGCTAATGCGCTCTAGTTATTAGGTGTGTTTAACTCAAAGCAGCGCTGCGCAGAAAGAGCGGTGTATGATGACAATGACAAAGTACCGCAAGAGTGACTCGAAAGCTTAAAGAGCTGTCTGCTCTCTATAGCTCTCACAGTACTTTGACACATACTGATAGGTCTGTGCAGTCAGTGCTGCAAGTCGGACACACCTCTTTAAGGGGAGGGGGCGTGCTCCGTGACTCAGTTTCATCATCAAGTCATGATTTTAACCCCGCCCAAAAAATCCTGAACTTGAAAACGGTGAAAAAATGGTTTTAACGGTCTAACTTCACAATTAAGTAAATAGTTCACAGTCTTTGTAGAATGTTTCAGTAGTGCATTTCTAACATTTATAATGTGTTTAGAAACAATTCTTAGAATTGACTTTACACAGACTTTAATAAACATATCAAGTTGTGTAATAATAAAGCGAGTTAGAAATAAATGTTTGGGAGTAGGTAACATCCTTATCTAACTGTATCACAATTCAGGGAAATATAAAGACCGCTTGTCTCAATTCTTTTGACAATTCTTCTGGCATCCTATTACATATAATATTAATAACTTTATTAATTAAGGAGTCTAGAGGGATTTAAAACTTAAGCCAAATCACATGCTAAAGCAATCTATCACGGAGAGTGACCCAAATCTATTTACCTTCATCTCACTGAGGGATTATATGAATATGTGAACTCAGTGAGTGCATAATAAAACATAATATTAAGCATAATTAAATAATCATAGAGGCAAACCTTTGTGAAGTAGTAACAATTATGTATGCATTAGTAATCTGCACTTTAAGAATGAATAGAAATGACTACAAATAAATATTCAAATAAAATAAGATATATGAAAAGCAATGCAAAAAAGTCAAATTTGTCTATCCATATAAATTTTATACAGTTAAAAACGGTTGTACTTACAGTAGAGTTATGCATTTTAAATGCCCCAAGTCTAAAAACATACCTGTTTTCTGGCATTTACATATTTTGAGGGTTAAAAAGGATTTGTGAGCCCTCTTAATAATCAGCACACCTGTCATACTGCTCTGTAACCTCTGTTTCTGTGGAAACCCTGACATTATCTTATGAGAAAATCAGTGAGTTGTACATTAGCATCCTCTTGTTACACTTCTTGGGAGATCACAAACAAACAGATGTGGTGATTGCAAGGATTTACAATAAATTATGCTGAAGGCAGATCCGAATGAAAAAAAAAAAAACTTCATGGTTTTGATGTCTCGACATGAATATTTGAGCAGAATGATGTGTGATGTCAAAGGAAATTTGGTATGTAACAGGATTAATGAAATTCTGGAGGTTGTTTGAAGCAGAGGTGTTCTCTGTATGGCTCAGTCTAGAAAACTCAAGGGAGAAAAGAAATTATTATTTATTCTGGTTTCTTTTTCATGTACTCGTCTTGTCAGTGTTGCCACGTATTCATAAGTCTAAAAGCAACTGTGACTGATTACTAGATTATATTTCACTGTGCAAATGCTGCCCCTGAACCATGATGAGTTGCCATGGAAAATAAGAGTCAAAAATAGTATTTTGTTAGCAAAACTCAGCTTCTTTCTACAATTTCCATGGATAATGTGAGTAAGTTCCAAAACTGGTGGCACAGTTAATAGAAACATCATGTGGGAAAACAGGGATGAAACAAAATATGCCAGTTTGAAAAGGTGCATTGAAATTTTCATATATCATCAATGTAAAATGCTATATATTTTCATTCATTTATGTGAATGCTTCAATATTCAGTGCTGCCTTCGTATGAGACAGACTCTGTTGAATATTTCTCCATAATTTCCCCTACGAAGACGAGGATGTGAAAAGGCTGTGGATTTTATTCATGACATGATGTGAAAAGTATGAATACTTAGGGAATGAAATTTAATGGCATTTGCATGTGTAACAGTAACAGTTTTTCAAAGAATACTTGCATGTTAATGCTCATCAACCTTAAGACTGCTTGAACGAGGAAGTTGCAGTCAAAGAGAGGTGACTGTTGTAGCTCAATTAAATTCCCTTGAGATTGAAAGCCCACCATGAACCTCTAGATATGAATGGCTTAGTCAGAAGTCTATTCTTCCGGATTAGTAAAGTTGTGTGCTGAGTCACTGAGGGTTTGTGCTCAGTTCACTTTTAAAAAAAATCACATATTTTATGAGGCAACAAAACCTGAATCAATACACTGCTTAGGTGAAGACTCAAGCCTTTCTCTCTAATGGCAAGTTCTGGATGTGTTTTGATACTCACAGATGTAAACAGAGTAAATGTTGTGTTTAAGTGCCCATCAGTCTTTAGGTGATGGCTCTCTGTAGCTGCATTTGCATTACATGGTTCAAGTTACCCAAGTCTGAGTTTTTCCTCATATGTGGCACAGATAAATGTGCAAGCAGGAAAAAAGCACTTGGAATATTCCTGGATCAGTTTCAGGGCTCATTCATATATGGAAATTGATATGAAATCTGATATGAATGTACATGCAATACATATAACACATATTTTTGTGTTCGCTATGAACGCGGACTGATCGGATATTCCCCTGTAAATGTGAGTCATATGTCACTGAAAAAGCAATGAATGACGTCAACTCAGTTGGACATCAGCTGCGATCACACGACTCTTTAAATGGCACAGTGGAGGACAAAGGCTCAACCCATTTTTATGTATTTTGAGCCTTTGGGCAAGCATCTTTATCCTCTGCGTCCATTGCAAAACGTGCCATTTTTACTTCCTTTTCGGCCTAAGTTTGCCCAGGTCAGTATGTCTACACTGGATTATTTCACCAAGTGTATGTAAATGTAGGTACTGAATACGGGTCACTTTTAACCCTTTCCCACCAGCATTTTGGAAAAAAGTTGCCAACCATGGCCAGAATTTTTTTTTTTTATCATTTTCACTCAAATTTCATGGCCCCCAGAGTAATTATTCTTTTTTTTATCAACACTTGAATTTAGGAAAGCTGAAGCAATAGCTGGAGCAAAAAGCTGAGAAAATCATATTTTTTTATTATTATATTATATTCAGAACCATGATCAAAGCAAAGATGCAGTAGATCGCTTCAGTCAGCACCCCCAAAGCTTGCAGATTCCTTTACCACTTCCTGGATCGACATTTCACTCTATAACATTAGGCAGTTTTCATTTATATGCTGTTTATTGATGATGATTGCATTATTTTTTACACACCTGCTTACATACAGTGGAATGCAAAAGATTTGAAACTCCTTGCAGAATCTGTGAACGTGAATAATTTTAACAAAATAAGAGGGATCATATAAAATGCATGTTATTTTTTATTTAGTACTGTCCTGAGTAAGAGCCGTGGGTGAAAACCTTTGAACAGGATGAAGATTTCCAAATTTTTCTTATTTTGTTGAAATATCAAATTAAGTACAGTTTACCTTGATCTTCAAATTTAAAAAAATCACTACGGTACACTTATAATAAGGGCTTATATTTGGACTATTGTAGCCTGGTCGGGTCGTCACCGGTGTGGAGTAACACACACACACGTGCGTGAATCGGCAGACATAAACTTAGAGAAGTAGCTCTGATTATAATATTCTTTGGCGGGATGCATGCAATTCTGTTTATTAACCACTAGAGAGCCAAAACTTACACAGTGTTGCTTTGATGCATCGTGTTTCCTTCTAGAGCGTCAGCGAATGTTTGAACCTTTTTTAACAGTTGTGTTTAAGTCCCTCAAGTGTCCTCTTCCTCAGCTGGGACTGTTTACAACCGCATTTGGGATTGTTTGAAGCCGCATTTAAACTGCATTTTGGAAGTTCAAAATCGGGGCACCAAACCAGTCCATTATATGGAGAAAAATGCTGAAATGTTTTCCTCAAAAAACATAATTTCTTTAGGGCTGAAGAAAGAAAGACATGAACATCTTGGATGACGAGGGGGTGAGTACATTATATGTGAATCTTTGTTTTGGAAGTGGACTTCTCCTTTAAGAACCAAGGGTTCCCATACTTTTAAGGGGGTTATTTTAATTAATTTGAATTTGAACAGTACTAAATAAAAAATAACATGCATTTTGTGTTATCTCTCTTATTTTGTTAAAATGATTCACAATTTCACAGATTCTGCAAGGGGTTCAAAATCTTTCGCATGCCTCTGTATGAGATTGTTTCTTTCTGCGTCTTACTCGCGTTACTCAACTCAATCTGACATAATGACATTATTGTTATATGACACGGCTAATTGTTTGACTCCTGTATCGGTAGCCAATGAGCTCACTGCTCAACATTCAAATTCTGGCTATTGTTTGCTGTAGCAGTAGCAGCGCACTTCAGAAACCCTTCACCTTCCCCAGCTCCACCTGTATAGATCTGCTATAGGGTGATCACGTATGCTATGGGGGTTATTCATATATGTTATATGTGCAGCAGCAGTATTTCTTACATGCTCATGTGGATGTACACAATCTATTGGCAGCAGCAAATCTCGGTACTTGCTCTGCCACAGCAGCAGCAGCATACCAGATCTATTCTGCCAAGACCAAATACATTAACATTGTCATGTACATTACCATGCCAATCCCTCAGAGAGTTGTAATGATAGAAATATATTTGGTATGATTTGCTTGTTGCGATTCTTGGATTGGTGGAGATTTCTTTGTTTAGTAATGTAGTTTCTGTTAAACATGATAAAATAAGTTAAAATAATGTGGGCTGATGGCTTTGACAAAAGCATATACCATTTACTGACAACCTTAGCTCACAGTAAGTGTATCTTAAAAGGGTCATGACCAGGATTTTTTTTTTTATCCTTGATGTTCTATGTTCCTTGAGGTTTAGTTATAATGTTAATAATGTTTTTTGCACAAATCAATAAATATGCTGAAAAATTATTATTATTATCAACCCTCATTCTGACCCTCTGTCTAAAACAAGCTGTTTTAAGGGGTGGGTCCTTTAAGGCTCGGCCACTGTTATCATTGTCTAACGTCATTGCATAGGAAACAGTATCTATGCCCCCTCACTATTGCATGTGAGTGTTTTGACAACATGATAAAAAAAAAAAGAACTGTCATTTCCAGACAAAGCATTATGAAATCATTTACTTACAGTTTGTGATGCAGCTGCAGTCAGATCTAGTACCGCTTCATCTATCAACAAATGTTTCTTTGTGAACTCTCCATGACACTGTGCCTCGTTTACAAAACAAGATGCTCCGAAATCCAAACAATCCTCTGACACAATCCGGGATGCCATTAAAAATAAACTATCCTTCTGATATCTGTACAAAGACGCGAACCAGCTGTTTAAACCAAACATGTCAAAACGAACATTTTTTCACTTTGTCCAGCTGGCGACAGACTCAGCTGTGTCAGAAAGCGAACGCACATCTCAATCCTGTATCCGGTGTAGACAAGATAGCAGCAGTGATTGTAATTTCTATTTGCTTTTGACACGTCACTCGCATTCAGTGTAATCAAGTGTCAAGCTGTTAAGCTACTAAACGCCAGTGGGTGGAGCCTATGGTGAGAAGAAGATTATTCATCGATGTGTTGCTCTGGAGGCGGTGTGTATGCAAATGACATCATCTCGGCACCTCGGATCCAAACAAGCCATTTTTGGAGCTTGATTAAATAAATGCTTTGTTTATAAGGAGGAGGAGGTTTTAAGCTATGAAACTTGTAGGATATTTCAATGGTACAAAGACCTCTTATATACCAAAAGATCAGGGCAAATTTGACTTTTCATATCATGACCCCTTTAAATGGTTTTAAGTTATCATTATCAGTTCCTCTATCGAGAAAATGAATGGGATTTTTACTTCTGGGAACCCAACTGTTGTTAACTACTGCTTTAATGAATTTTAGAATTTGTTGACAAGTCCCGTGTCTCCAGATACTGTATCTCACGCTGTAAGTTTGACCTGTAAATGATCCCTCTGTTCATGCTGACTAATGTGTCTTTGTAACCGGATCCACCTCTGACCCAATAAAAAGACAATACAGACCAATAGAACCCTGATTCCTCGACAATCAGATCTCTTTTTAACTTTAACAGGCTAAAGCGAATCAAATTAAAGGCAAAGGCTATCAAATAATGACTTAATGACTTAATAATGACTTCCTTAAGTCGCGGGATGGAACAGTACACCATGATGCTCTAAGATAATTTAATAGGATCTGAGCAGCAAAGCCCAGGATTAGCAGTAGTAGGTTACAAAAAGAAAATCAAGTGGCAGGTACTACAGTTCTGACTCTTGATACTTTAATAATGCAGTCCTGCTACTCTTGGACACCCTGAATTATTAAAACCTGAAGAATGACCTTCCAAAGCTTGAATATTGTTTTTACTTTGACCGAGAATATTTCCATCACTATCTATAGTTTGAATGTAATGTTTCTGGGCATGTAATGCTACATTTGTAGATTGAAGAAACAATGTAATTTCAACCACTTTGGTAAAAAAATTCTGGGTGGCTTACTGGCTTAGCTCAAAAAAGGAATCTTTCTTTGATATCTTGGATATTTCCAAGATAAGTCTTTGGCTTTCCTCCAACATTAGTCTAAGGGATTTTATCATCCACGAGTCAAACAATGTAATGTAACTATAAAATGAAAATATAAAAATCCCCAAATTATGTGTTGAATATGTAATTGAAATGCATTTATTCTTCATATTACTAAATGCTATAAACGGAAATCATTGTTTTATAGATGTACAAGCAACCCGAATGCCTCACATTGTTCAGTGTAATTTGGTATCCAAGACAAAACCTGCACCAGTGATGAAAGGATGAGAGCACATCTGACATAAGCAGTGCAAACCGAGGTCACCAAACAATATAGCTCAGAAGAAAGTCATGATCCTCCTGGGGGAGAAGAAATTGAGTCCTAAATGGAGAGGATATCTTTATGGCACTTACGGTGTTACGAAGAGATGTCAAAGAGGCAGTTAGTATGAGACGGGTGAACAGGGCCACTTTAACACACTAATTCAAAATTGATTTGAATTGATTTTCTAGACATTTACACAATAAAAAACTGTGGTATTGTGTTGTAGCTGCCACTTCTGGGTCTTCTGAGCAAAACCAGCTGGGAAACACTGCTAAGAAAAGTCTGTAAAATACAGCCCAATGTACAATGTTAATATAGAGGAATTTTCCGTATTGTTTTCACAGGTGTTTTACATGCATTTTAAATTACATTGCATTGTAATGTGTTTTAGTCGAAGGAAATGTCTGTAAACTTAAAACATACTGGTAATTTTCTGGCAGGCCATTATTTATTGTACACAAAATGACTTCAGTTTAAAGATTAGTTCACTTCCAGAACAAAAATGTACAAATAATGTACTCACCCTCTTGTCATCCAGGATGTTCATGTCTTTCTTTATTTAGTCGTAAAGAAATTATGTTTTTTGAGGAAAACCTTTCAGGATTTCTCTCCATGTAAGGGACTTCTATGGTGCCCCCAAATTTGAACTTCCAAAATGTAGTTTAAATGCAGCTTTAAAGGGCTCTGAACGATCCCAGCCGAGGAATATTTTATCTAGCGAAACAATCGGTTATTTTCTAAAAAAAAAAAAATATATATATATATACTTTTTAACCTCAAACGCTTGTCTTGTCTAGCTCTGTGTGAACTGTCTTTTTCCGGTCATGACTGTTAGGGTACATCTCAAAACTTCAGTCTCATTTTCTCCTCCAGCTTAAAAACTACATCGCTGTTTTTACCTTTTTTTGTAAAGAGCGTTTGATCTTCTTTGCTTGTTCACTTTGTAAACTCTAGGTTGGTACTTCTGCAGTGATGTAGGATGATTTTGTTGGAGTTGGAGGAGAAAATGAGATGGGCGTTTTTAGACGTACCCTAACTGTCATGACTGGAAAAAAACAGAGTTCACACAGAGCTAGACAAGACAAGCATTTGAGGTTAAAAAGTATATAATATATAGTATATATATACATATCCGATCGTTTCGCTAGATAAGACCCTTATTCCTCGGCTGGGATCATTTAGAGCCCTTTGAAGCTGCATTTAAACTGCATTTTGGAAGTTCAAATTTGGGGGCACCATAGAAGTCCACTATATGGAGAGAAATCCAGAAATGTTTTCCTCAAAAAAAAAAAAAAAAATAATTTCTTTGCGACTCACCATAAACATCTTGGATGACAAGGGGGTGAGTACATTATCTGTAAAAAAAAATTCTGGAAGTGAACTAATCCTTTAAAGAAAAAGTCCACTACCAGAACAACAATTTAAAGACAATGTACTCCCCCTTGTCATCCAAGATGTTCATGTCGTTCTTTCTTCAGTCGTAAAGAAATTATGTTTTTTGCTGAAAACATTTCAAGTTTTTTCACCATATAATAGACTGATATGGTGCCCCAAGTTTGAACTTCCAAAATGCAGTTTAAATGTGGCTTCAACTGATCGCAAATGCAGTTGTAAACGATCCCAGCTGAGGAAGAAGGGTCTTATCTAACGAAACAATCGGTTATTTTCATTAAAAATAATATTAATAATTTATATACTTTTTAATGTCAAACGCTTGTCTTGTCTTGCTCTTCCCAACCTCTGTTTTTGTCCAGTTCATGACAGTTAGGGTATGTCGAAAAACTCCCATCTCATGTTCTCCCTCAACTCCCTCAAAATCGTCCTATATTGCTGTTTTACCTTTTTGTTAAGGATGTTTGATCTTCTTTCCATGTTCACTTTGCAAATACTGTGTCGGTACTTCTGCAGTGATGTAGGATGATTTTGAAATGATTTTTCAAGTTGAGGAAGAAAATACAATCAACATACCCTAACTGTCTTGAGTCAGAATACACAGAGTTCAGGGAGAGCAAGACAAGATGAGTGTTTGAGATTGTTTTTTTTTTAATGAAAATAACTGATCGTTTCGCTAGAAAAGACCCTTCTTCCTCGGCTGGGATCATTTACAAACGCATTTGGGATCGTTTGAAGCCGCATTTAAACTGCATTTTGGAAGTTCAAACTCGGGGAACCATATCAGTCCATTATATGGTGAAAAATCCTGAAATTTTTTTTAGCAAAAAAAAATAATTTCTTTACGACTGAAAAAAGAAAGACATGAACATCTTGGATGACAAGGGGGTGAGTACATTGTCTGTAAATTGTTGTTCTGAAAGTGGACTTCTCCTTCAATTCCTTTGGTGAAATGAGTTACGAAAAAATACATTTTAATTGCAACTTCATGACACTGGATATAAGCATATTTAGTAAGTGATTTAAAAAAATAGTGAATTACAGGAATGTAGTCTCATTTTTCATAGTAATTTCTCTGACTGGATGAACTTGACCTCAAAGTATCAATGAACTCGTCATTTTCTGTGACATTTTCACTTGAACCTAATTATGCACTTAGTACTGTTAATGTTACCTAAATACCTGCTAATGTGACTGTTCAGCACAAAGGTCAACCAATCCAAGATAATTGCAGTAATTTAAGAATAAAAATGTTTGTGAATTAACACATTGCTCAGACTGAAATCACAAATGAAAAGCTGGATAAAGAAAAAAAATCAAATGTCAGAGCAATAATTGAACAGAATACTTTCTTTCTTCCTTTTTTCTAAATTTAATTAACAAACCTGAAGCCCCAAAGTTTTATATTTTCATTCTTATAGGGGGTCTGTAAATCCATCTGTGCTTGCTGTGGATAAAATGGATGAGGTAGTGAACTTTGTAGCTAGAATAAATAAATGAGTGATGGAAAGCAGCAGGTGAGTGTTTTTATTGAAAACTGTCATGATATTTTAAGAGTACTGGCATGTCGTCCTAAAAAAGTGAACACAATCTTTTCCCCTGCTTGATGTGTGACTGATTTGTGACATTGACATCTTCATGTTTCTGCTGTCAATCAAATAGTGCGATCTGCCAGTCAAAGCATGAGTGCATCAGTCTTTAAAAAAGGTTAAGTGACCGTGAATAATTAATGTGTTTCAGTCTGCCCAAATGTGCTGGCGATGGGAAGTGAAGTCATCCTCAAGCATGTCTTTAAAATGCTTGGAGAGTATGATCTGCTTTGTCACCGTCCATTAGCAAGACTAATGTGATTTCAGCTAATGCACTCTTTTAAAGATGGTCCACTAGGAACAAAGCTGTAAACTATACTGTCCTTTTACGTTAAAAACACTGGATTAAACTATATCCAGAAGGCTGAGATGTCATTTGTTTTAGAGTCTGGATAAGCCAGAAATGTTTCAAATCCTTGAGGAGGTTGCTGGGATCAAGGAGATCCAATATACCTGCAAGAAACGTTCTGATAGCATTTTTTTTTATCTCAATGGCAGTTGCTCAGATGGCACATACAGCCTCGGAAACATGCAATCTGGATTTTATTTTATTTGTTTTTTATTTTCAGAATACACAGCTACATTTGAATGATCGTCAATGAAGAAGCACATTTTGTCTTGCATAATTTACAGCATCTCTCAGCATAATGAATTTCATTTGTTCATTGGGTGAACAAGCCCTTCTTGCAAATTTGATTACATTTTAAAATGCAATTTATTCCTGTAATGCAAAGCTGAATTTTCAGCATCATTACTCCAGTCTTCAGTATCACATGATCCTTCTGAAATCTAACTTCTACTCATCATTAATGCATTAAATTGATTAAAAGTGACAGTAAATTGATTAAAAGTGAGAGTAAAGACATTTATAATGTTACAACAGATTTCTATTTCAAATGAACTTTGTTCTTTTCAACTTCAACAATAAGTAATAATAATAAATGAACACCAATAATAGCTGAAACCAACTAAGCACCAAATCAGCATTTTAAAATGATTTTTGAAGACTGGAGTAATGGCTGCTGAAAATTCAGCTTTGTCATCAAAGGAATAAATTACATTTTAAATTGTAATAATATTTTATAATATTATTGCTACAATATTTCACATATCTAAACAGGGCTCAACACTAAGGATTTTTTCTACTGGGCCAGTGGTTCAAATTTTTACTTGCCCGGTCAAAATGTTCACTAGCCCTACTACAAAAAAAATGAAATAGTTGCTGTTATCATTGTTTTTGACTCATGTTAAATTTTATTTTAATAAATAAGCTTATATGACACCAAAATTTTACATACCAAATAAAACTGTACAATTCTCCATTCCAATTTCAATACCACACCTAAACCTATTAACCTAACTAAAGTCCAAACATTATTTGTTTGTTCAAAATAAAAATTAAATTATTATTAATATTTTATTAAAAATGAAAAGATGCTTTAGGGAAAAACAGCAGACAGACTGAAAGAAAGCAAACTCAGGCTGCATCCGAAAGCTCTAAAATGCTGCCTTCGGAGGCAGCATTCCAAGGCAGGAAGGCAACAAGGCACGTCCGAATTCTATTTCTGCTTCACTTCCTGTCTCCGGAGGTACCTTCTTCTGATAGAATTCTGAAGGCAGCATAGATGTATCCTTCGCTGCCTTCGATTTCCCACAATCCTGTGCATGTGCGTCATATAGGCTATATAAATAAAGATATTCTGGTGAAATTAGACTTGTTACTTTATATAATAAATGAGATCTTGACCATGATATACTTTATGAATCATAATAGTGTAAAAAGCATAATAAATAATATTGTTTGTAATAATAGTTAAAATAAAAGGGTTCAAATGAGTAGTGAATAAGAATAATATTTACAATATACTACCAATAATAACGAAACAGCCACTAATAACAATGACCTGTTCTACAATATTACTTGCATCAGTGCTTTTATTTTTTTAAGCAAAAAGTAGCTGCCATTCTCAGTCGTCTTCTCCGACGCAGAGACCTACGGTGGATTAATGACATTGAGGTCTTTATGTATTATTAGAGCATTTATATATAACTGTATAAGATCGTTTTTCTACAAAATCTACAACTTAACCGTTAGGTAACCTAGCAATGGCGTCACGTTCTGCTGCCTCTAAAGTCTGTCCGAAACTGTTTCTGGAGTTGCCTTCGCAGCCTTCAAGGCAGCGAGGTAGCAAGTCAGTTGACTAGGCTTTCGGACGCAGCCTCAGTCTTTGCCAGCAGATGGCGCTTATAGAATAAGAGTGATATTACGTTTCTATGGTTACCGCTGTAAACAAAGCAGCTCTGTGCTTATGAACACTACTTTAAATACATCATACATGGGCAAATGAAAAGAAAACGCAATGTAAACAGTCAGTTCCCCTCACAGATACATTCACATAAACCACAGTTTCAATATTTAGGATAATATTTTGCGCATTGTGATCTTGGTCTGCCTACTACAGTATTTTTTTCTCTTTGCGTTCGTCTTTAGCGTCTTTGGCCTCTGTTAATGGATGTCTAAAGAGTTCGTCACACATGACATTATGAAAGAAGATTGCATGCAGTACCTGTGCAAGCCCGGAACAAGAGATCGGTTGAAATATGTCCGGTCAATCGGTGCATCTGTCTCCACTGTATAAATTATGTATTGATCATTGTTAAAGCTACAAGGCTAATACTTTTGTAGGCTATTTGTCCATCAGAGACACAGTCCATCTGTGATCGCTTAAAATTTAAAATGATCAAGGTTAAAAAACACGTGCAAATGATAAACTTTCGTGACGACGCCGCAGTGAAATCCGTCAACTGTCCCGAGCGTCTTTCACGCTGGCCCCGGAACATCGGGCACTCCTTATTGTCTAGCCCTGCTAAACCATGTCAAAGTATCTACTGTCAATTTCCTCTGGCCTTATATTGGTCCATCAGACCAGTGAGTTAAATAAAATACAGCAGCACCTGACTTTGCCAACCTTGTGAGTGCCCTTTGTGCTTTAAAGGTCTCCTGAGCCTGATCTGAGAGATTCTCTTATACATCACTAAGATGTGATTTGCACTTCAAAGCACCAGGGAAAGAAAATGAGAGAAGGAGACAGAGAACCTCCCAGACTGGGATCTTATTTAATTAAATCAGAAGAAAAGGGGAAATCAATTGGAATGAAAGGCCTCTTTCCATGTAACCACAGCCCGTTGGGCGCAGAGGCATATGCAGTTGGGCGTCTTGTGCTTCGCTCATTAAGGATTGTGGTGATACTTTGATGAGCTCATGCGCCTCTCTGGGCAGTGAAAATAAAAGAGTTCAATGCAGCATGCTACACTCGTAGAGACAACTATTCTCTCAGTAGCATCTACTAATAGAAGCTATTCCCAATGGATTTTAGCTGGGTTTTCCAATAACATTGCAAATCACACAGTTAAGATCATTTTAAAGCAAAGCCTGTTTCCTAAACCGGCACACAGACAAATGGCTTTTAAGTAGATCTTCTTTATGGAAGCTATCATGTACAAATGCAGTTTTTTCCAATATGAAATATTTTGTCTCATCATCATGAAAACAATGTGAAAATACTGCCTAATGTTTTTGTTGTGTTTTCAGGGTTGAGGATGCACAGGCACCTTGCTGTTGTTTGTTCACTGAAACGGATGCCTTCATTTATCAAAATAATATCATGAGTTCTGAGCCATTAAAGGTCTGGATCAATGTAGCGCATGTTGTTTGGGGATTGTCACAGAATGAATGGTGTTCAGACAGGTTAATAATTCTTTTTCAGGAAGCCACGCTTCATCAAGGAACATAATGTTAACACGGAATACGAAATGAAGTCACTGCTTTCCAGCATTAAGGGCCATGTTCGTCATTCGTGCTTCTTGGCTGGACCTAAAGAAAACACCATTAACCAATGAATCAGCGAGCAGTCATTCTCATCTGTCAGCTACAGCTTAAGCCCTCGAGCCAAGAGCAGATCTGTCTTTTCCATTTTCCTGTGACATTTGCAGTCTGGGTAAAACAACTTAGACACCTCATTTAAAACCCCACCCTCTCAAGACCAAGATCAGGCAAGCAACCAAGTCGAGAAATAGCACCCAGGGGGATTATCACACGAACAACCATGTGAACACGCTCAAGGTTCACAGGGACCAAAGAAATTATACGATCTGAATATCAAGGCTCAAAGCTGATATTTGTGAAGGAATTCACTGCACCTGTGGTAGTTCCTGATCAATTTTGAGAAACGTATCTCGTCCTTTATACTGATGATATACTTTCTTGATTTTTTTTCTTTCTTCAAAGGTCTTATGATAAAAACTTGCATTTCTCACTTTTTTCTCAGAATTGCATGATATAAACTTGCAGTTGCAAAATACAAAGTCAATATTGTGATATAAAATCGCAATTGCCAGTTATAAAGTAAGAACTGCACAAAAAAAAAAAACTGGCATTTCTGACTTTTTTTCTCAGAATTGCACGATGTAAACTTTCAGTTGCGAATTACAAAGTCAGTATTGTGTGATTTTGCAATTGCCAGTTATAAAGTAAGAATTGCACGATAAAAACTGGCATTTCTGACATTTTTTTCTCAGAATTGCATGATGTAAACTTGCAGTTGCGAATTATGAAGTCAGTATTGTGTGATGTAAAATTGCAATTGCCAGTTATAAAGTAAGAATTGCACGATAAAAACATGCAATTCTGAGAAATAAAGTCGCAATTCTAGGAAAGTCAGAATTGCAAGATATAAACTCACAATTGTTACTTTTTTCTCAGAATTGTGAGTTTATATCTCGCAATTGTGACTTTTTTCTTAGAAATACGTGAAATAAACTTGCAGTTGCAAATTAGAAAGTCAGTACTGCATAATATAAAATTGCAAGTGAGATTAAAAAAATCTGAATTACGAGAAAATCTGATGAACTCCCAATTCTGGGAAATAAAGTCACAGTTCTGAAAAGGTCAGAACTGCAACATATAAACTCACAATTCTGAGAAAAAAGTCAAAATGGCAAGATATCAACTCAAAAAAGTCAGAACTGGGACTTTATATGCATGCAATTCTGAGAAAATAAAAGTCAATTTTTATTAGTGGCGGAAATGGGCTTCAATATTCTTGTGCCGTATGCACATTTGGCTCCACCAATGAAATTATTTACCCAACATGATTTGAAATGGCATTAAGTTCAATAAAAAGGTGGCGGCAAATATTTAAAGAAACCACTAACCTGAGAAACTTGGTAAATCCAGTGTTTATTTCGTCCTCACAGGCGCTCAATCTTCCTTTCACGGTAGACTGACAAATGTATCGACACACAGGAAGTTGCATTGTCAATCAGTCTGACTGTGCCCAAGTTGGAAAAAATTGTGCTTATTTGTATTGAATGTGCTCTTGTAATGTGCTTCAGATCTCTTGCAGATAATATAATATTAATGAAAAAAAGCCTGCTTTTTAATACATTTTTAAAATACTTTTTTGAAATATTGTTTTGTCAGACTGTAAAGACTGTTAAGTACACACAATTGTGATAACTAATTCTATTAATTTCAACTTATTTTATTGTAATTAACATGCAGTTAAGTGCTTGAAAGCACATTCAGTTTGCACTTAAAGTATTTTTCTGTAACAAGTATTCTGTATTTTTCACAAGTATGTGAAAGTGTACTTTATTTTTTTCAAGTTTTGTATGCAATATGCATCAGACGGCGTGTGAACGGACTGTAGATGGTTCATCATGGGCACCAGAGGCTACGATATATAATTATATAATAAAATAATATACAGGAACTATTGATTATTCAGTTTTGAATAGGGTTTAAGTGCTTCAGTATTTCAGGATGCACTACAGGAAAACTTCTAAAGCCTTTTCATGTGGAGTGAGGCCTGAGTTTTAGAATTTTAGTGCCTTCCCTGCATATAATAATCCAAAGCCTCATTTTTCTCTGTTATGAAAAGGTTTGAAAGTGCAGCAGCTCTGTTCATTATCTTGCGCTATTCCTCTGCTCATGTAATAGACCAATTAAAACCCTCCAAGCCCTCTCTGCAATTTAGTCTTTTTACAGCTAAAATTGGGGTCAGGCTGTTACCATGTGACCATTTCATGGTCATTGGCTCTTCCTGGCTGCAGACATCTCTGTGAAGCGGATGGTCAGCAATGGATTTAAATCCCTTCTGGAACCATAATGGTGAAGGAGTTTTACGTGACTAATTTGCAATCATAAAGTGGAGATAATATCGCAGAAGACATATTTTTAGGTTCAAAGGTTTGTGATTGGTCATTCCTGTTATGCAGAAAATTTCTCCTTTCTCTGTACAAAATGAGTTTTGTTGTTGTTAGAATATATCTGGATCATTACATGCAATTTTGTTTATTTATTTATTTGATTGTTTTCAGAGTTCAAAAAAGAAAATGAAGATTTTTTTTTTTTTTTTTTTTTTTAGATACCGCTTAAGGTACCGCCCCTGTTTTTAAAATAATAATCAAAATTTCTTAAGTCATCAGTTCTACATAATTCTATAGACTGTCCCCGACAATCCGTGCATAAAATGTGGATAAACTGTGCAGATTTACTGTGAAGGATGTGCTGGTTTGACCTGTCACAAAACAGCCCTCTGGTGAAGATGTGAGGTCAATACAGCCATCTATCCACAGCTGAGAGCAGTGTGACATGCCTCATGTTGTTGTCAGAGTCCACACCTGCTGAGAGACACAGAGCTTCAGGCTAAACTGGACTCTGGAAGAGTTTTCCAGGGCAGATCTCTGATTGAGCTGACAAAAGCAATCAGATGAAGTGTCCACTGAGCTTCTGAGTAGAGGTCAGTCCAGGGTTGTGGTACTGCCAGAACAGGAACTGGATCTTATGATCTGAAAGGGACCTGAGGGTAGATGGCATATTCAGTTTGACATGAATGAAAACAAGACTGTGGGGGATGGACATACAGTCTGTTCAATGGGTTGTACTGCTTGTTGTCTATAATTTAAAAATAAGCATCTCAAAACATTTTCCAGTTGATTTACACAATAAAAACTATTTTAGGGAAGAAAGTGTAATTTCTTGTCTAGGCTATAATTCGATTTGCTGTTTTGAATTAATATGTCTACCATTTTGCATTAAAATGGGTGGGTGATGGAGATGGCATAATAATTGTTTTGAACAAATTTGATTACCACAATAAACTCATGAAACACTCCTCTACCCCCAAATGTGAACAGCAGATAATGATAGCAGCTTCTAAATCTTTTGGATAATCAATTATAAAAGGAAGTAGACAGCGGTGCATGCAAAATATGCTGATGACACTCCACTCTACTTCTAATTTCAACCAGATGATCTGACAGTAGCTGTTCGCATTGCAACCTGTCTTGACAGACATTTCTGGGTGTATGAAGGACCATCACCTTCAACTCAACCTTGCTAAGACAGAACTGCTTGTGGTCTCAGCCAGCCAAACACTTCATCACAACTTCCTTATACAGATTGGCAGATGGGTTTGTCAACCATAACTCCTTCTAGGACAGCCAGGAACCTTGGAGTTCTGGCTAATGATCAGTTAAGCTTCACAGACCGTATTGCTCCAACAGCCAGGTCCTGCAGATTTGCCTCATACAACATAGGAAGATCAGACCCTTCCTGTGAAAGCAGGCCACAGCTCTTGTCCAAGCTCTTGTTGTAATGCTCTGTTGGCGGGCTATATGCTATCAAGCCAACACATTCTCACTCCCAGCTCATCACATGTTGACACTTGGTAAGGACCCCTTGGTGTCACTTTTTGACGCACAGGGTGCCCCTTTAGCACCATTTTTCGATGTGCAGGCTTCATTGCTTTAAATAAAAAACCTTTGGCATCAATATGCTGACGCGAAAGGCAGTGGGAATTTTATTGTCATAATTAAATTACATATTGGGTAGTAATTTTGTAATTATTGCATATAGTTGGGGTGTGTGTGTGTTTTTTTTTTCAATGTAAACAGTCAGAACTATTTTTTTTTTTACAATACACTATTTACACATTTATGAGCACGTAACCCAATCCCTGCCCCTAACCATTTGTCAATATAAAACACAGGATATAACAGGCAATACAACTACAGTTACAATTTATTTAAAAAGTATCAATATCCTAAGTCTTCCGAGGCAAAAATATTGATTTCTGAGAGGAATAGACATGATCGCCATCTCTATCCACCATAAAGCTCATCCTGTGTGTAGTCTGTGTGCAAATTAAAAAATTGCTGCCAGAAGAAGCGCTGCGTCAGCTTTGGTTGTGAAATGCCATTGGCTCTTGGTTGTCTCGTGACCGATTACATCATGCTAAATAAGTTCGGGAGTATCTTTCTGAATGTGATATGTGCGGGAGCGAGATCATTTTCAGTGATTAAAACCTTATTATTTACTTTGTTCTTCACATAAAGATATCAGAGGACTTAGAATGCAATCCAACTTGTTTGTAATCCTTTTATACTGCTTTTTATGGTCAGTTTTTGCAATAAATATCTGTCACTGTACATTTATTTGCCTATTGCGTGTTTTATATTGTTCAGAAGTGGGTAGGTTTAGGGTAGAGATAGGTGTGAGGTTAGGTGCTCCAATATTTATGAAATTATACATTTATATAAAATGATTTCTATTTTTGCAAATGCATGCAATTAAATGCAAGGCATAATTCAAACAACTAAAAGCAATGGAGGACCCTGCATATCCAAAAGTGACGCTAAAGGGGTACCCTGAGCGTCAAAAAGTGACGCCAAGGGGACCTGACCAAGCGTCAGTAAGTGACAAGTTGGGAATGAGAACATGTTGATCAACTGATCCAGAATGAGGCAGCAAGAGTGGTCTTAAACGAGCCAAAGAAACCCCACATAACACCTCTCTTCTGAATTGCATTGGTTGCCAATAGCTGCTCACATCAAATTCAAGGTACAGATGTTTGCCTCAAAAACAACCACTAAAAAAAAACAAAAACCTTGCGATGTGTACTGTGCTAGACTAGTCTCAGCTTCAGACATCACGCCCACGGGCCATTGGCTGAACATCTGATGTATATGGCACACAAAATTGGAAACACTTCAGGAGTTTCAAAGTCTTCATCTGATTGGTTGAATTCTACAGTATTTTCAGGAGACGTGTGTCGCATTTTTTAACGCTCCGCCTATAAGATGCCATGACGCCAAACCCCCTCATGGAAAAAGAAAGCCGTTGTGTTTACAACTGTGACAATGAACACTTACCAGAATCAAATAAATGCTGAATTTTTATAAGTATGTGAAATCACGACATAGACTCTTTGAAATATAAAGAGAGAGTTTTACACTCCGAATTGTTATTGAGGGGTACATTTCCATGTCCCTAAAAATGACACGCACAAAACAAAAACGTGAATGGTTGATTTACCTGTCAGTAATATGGCCTTTTGGGCGGTCCTCTGCCATTCAAAGCGACCAAGTTTCCCAGAACTTCTACCGTCAGTCTGAAGGTCTGGTTAAGCAAAACTAGTGTTAGACTAACTGAGACTTGTCACAGCACTTGTATACTGTTGTTCTCCTGTTGGTCTGATTTCTTCTATTGTTCTCCTCATTTATAAGTTGCTTTGGATAAAAACATCTGCTAAATGATTAAGTGTAAATGTAAAATTTCAGTCTGTATGTGAATATGTCTGAATTTAAGGTAGATTTTTTTCTAAATCTCATTAAAGGTCAAATTAATTTACTCACCCTCTTGTCATTCCACAGATGTATACAATTTCCAAATATGTATGTATATGTATGTATACATATAATAACAAATGACGATTTTTTTAAGTATTAAAAAGTGTTTACCAAAGAAAGTCTTAGAATGCAGGTTTAGAATGACATAAGTGTCAGTAAATGATGACAGAAGTCATTTTTAAGTGAACTGCATTTAATCTATCAAGGTTAATCTGTTCAATCTAGAGAAAAATGAAAACGTGTAAAAGCTTATATGTTAGAAGATGTTGAAGAGTTGAACTACTGCTTTTATAAAATAACCTTACAGTGTGTTTTCAAATTTGTTACAGCAGATGTTTCTGTCTACTGCTTTGTTTTAAGCAGGCTATACAAGACAGCTTGAGGAAGGCATCATTAACCTGAGCTCGCACTGCCAGTGGTCAATGACTGATTATACCAGGAGCAGCAGCCAAAATCGATATTCAGATCCTGAATGTAAAATCAGCACTTGTGTGAAAATAGGCCATTTCTATCCACCTCTTTGGCTTTGTAATATGAACACTCCAGTGGTGTATGCTCTTCTGAAATGAGGAGGCAAAGTAAGTGTTTTTAATAATAATTTCTATGAATAAGCAACATATAATACAACAATGTTGTATGTATATATGTTCAAAAGAAAAGTAATAAAATAAAAAAGTAACAAGTATCATTTAATTTGCTGTTTAAAACATTTATTTTTAAAGAATTTATTAATATAATAAAAATATTTTTTCTGAAATTTTCAGATATTATTTTAAATAGTCGCCATTTTCTTTCCGGATCATTAATCATCAAGTTCTTGGTAAACACTGCAGGTGTCAGGATCAGCATGGATGTGCGATTTATCTCACCAAGCTGAGTGCTCACTAAAAACCGCCTCAATCATCATTTCCAGTTCATTTAGGTTCGGACGCATCCATTTCTGAGTGAGTGTGTTTTTACTTTGTAAGTATTTTATTCATTTTCACCAGTTTGACCAATTTGTACAACACTTGCAAATATTAGAGATGGGTTTTATAGCATTGACACTGAAATCAGACAGTCAGAGTGTAGTTTGCCTCTTCTCACATGACTTCTACCCCTCATCAAATACAAACAAACCCTAAAACCCTATTAGAACTCAATCGGCTCAAGAGAGGCAAAAGATAGTGTTGTCCCTCTCCAGTAGTGTTGTTTTATAAAAAATGACTGCTTCGCTGTTCAGCCTATTTTGTTATACTGTATGTTTGTATTATTTTTTAGTACTTTATGTTTGTATTGTTGAATATTTTCTCATCCTTTTTTTTTTTTTTTTTCATTTGAAAACATTTTTCTTTCCTTGTCTCCTTGGAGAAGTCACTACTAACACCTGCTAAGTTAAAAAATTATACAAATATATCTAATTTATTTAAAATAAATTATTTTAACATCTACGATGTATATTTCATTTTGTAAATCTACAGTGATGCCTACACCAATTAGTTTGTACGCAAAGTGGCACCAGCCTTGAGCCGTTGTTTCACAGACAAAAAAAAAAGAAACAGATGAGACAGAACTAATACTGCAATGAAATTTGGAAACCAATTTTTATTTTTATTTTTTTTTGAAAATGAAATTTCAGTTTTGGCTGAAACAGTTTTGGAAGGCTGAAATCATTGACTGAAAGGGTGATGTTCAGTTTGCCCTTCTTCGATGGCTTGTTTTGACTGTGTCAGTTTCTACTTAGTGACTTTTTCTGCAGGTTTCACCATTATGTAAATAGTGTAGACGGTGACGAGACTTTTGTGAGTGAATCATTGGCTGCACATGAAATTGCAATCTGCATGAAAGGGTTCTTCTTTTGAGTAATTACAGTACTTAACGACTGTTAAAAAAGCATGTTCTATATAGTATGAATGTGTATAGTATAATGTAGTATATAATGTAATCCTGACATACTATGTTAGTCATTTTTTCATTGTCATGTGGCCTGCCAGCATTGGTCGCATTGCTTCAATACCATTCACAAATCGTCTCTTGTAGCCTCATGGGACAGTGAATATCCACTGGACGTGCACTTCATAATTTTTTATTTCATAAAATACTAGGACATTTTTACCTACTTGTGACAAGTCGGCTGCCTCCCCCCAATTATCACCATGAGATGGCTGCAGGCCAGGATGCCAGGCCGTTTAATCTCCAGGAAGTGCCGTAGGCCAAGGTGGATGAAGCCGCTGCCCCTCGTGCCGCGAACTCCGCCCCTTACCTGGACGCTTCCCTTCTGACCACTGCTCCTTCTTCACGGAACCTCCAGCACGACGAGAACACCAGATCCCCCTGTTTATTTTGGGCACTTTATTTTCCCCCTTTTTGGACACTTTTGTTTAATTTTATGTTATTTTAATTTTAATTTTATAAAAGCCTCTCCGAGGCCTGACGTCACGCCCACTGTGTCTGTGGTTTGCTCGTCCCGCCACACTACTGTTTTACAAATACTGCGAATTTGGACATGCTACTATGGTCACGCTGTTTTTAAACTACTATATAAAACAAAAGTATGCAATTTCGGATGCAGCCATTGAATTATTCACTCAATTATTCGACTCATTCAGATTCAAGACAGAGGAGCCAATACTCTGTGTTGCTCTGAGACACGCAATGTTTCATTGTGTTTTGACATTATTTTGAAGCCAAAATAGCTTGTGTCTAACAATGTAAGTTACACTTAAGTCAGATCACACTAACATTGTGTTGTTCTGAAAATAAGCATGCCATTTGATTACCTGCAGCAGAATAATTGAAGAGTTCAGATGCAAAACCAGCTAAAAGCCATCTCAGTCAAAAATGAGATAATGATACTGAGTGAATGCTCCTAGTATACGTCCATCAAATACTTTTACTTCAAATTCGCTAAATTCTAGCTTCAGCCCAATCAGAAGTACCAGTACTTGCATAGAAACCTATACAAAGTAGCCAGAAAAAAATGCTAATTTTAAAGAAATACATCAGATGGATTTAGAGGCTTTTGCATCTGAACTCCTCAATTATACAGTACTGATGCTACTGTTGTACAATTATGACAACAGCAAGTCCACTTTTTGCAAACTAGCATTTAAAGATGGTTGTTTGGTGTTCAGGCAGATGCAGACAAGCATATTCTGTTTAAGGATACAAAAGGTTCTACTATTGCAACTATTGCAGAGCTTTCCAGACTGAGCCTGTTCAGTAAGGACTTGACTGTCAATCTCTACCCTCTCTCTAGCTCAATATGTGGTCTGATTACAGAGTTAATGGCATGCCAAAGTGGAGACTCAAGACTCATTACACAAGACGGGATGTTACATCTGGGAAAATGGAGGTGCCGAATGGTATTTTCCACAGCGCTCAATGCAGGCTTTATGGGTCCAAGTTTCCTTTTGACACTGGAATGAAAGGAATAAGTGATTATAATTCAAGGTAAGTAAGATTTAACATAAGACTTAATGAAACTAATTTGCCGGTTATTTATTACTTGGAATGATGAATTGGCACTGATTGTGGCACAATTAAAAATATAGAAGAAATAGTTTCGCACATAGACGTGGCAACCTTATTTACTAATGTGCTTTCTGGCACACACATTCACCACTGCTTGTTGTATAACCACTGTTGAGCTATCATTGTGAATCTGTTTGGCTTAATAGATCTTCCATTAGGCAGGCTGGTGAAATCAAGTCAGCGTTGAGTCATTCTCAAAGCCATGTGTTAGATAATTGCGCTTTTGTGTAGGAAGTGCCTGTATGTATAGCACTCAGCAGAGGAAGGAAAATGATGTATGTTTGAAACAACAAGGGAATGAGAAAATAATGACAATGTTCATTTTGAACTATTCATGTTGAACTATTCAATTACAAAGGTATGTTTTGCCATAACTGCTTATATTAAACCACTGTACTTTCACATGTCTGATGGAGAAAAGATTTTCATGCCACATATATATTGTACAATGTATGATTCCCCAGTGTCAGATTCTTTTAGAAGCTTGCCGTTTTCTTACACCTGTCCATTTTTTTTTCTTTTACATCAAACAGTAAATAGCCAGTACAACCACCTGCCTCCATTTTGAAATGTAATGCCCTACTTTTCAATCCAGGCAATTTCCCGGTGGATGAAATCAAATTTTGCCCTGCATTTTTCTTTGCATTAATATTGGATATATCAATAGAGTGCTGCCTTGCAAGCACTACCATTTCATATTTTAACTCCGAACAAAACATTTTATTGCTAACATAAAGCTATGCCAACAAGTCATAAAATATAAAACTCAAGCATTAAATGAGTTTGTGGGCAGTTTTATGATCTTATCAGAGGAGTTCAGAAAGCACAGAGACGCTGATATTGCTTAGGGTGTCTCCAGTGTCAGGTTCAATTACTGTTCCACTGAACAATGGACAGGCAGTAACCGAGCCTGAATGAATTTCAGATCTTATGCAAACAGCTGCTTTAAGAGAATATATGATATGAATATATGATACTGCTGGTGTCCTTAGACTATTTGAGGCTGTTATTATCATTCATTTACATAACTAGATCACAAAATAACCTCTGCATTTCTCACATCTTGATACTAATTAAAAGCAAATGCACATAACAGTTGCTCATAGTATCTACAGTGTGAATTGAGGTTCACTGACACTTTTTCCCCAGTCATTTCACAGGCAAAAAATGTCCCCCGGAAAAATTCACCCCTTTATTAATGCAAAATTCAAAATTAATTTGCACAATTAATGCTAGAATCTGCTAAACTGGCACATCCAGTGCCAATGCATTTTGTACTTTATGGTAAAATAGTTAATAACACTGAAGTCACAATATTTTTCAAAACCAATATGCCAGTGGTATCAAACTTTATGCATATATTTGAGCCACCAATACAGTTTTGCATTGCATTTAAATCCTAGCGAATTACTGTCTTGCATTTAAACAGCAGACAGCACTTCACTGTATTTATTAATGTTTTCAAAATGCATGTATAGCTGTATTTTTATACACATGCATCTGAAAAGGCATATGTGGGATTAAGAAATGGGAACTTTCTTTTATTTCTCTTAGGCATGACGACAGAAGATATTAGAGCAATTCCGGAGTTCCGAACGTGACATTTGAAGTGAAAACATGAAATGCTGCTCCTCAGAGGAAGTGTTTGATAGCAGTATATTGAACCATTTGTATGTATAATCCTAAATCCCTACAGCTAGAGTCCAGACATCATTAAAAAAACATTACTTTTTTGAGAAACAACACGGTTTGTGGGAACCTTTCTTCGGGGAACTGCACAATTCTGAAACAATAATAGCCTCAGAATATAAAAAGAGTTGACTTTCCCACAAACATACTTATTAATAATAATATTTCAGAGTTGTTTTCAAAAATGGGAGATGGCAGTGAGAAAACAACAGATATGGATGTCACATCTCTTCACTGCAGATTGAATTGGAAGGGTAGTGATATAAAATGCCTTATGCAACAGTTAGTTCCGCTGCTCTAATTTGATTGGCCAAACCGCGTTCCACAGGCAGTAATCCTTTTAATGGAACCATTTACATTTTCAAGGTCTGAACAAGTATGTATTGACCAAGGCCAAGTTGAAATGACGACAGCAGATTTCATGCCTTTGAATGGCATGGATATAGAGGATATTGTCCAGACAGATGTCTTTCATCCCACAGCACAGTTTGTGCTTTATCAAATTCATCTCTGAGAAGGTTCATTCAACCACTGCATTGCAGAATGGCGGATCCAAAAGTGAAAGAACAGAATATAAGATCATAATAAAAATCTGATTCACTTGACTTCAGTCCACAACTCCTCAGTTGTGTTTTCTCATGGAAGTGTGTCCAAGACAAGGATCAATAATAAGACTTTTCTGCTTGCCCAGTCAGGCCAGCTTTTATCATTTACAATTTCAACAACACAGCTATTATGGCCATCCTTATCGTTGAGCCATGCAGGACAACATGTTCTGACACCCATTGGTCAGGACCCTTTGGCATCACTTTTTAACACAGTAGGTACCCCTTTAGCATACGCCTTTAGGAAATTCCATTGCTTTTAATTAGAAAACTTTTGCATCAAAATAGATGTGAAGGGCATAGGAAATTCATTGTTAAAAAATTATATATTGGGGTATAATACTGATATTATGACATACTTTTCAATTTAAAGAGTCATAGTCATTTTAGTTACATGTACATAACTTACATTACACTATTTGTGACCCTGGACCACAAAACCAGTCATAAGTAGCGCAGGTATATTTGTAGCAATAGCCAACAAAACATTGTAGGGGTCAAAATGCCAAAAATCATTAGGATATTAAGTAAAGATCATGTTGCATGAATATATTTTGTAACTTAATTTTTGATGAGTAATATGCATGGCTAAGAACTTCTTTTGGACCACCTAAAGGTGATTTTGATTTTTTTTTTTTTTGCACCCTCAGATTCCAGATATTCAAATAATTGTATCTCGGCCAAATAGTGTCCTATCCTAATACACCATCATCAATGGAAAGCTTATTTATTCAGCTTTCAGATGATGTATAAATCTCTATTTTAAAAAATCTACACTTATGACTGATTTATGGTGCAGGGTTATTTAGGCATTTCTTAGCACATGTAAGATTTACCAAACTGGCCCAACGAAGGTATCCAACGGTGCCTGGAGGGTTCCTGTGTGTTCAGTCTTTTCAGTAATTTAATTTCAATTAAACTCTTATCTGACTCTATTTTATTATGACCTCAAATTTATTAATTTATATTGATTATATTATATTTATATGTCAATTTCTAATTACTATTCTTCTGACATTTGAGTATTCTAGTTCTGTTTTTTAATGGTATTTGTTTATCCGGATTCTCATGTCACTCAGAGAATCTCGCTTCCAGATATTTTTTACCCGGATCTCCCAGTCACGTACTCACCAGTCTTGGACACTAGAGGTAATTGAATAATACTATTTAGATGGCTATGCTTGCTCATTCTAAAAGTACTTTTATTTAGTCCCATAGATCTGTAAACACTTGAATAAAACAACATTATCCTTAGTCAGAGGTCATGACCACTATTATGGATATAAGCTGACCAACATTACTTTCTCTGATAATAGTTTTGGCCAAATGTTATCCGGATCTCTAAAATCTCAGTTGGTGTGCCCCATGCTCCATCTCAGCTGGACTTTAGTCCATTACTAACCTGCCGCAGATATGCGGTAACAAGGATACAACACGATCTACTACAATTAAAAATTTAAGAGTGAACAGAATCAATTCAAATGTAACAATTATTAGTCAGGTAAACATGTATTATGCCAATTATATATTCAATTCAGAGATATCAATTAATTCAATACAAGACTTCTAATTCTCAAAGATAAATCTAAGAGTATTTGATGCATACTTTACTTAGAGAGGTCCTATTATGCTCTTTTACAAAGTCTTGATTATGTTTTAGGGGTGTACTAGAACATGCTGTCATGCCTGGTGGTTCGCATTATTTTTCACATAATTTACATTATTATAATACCTTTCTCCACAGCCTGGCACAGAAGGCTCAATTAGTTCTGGGTTTGATGAAGCCCCGCCTTCCGAAAAACAAAATGTGTTGTGATTGGTTAGCTGTCCCAGTGCGTTGTGATTGGCGAACCGCTTAGACTGTGTTTCAGTACTGCCACGTCCCTTACCAAAGCAGCAAGTTCCGTGTACAACTGTCAGCACAAACCCTAAAGACTAACGCGATTCTTACGTTTTAAATATGGATATTTTTCTTACAAAAATGTAATGATCCGCTACAGGAGGCCTTTATTGACCCCCCCCCCCCCCCCAATTTGTCTGAAAGAAGGAAGTCATATACACCTAGGATGCATGGAGGGTGAGTAAATGATACGCTACAGTAAGTCAGTGTTGAGTCCTATCGTCAGCCTGCGAGATCGCTGATACATGATATTATCATGCTAATTTATTTAATTATTTACATACTTGGTTTCATTACCCGAAACCAGCTCCAGCATAAGGCTAAAAGCAGCCTAATGTTTTTAATATGCCTTAATTTGCATTTAACATGACAACAATTGAATAAAAACTTTGTAAGTTACTAATTACAATGCTTACATTTCCTTAGTTTTATAAAAAGCAGCAACAGAAAACGAGCAAAGAACATCACCACAGATTAGCCTAGCCTAGTCTAGTGCAACTTTTGCATTTAAAAAAAACACTTGCATTATAAGTGAAGCTAAATACAATGTATGATGAATAATTCTTACCACACACTGCACACGTCTACAGCGCAGCTCCTACACGGCCACCGGTGATGATCGCGATCATGCCAGTCAATGCTTGTGTTTACATCAGCCGTACCTCCGTATGTGTTTCGACCCCCATTGCACATAGCGTGCCTCCAACATGGCCATCGGAGCAGATCGCAGCGCATTTAGTTAATGCTTATGTTTATACCCGCTGCTTCGTGGCTCGTTGAAGCATCCCTGAAGTGGCTCTCCGTGCTGCATCGCTAAAGTTAGACTAATCCCCCACCTCGTCCCTACCAGTCCCTAATCACCCCCCAACCATTCGAATTTCAATAGTCGGGATTTATTTTAATGATATTCTAACGGGCCACGTTGTGACATCTGTAGTTCTCTGTACAGAAAGGAGTCGTTCAAAGGAGTCGTTTGTAGTCCAAAGGAGTCGTTCGTTGTAGTTCTTGAAATGGGATTTTTGAAATATCTCCCTTTGGAGTGGACTTTGAGATTGGTAACTTTGTAGATCTTTTTTATGCCCAAACATACAAGTGGGAGACAATGTAGGTGAGAAAGAAGCTTTTCCACATCCTCTCTCAGTGACATGTGAAAACATATGTCTGTACATTAATACACTGTGTTAGTGTTGTCTGTATCTCAGGAGATCAGAGTGTCTGAGTTTCTTCCAGTCTTACACACCTAACCCAACCTCTACTCCTAAACCTAACCATTTATTATTATAAAACAAAGGATATAACAGACATGAAAAATTACAGTTATAAATGTATTCAAAAATTATGAACATTCCAAGGTAGTCATCCAAGGCCAAACAATTGATTTGTGTGAGGAACAAAAACAAAAGCAATCACTGTCTCCAGCTGTAATGTTCAAATCACAAATATATTAAAATGCTGCTTGAAGAAATATTTGCTTGGTTGTAAAATGCATTTGGATCTTGTGTGTCTTGTGACTGATTGTTGTTTATAATTTTAATGAGGTATGAATGTGTTAACAGAACATCTAAAGCAATAAAGCCTTAAGTTTCACCTTGTTCTTTATATTAAGATATCATATGGCTTCAGAAGAAATCATGCAAAGAATTAAATGCATCAGGATCTGACACAACAAACTGAAAAGTAATGGAGTGGAATACACTGAAAATGCAAACAACTGAAAGTAATAGAGTGAATCCGTGTATCATTCATCCATTAGTTTTTTGATTTAATATCGAAAAAAGAGACATGAGTAAATGGCTCCTTTTTCGTTTTTTCATTTCTTCCAGAAAAACAAAAAACAAGAATTCAGCTTGATTTTTTTGTTTTTCGTTCAGGGGCAGAAAAAAATGAATAAACAGCTTGAAAATTTGATTTCTACATGTGGGCGGAACGAAACACCCCTTTCTGCTGATTGGTCAGCCGAAGATCAAACCATAACCCCATCAGTTCTTCCGCAGTCTCGCGCAGAATAATAGTCCTCCGCTGCCGCAGTTGAACAGATAATTAACGCGTTTATTGCAACTACATTTAATCTTTTTCTCATCAAACAACCACTTTAACGAATAGCTCGACACAACCCGTACCGGGGCAGAGCCTAGACAGGGCTTTCTTCTGTGTGCTATTCTCAAAGTGCCAGGGGGCACTAAGCTTATAGCCTACCGTATTTTCTGGACTGTACGACACGTTTTTTTTTTTTTTTTTTTAATCACGAAACATGGTGTGATTTATGTAATGCATTTAACGTCAAATAATCTTAATGTAGACTGTTAAAACTAGACACATCAGTTATGGTATGTTTGTGGCATACGCCAGAAAGATGTTCAAGGATACAAAAGCAGGGCATTCTGTTGTTTTCTATATTTTTCAAAGGGATGAAATTTGCACTCATTTTGATTTTACGCAAATAAAAAAACATTTTTTTTCAATTTCGAATGTCCTGCTCTTATCTGTATGACTGTAAATGACACAATACTAAGTTGTTTCCGCTCCTGAGGAAAGAAATTCAAGTGATGGCGCTGGCGCCTCACGCGCTCACACAACATATTAGTGCACTGTTTATTTTCAAAGTAAAACACAGTCAAAAAAAAAAAAAACATATTAAAAGTTATTAAGCTTAATTAAATGTGTCTGTTGTACAATAGCCTATAGGCTAAAGGTATCATCTCTTGTATAGCTGCTGAATGTTATTTTACTTGCATATTATTGGTACCCAACTGAAAAAGCCTTCTTTACAAAAATATTTTAGCAGGTAAATTGCAAACAGGCTATAGAAACTTTGGACTGAATGAGAGATGCAAGTCTAATATTCTTCATATTTTTATTTTATATGGCTACTTATATTTTTTTTTATTCTTGGTTGTTTTCTGAATACCATTCATTTCAGGATTTGCCATGAAGTGAGGAGAAGTAAATGTTAATGTTTATGTGTACAATGACAGCGCGGAGAGAACGCATGGCTTGCTCTGGAAGTTTAGTTGGCAGAGAAAATAAAATACATCAATTATTTGACAATTAATACCCAATATTAATGAAATAAACCCAGCAAAAAGTTATGACTGCTGTGTATTTACACTTCACTACTGGTCTGCACTTGACACGGTGCGTTTATCTGCTTAGAGTTTATTTAACCCATTGCAACTTATTGGAACCTGCTCACCTTGTTATCTGATTTATTTATCGAATTTATTGGAAATAAATAAATACATAGATGTCCTCCTTTTAATGGCAGAAAATCATGACTTTCACTTTTTTTTTTTTTCTTTTTTTTTAATATGCCATCAAACCCTGCCAACTAATGCAAAGCGTAACCTGGCTGCCTTAAAATTTTAAGTTCAGTCAACTCAAAAAAAGTTTATTCAACTTGAAATATTAAATTATACTAAGTGACAGCTTGAATCAACTTAAAATTTTAAGGCAGCTGGGTTACTTACCCATCTGTTAAGTTTAGCAAATACAAATATCTAAGATGTTACTTAGTACAACTTGACATTTCAAGTTGACTAAACTTATTTTAGTTGACTAAACTTAAAATTTTAAGGCAGCAGGGTAACAAATTATTTTAAGCTGACTCAACAAATTGTGTTTTTTAATTTTTTTACAGTGTGGATGGGCTCAGTGTTGCAAGATGTAGTTGCTGCATACTGGTGTGAAGATGCTTGTTCAAGCAAGTTTGACAAATTCAAGCAAGTTTGACATTCTCTGCAGCTGATACAGGGAGATTTGCATTATCGGTAGCTGGAACTGGATGCCATGCAGTAGTCAGCCAAAAAGAACCAATGATAGTATGTCAAAGCCATTAATCTGTGGCAATCATTGCTAAGGGTTAATTTTTGCTACGCTTTGCAATTGGCTCAGTTCATCGAAAACCTTGCATGGGATCCTTTTCCATCAGGATCATTTAGTTTACTCTGTTTGCTACTTGAACAATGGGCTGCCGCTTGTTGATTGGATCTGAGTACATCTGAAATAGGATCCGAGCTGTAGTTTCGATCCTTATCCCTTAGCTGGAAATGTAATCTCATCTCATCATATTAGATGAGCACACTGCTGAGGCACACACTGACAGCTAACCATCTCATGTCTGAAAGGTGGAGGATTTTAATGGCGCTTCTCCAGCATTAATCACTGCACGGTTGCTAGTAGTTTGCTTATGTAGAGTAATGTGTTTGCTGACGTAGTAGAGTACTGTGTGTAAACCAAACCATTGTTTGTGTAATATCACGTTACAATTGGTAGTTGTTTATTAGTGCTAAGTATATTTCCTCCTTTTTATCCTTTCGTTGTTCTATGCATGTGCTGCCCAATTACCTGTCTAATGAGGGCAGAGCATAAAGTTGGGTGCAGTCATAAATCCTTCTCAGCTATTTCACTGGCAAGTTCTCCTAAAAGATCCACAATCAAAACACTTGAATAGCAACCAGTGTGTGCTGCCATTTTTGGCTTGACTATCTTTACAGACTGACCAATTTTCACTGTGGTTTTGCTGCTGTCAGAAAGTATTTGACTGCTTGAAACAGGCTGTATTTTGAACATGTTTTTTTTCTTCTTCTTCTTTTTATGATTCTTGAGATCACTTTGATGTGTTTGAAAAGCAAATAATAAAAAAAGTAAAGTTAAAACAAAATAAAACACTTGCTTAAAAATGAAATATTTTATTTGTTTACCTGCATGTCATGTTTCTTTGATCAGATAGTTATCCAATTTGTTAGAACTGTTACATTTACACCTGGGAACATAAATTTGTCTCTGCAAAACAAATATAAAACTAATCTTCAAGTGCTGTGCTATATACAAATTCAACACTGTTTACATCAGTGAAAGCAACTGTACTGCATTCCATTTATCATCAGTTGTGGTTTCTCTGTTTGTCCAACTTGACAGTGCACACATCTTTCATTTTGTTATATTCATGTCATATTCACTGTGTGCTGTATGTAAAATTAGCACAGTCTCATCTTTATTTGAAACATTATGATTCCCAGTGTACACAGGCTTAGAAGATTACTGAATGCAGTGTTAATGCAGTGCTTCTTTTTTTATATATTTATTTGTGAAATATACTGTATTAGGATTTCAAATTACAGTTGAGGTCAAAAGTTTACATACACCTTGCAGAATCTGCATGATGTTAATTATTATACTAAACTAAGAGGGATCATACAAAATGCGTTTTATTTTTTATTTAGTACTGACCTGAATAAGATATTTTACATAAAAGATGTTTACATATAGGCCAAAAGAGAAAATAATAGTTGAATTGATAAAAATGACCTCTTCACAAGTTGACATACTGTATACCTTATTCTTAATGCTGTGTTGTTACCAGAGTGATCCTCAGCTGTTTTTATTGTTTAGTGATAGTTGTAGTAGTAGTTTAGTAGTTTAGTAGTCCCTTGTTTGTCCTGAACAGTTTAACTGCCTGATGTTCTTCAGAAAAATCCTTCAAATTCTTAGTTTTTTCAGCATTTTTGTGTATTTGAACCCTGTCCAACAATGACTGTATGATTTTGAGATCCATCTTTTCACACTGAGGACAACTGAGGGACTCATATGCAACTATTACAGAAGGTTCAAACACTCACTGATGCTCCAGAAGGAAAAACAATGCATTAAGAGACAAGGGGGTGAAAACTTTTTGAATTTTTGTTGAAGATCAGGGTAAATTTAACTTATTTTGTCTTGTGGGAAGTATCTTCTGTAGCTATTGAAGGGCAGTGCTAAATGAAAAAAAAGATATATGATATTTAGGCAAAATAAGAAAAATGTACACATCTTCATTCTGTTTAAAAGTTAATTTAAACTTAATGCTTTGTTTTTCCTTCTGGAGCATCTGAAAAGATGTATCTCAAAATCATACAGTCATTGTTGGAAAGGGTTCAAAAACACAAAAATGTTGAAAAACCACAGAATTTGTGGGACCTGAAGGATTTTTTCTGAAGAACAGCAGACAGTTTAACTGTTCAGGACAAATAAAGGACTCATGAACAACTATCACTAAATAAAAAAAACAACAACTGTGGATCATTCAGGTAACAACACAGTATTAAGAACCAACCCTGTGTGTAAACTTTTGAACGGGTCATTTTTTAAAAATTCAACTGTTATTTTCTCTTGTGGACTGTAAATGTCTTTTATTTGAAATATCTTATTCAAGTCTGTACTAAATAAAAAATAGCATGCCTTTTGTAAGATCTCTCTTATTTTGGTAAAATAATTAACATTTTGCAGATTCTGCAAGATGTATGTAAACTTTTGACCTCAACTGTATATATATGTTGGCTTTATATCGGCCAAAATTATATATATTGGTTTTATATCACCCATTGGTCACTCTCTAGTCTAAGATATAGGCCTCATCCATCAAAAAATCAGTACTGTTTGACTACTAATCATCAGCTGATTTAGAGATCAAATATAGCATTAGGAAAGAGAGTGTGTTCAGCTCTGAGAAAATTTAGAGTTCATCACTTTTAATGAAGTGTGTTGAGCTCTAGAATGCATTGTCTACTACTGAATTTCATTTTTGGCAGTTGGCATGTCAGCTTGCTGATGAGAAATGCTCATCTCCAGTGGGCTATATCTGTGGACATGTGCGTTACATTATCAGTGTGGGATCTGGCTACTGGCTACTCATTTTTGGAAATCTACATATCTGGCTTCAACAACCAGATGCATTTACATTTACACTTATCCAGCTCCATCTGGAATGCATCTCGTGTATCTGCTGAAGTGGTTTGCATGATCGGACTACAGTCTGTCTCAAAGGCATTGTGGAGGGCGTTTACACCCGGACTTTCCACAATCAGATAGCTATCTATTCACTGAAAAAAAACATTAAGTGGCCAAGTGGGTCCCACTTTATATTAGGTGGCCTTAATTACTATGTACTTACATTTAAATTATTCATGTGATACAATGCAATTATTGTGTACATACATGTTTTTACATTGTACTTATTTTAAAAAATACCTGCATGTAATTACATCTGTACTTAATTTCAGTAATTACATCTATAATTACACTGTTGACCCATCCCTTACACCTTTACCTTTACCCTTACTGTTAAACCTACTCAGAGCACCAAACCTGTGCCTAACCTTACCTGTATCCCACCTCAGTAGCATATTATAAAGTGGCACCTGTTATTTAGGTTCTTCATGACAAGAGCAGAACTCTTTATGGTGTTAAATATAAATTTTTATATAAGTTTCCATAAGATATTCCATACCATGCTTTAAAAGTGCTATATAGAACCTTTAATAATAGTTTATTTCATTATTAAAAATATTACCCGCCCCTTATCTGTCTGGTCTTATAATACTTTATAGCCTGTATTATAGTGTTAAAACGGGGTTTTGCTTTAAAAAGCAAAAAAGGTGTGAACAAAGAACCCAACGCTTAAACACAAAGAACCATTTAAGCATGTAACAGTTCTTCAGGACCATATGGTTATAAATAGAACCGAATCTAAAAAAAAGCAATTTTACAGTAAATTTCCTAGCAATTGGGTTGGCACCCCTCAAGCTCTACCAGTGTGACATTAATTTCCTGTCTCCTTTCTGACTGTCTCTCTCTATAAAATACAAAAAAATAATAATAAAAAATGCTGGAGCATTCATGCTGATCTGTTGTTGACCTCGTTGAAGAGTGTCATTGATGTCCTGGTGGATTAAGTGCAGTGTTATGAATAAATAAAAGGAGAATGATAAAGGACAGAGAGATGCTCATTACGAACAACTAGACTGAAGTTTCAGCTTGGGCCACTGTGGGTCATTGTTCATCAAAAAAGTAATATCAATGCAATGCATGCTCAATGTAACCGTGACATGGGAGCATATGACCACTTGAAAAGACATGACAGGTTGATTACGGCCAAACTTCACAGATTTGATGAGATGAAATGTGTGTCTCATATTGAGGATGTCATTGGGTCATTTTCCAATCATTCCTGTAGACAACTTTGATGATGGGTTTCATGGTGACATGACATGAGCTGGACTATGAGAAGATGTTACATTGTCATGGCAAATGAGCCGTAAAACATCTTCTTTTGTTTATTGTTTATGATTAAGAGTCTAAATAAAGAACAGCTCCAGTATCTTTTTAGTTATTCTCTAATGCTTTTTGCTTTCCTGAGTTCAGCATGCAGACATGAATTTTAATGAGGGTGTTTGCTGACTTAGTATAACTTGTGAGTCTTAGAACTGAACTTTTATCTGTTCGGTTGCCCTGCTTTCATTATGAAACCGTACTGCTGATGACCTAAACATGAACCAAAGACAAAAAAGGAATCCTCTAGATCAAAAAACTGTCACATCCTACAAACTCAAAAGACTGCTTTCATTTTTTAAATGTTTCACTCTAATCTGTCCTTAGTTGATGTCCAATAAATTCAAATGCAAATTCAAATCCAAAAAAAAAAAAACTATTATTTGAATATTTCCCAAGCCTGAAGTAGTTAACTGTATGAGTTTTCAGTTCTAAAAGTTCACATTTTTAAACTAGCGCTGCACAATTATTTTGAATTCATTTATGAAGTATATAACCGAAATGTGTAAATCTTAGACTACATTATGAATGTTTTAGCTTTGCATCATGACATTGTTGGCTACTTGTTTTGTTAATGATGAAGCAACAACTGTATTGTCTGTCTGTCTTCTTTTTTTTTTTTTTTTTTTTTACCTTTGACCATATATACCTATCTGTCTATGATTTTTCCACAATCCTCTTGGTGTGGTTTAGCGATTGGTGTTAAGAATAAAATAGCATTTAAAAGAGACATTGAAAGATCAGTGCCACTAATGCTTTTGTATCTTAAAGGGAACAAGTTCGCACAACCATCATTTAACATGTATATTCAGTTTCAGTTAACTGAGTTTTTGTATGTTTTTTTTTTTTTTTTTTATTGCATTATCAGCATTGCTGAAATATAATAAGTTAAATGTCAGCTGAGATGTTTCTTTTTATTTCAGTGAATTATCGTCATGTGTTTCTGGGTCAGAGCGACTCAAAATAATGGAGCAGGTCACATTTCTTCCATCTACAGAAAAACTGTTTTGTATCTTCGAATGAAACTAGGTTTAGCAAGGCCACTGCATGTTTTCCAAAGATTTTTCTTTCTCAATATGCTTTATAATCTTTACTAGTTTCCACGGTGATGCTTTTACTTTGATTTTGCATATTGGTAGACAATTATTATTCCAAAAGGGAATTGACGTAGGCTTATAATCGCCTATTGTCACCTATTGAAACTCATCTTTTGTATTTAAAATTACACATTTAAATGTGTTTCTCCTGAAAATAATTTCTTCATGCCTTAAAATGGCTTGAATATAACTCTACACCATTGCCTCATTTAGTATACACTGAATTATGAATATGCAAATTAGTCCCCACCTCCACTCAATCATACCATCTTGAACCTGCTCCACTTTCCAGCTTACCAGCTGCAGTATTAAATGCTACACAGCTGCAAGTGGCAGTATTTAATTAATTCAGCCATATGTGTTTGAACCAGAAACTGATTCCAAAGAGGAAGAGTGAATTATACAGGGTGAGTCCATGTATCAGAATGGTAATGCATTCTATGTATCGCTCTGTACAGCGTCAGACACATAATGGTAATTGATATCATTAGCCTTTGGCTTTACTACATTATCAAACAGCTATTAAGGTATTGCTAATGTTACATAAACCATTTCAAACAGCTACCTTCTAAAAATCAACATCCTTTGGTAAAAATGGTTTGCTAATCATATGAAAACCCCATCCAGCAAGTTGACAGGATTGGTTACATGTCATATCTGTGACGGTAGGAAACCATATTTCAAACCACGTTTTTAAGTCTTTCGGTACACAACACTTTTAAGGAGAAAATGGTCAGCGGTGGTACTGACTGATGAATTTGCACATGGTTTGTCCTTAAGCACATCAAAAACAGCAGATAGACATATAAGCAATCTTAAAAACCTGATTTTCACCACAGGGAGTCTTTAATATTGGAGCAGCATAATTATTTTGATTTCCATTTAAACTTGTTTCTTTCATTGAAGTTTTCAAAATAAAAGAACAGACATGGGTCTTTATAGAGTGTGAGTACATACTTTCGACTGCTCATCCATATACCACAAATGCCAACACATTTTCACCGGTGTTTCCACAACTAAATAATAACTGGGATAAGTTATCATACAATACGTAACAAGTTTAATATTTTCAAATATTTAATTCTCATTACTCAGTAATTAATTATGCTGGGTTTTAGTTTTTTTTTTTCTAGAGTATACTCCATTGGATGGTGTTTTAAATTCGCTACACAAAATTTATCTTGCAAATGAACTATGAAAACGAGAATAATGTCATACAAGCTGCAATCCATTTCTTATTAGTTAAAATGAACAGAGACTATCTCAAATTTTTCTGTGGGTGCTCGAGCTCCACTTTTAGCCAATAAAAAATCATTCACCATATTATGTGTTCAGGTTTGCTGACATTACAGTAGTTTGGCTGACTTGTGGTAGAAGGAATAGAGTGGCTACATTTGCGAAGAAAAATATCTGCAATTGCATTAAAATTTTATTCACCTATCATTGTGGAACACCCACCTCCTGTATGTTAATCTGTACTGACCTACATATTTAGCAGAGGTATTTCACCCAAAGCCACTTGTAGAACTCTTAGTGCATTGACAGTCCCGCTGGGGTTAAGTGTCTTGCACTTTGGGTGGTAGAGTGGAAACTCAGCAGCCCTCACTGACTGCACTGATTTATAGTTATAGACTCTTACAGGGCTGCCTGTAGGTTTGTTGGGCCCTATGAGATCACAAAAATCATTGTATTTTGGATATTAAAAAATTATTTTAAATGGGGGACTTGTGGATGCATTAACACCATTTAGCTCAGGGTTCCTCAAATCTTGCTCTGGAGGGTCAATGCGCTGCAGAGTAACTCCAACCCTGATCAAGCTCAACTACCTGATTTTTTTAATGATCCTAAAGACATTGATTAGCATGCTTGATTAGGGTTAGAACTAAATTCTGGAGGAAAGCAGATCTTGTGGGCCAGGTTTGAGGATCCCTGGCTTAGATGTATGATAACAAACAGTGAACCACTCAGAAAACAGCTGAAACCCAGTTATAAAGAAGTTGCATAGCATAGTTGCATCAGTGAATTAGTTTTATATCACTCTTGTATTTGTTAACACTACTGGGTAAGTTAAGGGTTGGGTTTGGTGTAAGTCGACATGATACAGCATTAACCTTTTGGCAACACTTTCAATTCTCTTTTCAATTCTGAACCACCACAATATGTGCCTGAAGCTGCATAATAAAAGCACAGCAATACGTGCCCGTAATAAAAACGTGCCACGGTCACGTACAGTATTGTATGCATGTTTTAGCGCCACTCACTGGACATTTCACTTTGAAACTGCCAAGAAACATGCAGTAAGGTACATAATATCGGTTATGCAAAAACATCACCACAAGCATGTATTTCCAGTGAGCATGTTTTTTTTCTTCCTCTCTCTTTAAAGCAGATGTCTGACAGTGGCATGTACTTTCTTGTGTCTTTATTATTTATTATTTAGTAACTGCAAGAATTGGATATACATTTTAAAATTCAATGTAGAATTAATTGCTGTTATAAAATCTTGTACGTGCAGTAATTCACAGAATTATATAATGTCATTCGATTGTAACTGGTAATGTAACTGGAATTCTATTCTTTGATTTCTCTGTTATTTTTCAGTTATTTTTCACATTCTTTACATTTGTGCGTTTAGTAGACGCTTTTTCATTGCAATGCCATTTATTAGAAAGCTACATCAGGAAACAAGGTCATTTAATGATTATATGAAAAAGAAAATATTTATATGGAATATAAATAAGCACATTAATTAAAAAATTATATCTGTACTCATTTGCATATTCATAATCAGTTAAAATCTTTCTCAGAGAAAGGTAAATTAAATTCTAAAACCAGAAAAGAATAAAGAGCTCTGGAAAATTCTCTGATGTAATAACTGCTCCACCTCTTCATGAATCCTAATGAATAATTCTGTCTCTATTGTCTGTAATGCTCTCCTTCTTTCCTTAATTTATGTCCTGGTTATAATAGACAGTACATGTCTTTTCAAGACTCTCAGGTCTCATTATGAAAAGACCACTGAAGATTTTTAGCCTATGTTAGGGTTTTGTCCCTTGTACAGGGAAAATGAACAGACCCTGTGAGGCATAACATTTTCATTTCCACTTCTTACATTCTCATTCTTTATCCTAATTGCAGCAGATGATTCATCAGTTAAAATACTGTGCTTTTTCATTTGCTGCTGGCCCACTCATTATACAGACCTTCACTATCCCACTATTCCTGCATACTGAATGTACGAAAGAGCAAATATGGTTATTTTTAAGGAGCTGCTTGTACAGAGGTTATTACCACAGACTGGCTATGTGTATTCAGCCTTATGTGATCTATGTGCCCCTTTAAGGTATTTCTAAATGCGCTTGAGTAAGTCTGTCAATCACTGGAGCAAAGTGTTGTTAAGAATGACAGCTTGAGAGCAAGGTTAACGCAAAAACATATTGTGCCGAGGAGGAAGTGAGTCACCGCTGAGAACATAGTAAGTTTTTATTTCATGACTAAGCAGAAGAATCAAAGAAATGTTCTTCCATTCGGATACTCCTCTGAGCAGATGGCACTATATGTGCAGTTGCTGGGCAAAGATGACATTGGCAGATTTGCATCAGCTAGTATTAGTTCTGGGACCAACACTCCATCTGAAAGGCTACTATCATCCACGCAGGTCAGAGATTAATTACTTCCTGAAAAACTGATGATGAATCATCTGAACTGGATATACTGCCAAACCAAAAGACATTTATTAAAAATTTGTGGAGCAGTAAACAGTGAAAGAAGAGAATACTGCACTCTGAAGTTTCTTCAGTGAACTTAAGTTTGAGAAAAACTTTTCCAGGCAATTAGTTTAGGTTTGTACTGCACCATGACATAAAAACACATTCACTGAACACTGAACAAATAATGTTTTGCAGAATGAACTTGTGTGTTCACACCCTGCTGGAATTACTGTAATTATGAGAGTCTGACTTGTAAAAAAATGTTTACATCCTTATAGAACTTATTACAACTTGTAAACTCAAACTTAAAGGAGTAGTTCACCCAAAAATAAAAATTCTGTCATTAATTATGTTCATGTTGTTCCAAACTCGTAAGACCTTCGTTCATGTTCAGAACACAAATTAAGATATCTCTGATTCTCCCATAGACAGCAAGGGTACTACCATGTTCAAGGCTCAGAAAAGTACCAAGATGATCGACAAAGTAGTCCATATGACATCAGTGGTTCAACTGTAATTTTACAAAGCTACGAGAATATTTTTTTGTGCGCAAAGAAAACAAAAATAATTACTTTATTCCACATTTTTGTCTCTACTGTGTCAGTTGTGGCCACACGTTCATGAGAGTACCCTGACGTATGCATGTGGCGGCGCTTTCATACAGCTTGCATCTTTCTCCAAATGTAAACAAGGCACAACCAGAGATTTTCTTACTAGGGAGATGCGAGGGTCTGTATTAGTTACTATTGGAAAAAGCGTAACAGCTAACTTGGATCACGTGTCCCTTAATAACCAATCACATTAAAGCATTGATGTCATTGAATTTCAGTCAGAGTTGTGCGACACTCAATTGCTGTCTACGGATACCATAGGAATGAATGAGAAGTGCTGAACGAGAAAACTGCATTTTTTCGTGGTAAACTCTAAAAATAGTTCAATCCAAAAGTATTGTTTAGTGTAAACTTGTTGAAGATTAGCAGATAGGCTGTCAATTCATTAAATGATAAGTTGTTTCCTCTAAAACGCTGTTTATTCAGCATAGTGAAGCCTCTCTTCCATTGACATCCATTCAAAGAAAACAGCCTCTGGTCTACTTTCCTACGTACTGACAGACCAGAAGCGTTAGGCTTGCCATCTAGTGGCTTTGGCACAACACATGGTTTCAACATCATAACGCCAGATCTGGGTCAGCGCCGGCACCGCCACACGCATGCGTGGTAACGTACTTTTATGAACGGGCATCCACAACTGACACAGTAGAGACGAAAATGTGGAATAAAGTAGTTATTTTTGTTTTCTTTGCACACAAAAAGTTTCGTAGCTTCGTAAATTACATTTGAACCACTGATGTCACATGGACTACTTTGTTGATCATCTTGGTACTTTTCTGAGCCTTGAAGGTGGTAGTACCCTTGCTGCCGAAGATAAATGAAGGTCTTAGGTTTGGAACAACGTAAGGGTGAGTAATTAATGACAGAATTTTCATTTAACCCTTTAGGAACTCTGACTCGTACCACATGATGGATGTACCACCTCACTGTCACAGATTCATTTTGGTGTTGATAATGTTTCAATAGAAATGCATGTTTAGTTGTCATTACAGTAATTACAACATAGCATGACCGCAGCGTATATTCCTGGGTTAGATAATAACTAGCAATAGTGCATGTTAGCATGCTAAAGAGTTATTATTACATATCTCAATTAGTAGTAGTTGTAGTATTACATAACATTATGAATGTATGAAAGCTTTTTTAAGCCATGGGATTTTAAAAAAAAGGTACTATAATTGTGACTTTCTATCTCAGAATTGTACGTTTCTGAATTTATTCTCAGAATTGCAAGATGTAAAGCAAAAATTGTGAGAAATGAATGCAGGATTATATTTTTTTTATTCCAAGGTGGAAAATTATGGAAGCCTGTTTCCACCACTGAATAAAAAATAAAACAAGGTAATTGTGATAGGTAACTTTGCAAGGTAAATTTTTCTCGCAATTTTAAGTTTACATCTTGCAATTCTGACTTTTTTCTTAGAACTGTGAGATATAAACACACAATTGCAAGTTATAAAGTGAGAATTGCTAGATATAAAGTCAGAATTGTGGGATATAAACTCACAATTGTGAGAAAAAAATTCAGAATTTTGAGATTTAAACTCGTAATTCTGACTTTTTTTCTCGCAATTGCGACTTCATATCTCGCAATTCTGAATTTTTTTTTCCTCAGAATTATGAGATACAAACTCGCAATTGCGAGTTATAAAATCCACTTCTGAGGAGAAAAAAAGACTATGTTCACAGAATTGCGAGAATTTATATCTCACAATTCTGACTTACCTCGCAATTGCCAGTTTCTGTCACACAATTCCGACTTCATTTCTCAGAATTGTAAGTTTATATCACGCAATTCTGAGAAATAACTTTATAATAACTTTAAAATAACTTTATATCTCAGAATTCTGACTTCATAACTCACAATTACGAGTTTATATCACACAATTATGACTTCATTTCTCTTTATATCTCTCAATTCTGAGAAAAAAATGTAGAATCGCAAGTTTGTATCACGCAATTCTGAGAAAAAAAAGTCAGAATTGTGAGATAAGTCGCAATAACCTTTTTTAAAAACAGAAACAGAAAATAAAACAAAGCTGCCAGATAAAAAGAAAAAAGTTTGACTTTTGTCAAAGTCAGAGTTGATATCTTATGACAATTACTTTTTCTTTATCCCATGATGGTTACAAGCTTCCATAGGATGAGCAAGTAATAAAGACTGGTTTCAATACTGACATAGTAGAGTTACTGCACATTTACTGCAGAGTGAAGCAACATATATCATGGTTGTCATGTCCGCCCACAGCCTCAGCACAAGCACCACTCTTCAGCACAATGGTAACAACACATGCATAATAAAAACTCTTTTAAATCTCAATCATAACATTAATCACTAACTAGACTTTTATTTACTTTTTTATTTACAAAATGTTGCACATTTAAGTGGATTGAACATAATGAGACAAAGTGTTCAAGACTTTTGTGGGCTCATTAACTGGGTTTCAGAAACATTTCCTTAAATGGGCAAAACATCAGTGAAATCTCACTTGTTTTTAAAGAGATAGTTCACCCAAAAATAAAAATTCTGTCAGTAACTTTTCAAAGATATTAAGATATTTTTGATGAAATCCGAGAGCTTTCTGACCCTCCACAGACAGAATTGCAGCTGACACTTGCAAGGCCCAGAAAGGTAGTAAGGACGTTGTTAAAATAGTCACAGCAGTAAATAGAAAATAGTGACATCAGTAGTTCAACTGTAATGCTACAAGCTACGAGAATACTTTTTGTGTCAAAAGAAAACAAAATAACAGCTTTATTCAACACGTTCTTCTCTTCCATGTTTCTTCTTTTATTCTCTTCAATGTCATTACTACCTTTCTGTGCCTTGAATGCTGTAGTTGTGTTGCAGGGTCAGAAAGCTCTCGGATTTCATCAAAAATATTTTCATTTGTGTACTGAAGATGAACAAAGGTCTTACAGGTTTGGAACGACATGAGGGTGAGTAATTAATAACAGAATTTTCATTTTTGGGTAAATTATCACATTTAGTAAGAATCAAAAACAAACAAACAAATAAATAAACTGTCCCTAACTAGTTTCAATGCAATTCATCAAAAGTCACACTTGAAAAACAGTAACCACCAGCATATGCTGTTTTTTTCAACAGGGCTGGGCTCACCACCCCCCGGTGGTTGTAGGAAAACAGCAAACAGTGAGCAATATGCATTTAAAGTGGTAAATATAGAAGGAAAATGTACAAGTCATTTATATGTGCCAAACTTCCTGCTACCAGGTGGTGGCGCTATGACTATAACTGGATACTGGCATGTACATGTCTTCAGGCTAGCACTTTTATCAAACATATGAAGTTTGGTGCAGATTGAACATGGTATGTTTGAGTTAGTGCAAAGCATGACGTATCCTGTCGCCAACAGGTGGTGCTATGATTATAACTGAATATAGGCCTTTAAATGTCTTCAGGCCAGGACTCTCACCAAACATGTAAAGGCTGGTGCAGACTGGACATTGCATGTTTAAGTTAGTGTAAAACAAGTCATTTCCTGTTGCCAGCAGGTCGCGCTATGATTATAACAGAATATTGGCCCTTAGATGTGTTCAGGCCAGGCAGATTGGGCATTGTGTGATCGAGCTACAACACCTTCTATTCCCATGGCGAAACATCGAAGTTTGCCAGGCTGCCACAGACACACCCTTCAATGAAAACTCAAGATCTTCACAATTTAATGTCAGAAAGGGCTTTAGATTACACTGACCACATTTGGTGTTGATCTGTTCAAATCTCTAGGAAGAGTTTTTTTTAAATACCTCACCTGAAAATGGCAAAAACATTCAAAAAATTCTAAATAAAACACTTGCTGTTGGGTTTCAGACTTCGTAACAGGGGACTTGGTTCATGGAACCATCTGTGCTCTGGCCTCAATAAAAGATAAACTTGTGTTTAACTTTTTTTTTTTTTTTAATGTTCTAATTGTATTTAATATTCTCATTTTTACAAACTCTCAATATACTTTTTACTAGGGGTGTCAACAATAATCGATTCGGCGATGCATCGCAATGCGGGGCATGAACGATTCAGCATCGATGCGGCAAAGTGCCATAATCGATTATGTCACTGTTTATTTTCTGGCGGAAAATAAAGTTGTGAAGTTTCAAATACTTCCGGTTTCGGGGGAATAACAACAACAACAAGCAAGATGGCTGAGGCGAAGGGAGATGACTGCGATAGACGGGTTATTATTGCCTCATGACTGATAAAAAATTTGCCTTGTGTGCAGTAGAATTTTGATGGATCGCAATGCATCATAGAATCGAATTGAATCGAATCGTTACCTGGTGAATCATAATCGAATCGAATCGTGAGGGCAGTGCCAATGCACACCCCTACTTTTTACAGTAATTAGAACATTTTTAAAATGTTATTTTATGTTTGCGCTTTTGGATTATTTTCCATTTTATATAGATTTTGGGCCCAAATTACAGTATGTACTTACTGCAAGTGTAATTGTTAAAATTTTAAATTCATATCAGAATGTACTTTCACATTCAGTGCTATGATAGAATTCATCCTTGTTGATAGTATCCACCTTATTTTTCCCATAAGAGTGGATGCAGCCATTTGTAAATTTTTTGTCTCTAGCTTCCGGTCTCATCCACTTCCAGCTATTTTTAGCTGCACAAAAAGCTCGTTTTACTGCTTGATATTGCAAACTGGTGTGTCTTACCATATTATTTTAATGTATTATCTTAATTATGAATGCACTGGCTTGTAGTGCAAACTGTTTCACCATTTACTGCACTTCGATATTCTTCTCGTTATTTCCCTATGATGGATTATGAACCGGACGTCTAACACATTACCAGAAAACTGTTTACTTCCGCATTGAAAAATAAGGTGGATAGAACTACAGGACACAAAAGCTCAAAAAATGGCTGTCATTCTCAGTCTGACACATTCAAAATTATTTCTATAGAAATATGTAGAGAACTGTCTCCCAAGGTTAGAGAATCCTGCTATTTCTGCAGACTTTTAGATGCCCGACATGATTTTATGATCTTTCACACGTAAAAGGACAATTAGATTCAGCTGAAGTTAAAATGCTTAGAGATGGGTGTCAAGAACCCACACATAAAGTTTATAACTTTCACATAATCTGTCAAATCCTGTTATTCTCCACTGTAACATGCAATAAATAGAGATACCATGGGCCAGCTAATACTTCCTGCTTTCACAGAGGGGAAAAACACTGTCAAGTCAGCTCCCCAGGCTTATTATGTAAGGCCAAATCTGTTTTGTGTATTTGTTCCACTAAACTGACAACACGATTCTTCATGCCAACTCTGAATGTCACAAGAAAGACATAATTCATCATAACCATTGAACAAAGAGGAACTAAATAACACTTAAATGCCAGACAGCATCCATGCTGATGCAAAAGAGTCGTGTAAAACATTAACTGCCATCTGTAACAATCTCTGATTTTTGTCATTATATGGTATTCTATGTTACATAAAGAGCATTTTAAAGGGATAGTTCACCAAAAAATGAAAGTCATCATCATTTAGTCACCCTCAAGTTGCTCTAAATCTGTATGAGATTCTTTCTTCTGTTGAACACAAAAGAAGATATTTTGAAGAATGTCGGTAACCAAATAGCCATTGGCTTCCATAGTATGGGAAACATACTATGGAAATAAATGGCTACCAGCAATCGTTTGGTTACCATTCATTCAGGTTTGAAACAACATGAGGGCGAGTAAATGATGACAATTTTTGGGTGAACTATCCCTTTAAGTGCATGCGTGCTGAATTGTGCATTTTCCACATAATAAATGTTATATTGTCCTCCCTCTGTGCCTTTGAGATTTAGTCATGAACAGAATATGGTTTAATCAACCATCTCTCTTGATTCATGTGGCTCTGGAAATGTTTGCTTATGGTGCGTCAAGGTAATGAGACTCAGAAAAAGCAGAGAACTTATACAAGAGAGACAGTGAGAGTGACAGCTACATAGTGAGATAAGCTCAGGCAATCAGAACCATCAGCATGTTAAAAGCCCTTCTTCAATACTTCCTCATTTTCGAGAGTCGATTGGCCTAAAGTTAGCTGATCTCGACATATGGCTTCAGGGCTGCAGGATCAGAAGAGTGAGAATGACTGCAGGTACACAGAGACACTGCTCTCAAGTGGAGGAACAAGGTTAATGATCTTAATGAAAAGTTCTCTCAAGTAAAAGATGTGAAATGATGCCACTGATACCCCTTTTCATTCACACTACTATACTCCGTGACTTACAGGGGGAAAGTCCAGGGCTTATATAGCGCACCTGATTGGCCACAGGTGCTGACTCAATCAGCGCGATGGATGATGGGAGTAGTAGTCCGGGGTGCAATGCAACAGTCTGTGTGATATGACAGAGCGAGAGCGACCGAAGGTCACCGACCAGATTCATGACAGAGCTCCCCACCAAAGAGTGGCTTCCAGACGCTCCAACCCACCAACACTCCAGGGGAGCGGTGGGGCAGGGGCGAGACAGGGCGAGGGTTGGAGGGTCAGGTCCTTGCGGAGGACCAGGCGACTGAGGCAGGACCGGCAGGGCAGGAGCCCACCAGTGTAGAGCAGGCGGAGCTGGAGCCCACCAGGGCGGAACAGGCGGAGCTGGAGCCCACCAGGGTGGAGCAGGAGGCGCAGGGCCCTCCAGGGCAGAGCAGGAGGCACAGGGGCCCTCCAGGGCAGAGCAGGCACCCACGTCATGTACTGGGACCTGGGGAGAGCAGGGACAGAGGAGGCAGACAGAACAAGAAGAGAAGCAGAGAGTTCATGGATGAACGCTGCCTCCTTAGGTGGTTCTACAGCAAACGCTGACACCTCTGGAGGCATTGGCGCAGCTTCTCCAACAGGAAAGGCCTCTGGAGCTGACTCGTGGTCAGACGAGACCTCTGGAGCAGATTTGTGAACAGGCGAGACCTCTGGGGCAGACTTGTGATCAGACGAGACCTCTGGAGAAGACTTGTGAACAGGCATGACCTCTGGGGCAGACTTGTGAACCAACGAGACCTCTGGAGCGTAGTGTGCAGCCCATATACTCAGAATAGTGACCGCCATCACACTGGCAGACGTGTCGTGACGAGGCTCTGGGAGGTCGGACGAGACTTGACTCTGGACGATCAGACGTGACGTAACGAGACTCTGAACAGACAGAGGAGATGTGACTTGACTCTGGGCGGTCAGACGAGACATGATTTGACTGGAAGACCAGTCGGGATGTGACTTGACTCTGGAACAACAGCAACCCCTTGACTTGGCTCATGAAGATCAACTGTGACTTGACTATGCTCGTGGAGATCAGCAGTGGCCTGACCTGGTTCGTGGAGATCGGCTGTGACTTGACCTGGTTCATGGAGAACAGCTGAGGCTTGACTTGGCTCATGGAGACCAGCTGTGGCTTGACCTGGCTTGTGAAGATCAGTAGTGACTTGACCTGACACATGGAGATCAGCAGTGGCTTGACCTGGCTTGTGAAGATCAGTAGTGACTTGACTTGACACGTGAAGACCAGCGATAACTTGACTTGGTTCGTGAAGTTCGACTGTGACTTGACTTGGTTCATGGAGATCAGCTGTGACTTGACTTGGTTCGTGGAGACCAGCGATGACTTGACTTGATTCGTGGAGATCAGCGGTGGCTTGACTTGCCTCGTGAAGACCAGCGGTGACCTGACTTGACACGTGGAGACCAGCAGTGACTTGACTTGACACAGGAACCACAATTTTGACTTTACTTGGTTCAGGAACGGCAGCTTTGACCTTGCTTGACTCAGGAACGACTGCTGTGACTTTGTTTGACTCAGGAACGACAGCTCTGACTTGACTCGACACAGGAAACACAGCATTAACTTGACTTAACCTGGGAAACACAGCTGTAACTTGACTTGACACAGGAACTTGAATGGACTTGGAAACACAGCTGCAACTTGACTTGACTCAGGAAACACTTCTGCAACTTGACTTGACTCAGGAAACACAGCTGCAACTTGACTTGACTCAGGAAACACTTCTGCAACTTGACTTGGCTCTGATATGGCAGCAGTGACAGCCATTTTGTGCACTGGCTCCGCTGAACCGGCATTACATGAGCGTGCTGGATCCTGAAAGCTGCTGGATACTGTTGTGACGGAGTATTCTGTAACGTGGGGAGTGAGATGAGAGGCGAGCGGATCCATATGCAAGCCTTTATTTACAGGACGAGACAAAGACATGGTCAGGCAGGCAGAGTCAAACAATGGCAAACAGATATGTAGGGGCGAGAAACAAGAATAGTCCGTGAAGCAGGCGTGGGTCGATCCGAGGCAAACATAATCCAAAAGGGGCAAGGCAAGGGAATAATCCGTGAAACGAGCGAGAGTCCAGAAGGCAGGCGGCGAGACAGACATGACGAAAAGGCCAGGCGAGAAAGCTAAACACAGGGAACTAGGAACTCGGAAAACTCAGGAACTAGGGAACACGGGAACTCGGGAACTAGGAAACTTGGGAACTAGGGAATTACGCGAAACAACAATACAATAAACCACAATGATAACCACAATACTCTGTGACTTACAGAGGGAAAGTCCGGGGCTTATATAGCGCGCCTGATTGGCCACAGGTGCTAACTCAATCAGCGCGATGGATGATGGGAGTAGTAGTCTGGGGTGCAATGCAACAGTCTGTGTGATATGATAGAACAAGAGCGACATCTGGTGGTGAGCGGACCAAAGGTCACCGACCAGATTCATGACATATATATATATATATATATATATATATATACATATATATATATATATATATATATATACTGTATATATATTTTGTTTGTTTTGTTGTTTTTTTTGTTTTGTTTTTTGTTTGTTTGTTTGTTTGTTTTTTTCATGTCCAAAGTACAGAAGCCCATTTCAAAAACAGAATCAGAATAAGCTTTTATTCGACTAGTGTGCACAAACGTCTAAGAAATGAAGACAGAATTGAGAGATATAAACTCGCAATTGTAAGAAAATAGTCTCTTTTTTTTCATATTGCACAATTGTGAGTTTATATCTCACAATTCTCAGAATTGTGAGATATAAATGCAAAACTGCGAGAAAAACTGCGAGTGTTTTATTTAGTGGTGGAAATGGGCTTCCATATTTATGCTTACCAAGGCTGCATTTATTTGATCAAAAAAAAGTAAAAACAGTAATATTGTGAATTATTATTATAATTTAAATGCATTATTTTAATATATTTTCAAATGCAATTTATTCTTGTGATGGCAAAGCTGAATTTTCAGCATCATTACTCCAGTCTTCAGTGTCACATGACCCTGCAGAAATCATTGTAGTTTGATGATTTGCTGCTCAGGAAACATTTCTTATTATCAATGTTTAAAACAGTTGTGCTGCTTAATTTTAATATAATAATCGTGACCATCATTCATAAGTTTTGGATAAGAAGCATTCTTTTTAATTTTCTGTTCATCAAAGACACCTGAATAATATTATCATGATTTACACAAAAATATTAAGCATATTTCCAACACTGATAATAATATTATAACCATTATTAATAATTGAGCACCAATAATAAGGAAAACATACAGGAGGAAAAATACATTTCTAAATTTATTGAAGATAACTGAGGGACTCCTATACAACTATTACAGAACGTTCAAAAACTCACTGATGCTCCAGAAGGAAAAACCATGCATTAAGAGCCAGGGGTGTGATCTTGTGAACAGAATGCAATGGATTTCCTTCTGAAGCATCAGTGAGCGTTTGAACCTTCTGTAACAGTTGCATATGAGTCCCTCAGTTGTCCTCAGTGTGAAAGGATGGATCTCAAAATCATATAGCCATTGTTGGAAAGGGTTCAAATACACAAAAATGCATCTGAACTCTTCATATCTTATTCAGGTCAGTTCTAAATTAATTTAAAAAAAAAAAAAAAAAAACATGCATTTTGTATGATCCCTCTTATTTTGGTAAAATAATTAACATTTTGCAGATTCTGCAAGGTGTATGTAAACTTTTGACCTCAACTGTATATATATTGGCTTTATATTGGCCAAAATTATATATATTGGTTTTATATCGACCATTGGTCACTCAGTCTAGTCTCTAGTAAACCTTTGACCTTAAATGTAGAATAAATGCAGACTTAGTGAGCACAAAAGACTTACTTTGAAAAGATTTAAAATGTGAATTATTCTAACTTTTATTTAACTTTTAACAGGTAGTGTGTGTGTGTGGACCAAATGTCCCCACAAGGATAGTAATATACTGTATAAATGTTGACCTTGTGGGGACATTCTTGAGGGCCCCAATGAGGAAACAGGCTTATAAATCATGCAGAATGAATTTTTTTGACTTGTCTCCTGTGAGGGCTAGGTTTAGGTGTAGGGTGATAGAAAATACAGTTTGTATCGTATAAAAACCATTACGCCTATGGAATGTCCCCATAAAACATGGAAACACAACGTGTGTGTGTGTGTGTGTGTGTGTGTGTGTGATGTTTAGTGTAAAACCTGTAAAACCAGTTGAGTCTCTCACACTCTCTCTCTTTCTTGTTCTCTCTCTCTAAAGTATATATACTGTACATACACACAATTTTTTGTAAAAATTAAGCGGCATCTTTTTTTTGTTTTCTCCTCAAAGTGTACCAGTCTGCTTCATGTAAAATCACCAATATTTTCTTTAACAGGATCATGTCCACAAACACCTCCAGTTATGCGTACATTTTTATAACTTCCTTCTCCTCTCATGAGGGTGTCATATTTGAGCAAGAGAAAACAAGTTCTGTTATTGACAGACAAAGTATGTGAACTTTGCCGGAGTTGCACTGACTCAGTCACATGCAAGGTGAGTTTAATATCGGTCCCACTTTATATTAGCATCTTTAAATACTAAGTATTAACTTCAAAAACATTGGATGGTTTGGTACGCTTTCCTTGTGTTCATGTTGTGTTGCAAAACACTTTTTTTGCTATTGAGGTGGGATACAGTTAAGGTTAGGAACATGGTCATGTTTAGGTTTGTTCTTGTGAAGGTTCAACTCTGTCATTTCTATCTGCTCAGTTGCAGGATGTCTCTGACAGTGTCTCAGGGTGAGGGGGTGACAGTGATCACTATCACCTCAAACCCCAACAGCAACTGTCCAATGCTGTGCCAGATCCTGGGCTCTCAGTGCAGTCCAATGTGTGCCATGTCACAGCACGTAAAAGTGAAGATGATGGACTTTTATACGGCACTTGGGGTGAGACACGGAAACAGACATTACAACAAAAGGCTAAAAATAAACTACATGACTTTTGCCTACTTTTTTTCCCTACAATTTTATAAAGTTGAAGAATATCTAATATATTTGTTAATTTGAGCCTTTTATAGAATACATTATGTTTTCATTTGTCTTGCATCTTCTAGGAACAAGTCACATATTCCTAAATTTGTTGTGTTGAAGTATAGTTGTGTATGAATCATTTTTTAAAAATGAAAGTATAAAAAGTTACACAAGTTTAAATTTACTGTAAAGAAAATGTACTACTAAACAAATTTTTAAATACATATATAATAAATATTTTACAAAATAGTTTTTTGTTTGTTTGTTTGTTTGTTTTAATTGCTGTAAAATTAAATCCATATGTCTAAATAAGTTATGTTCTAAATTTGAAGTTGATATAAAAAATTACGGTTTCTATTTAGTTTTGTTTAGGCGTTATACTAAAAATAGCCACCGGGTGACACCCGAATGCCACGTTTTTTTTTTTTGTTTGTTTGTTTGTTTGTTTGTTTTAAATAGCCCGGTGGCTATTTTTAGTATTTCTCTCAATATTACTTCTATCACAAAATAGCTACGTATGAAATCTCAAGACTCAGACCTTTCTAATGATGTATTTTGTCAAGATTAATTTTAAGCTTAATTTCTAAATGATATCTGATTTATTATTATGATTATTATTATTATTATTTACAAAGGCAACATGACAGTGAAGGGGTTCAAATCTTTTTGAATTTGAAAAGTCATGTCATGTGCAACCTTAACCCTTTTTTAAATGATGATTAATTGATTGAAATGTTTTAATAAAACAAATGTAAATGCCAAGTTCTGTCATTAAACTCTAGATGGCTGATGGATTGTTAATGCAAACTGATGACATTCACAGTGTTAAACTACTTGGCACAAGCTGATTGGTTCATGTTGTATATGCAGCCAATAAGCTTGCTGCTTTTCATTTAAATGGATGGTTAGCATTCACTAGAGCATTGCACAGCAAAAAACACTCTAAACTCTAAAAAACCTTGGAAATGTCATCATGGAACTTGTTCTTTTTATAAGTTGGACAATCTGACACCGTCTGCTTTCACTGTTAAAAAAGAGCAGCTTGAATGTTCTGATAAATATCTTTTTTGCGCTCTCAAAAGAAAAAAGTCGCAGGTTTTAAACAAATAATTTAAGCCATAGGCACACTTGAATTTTGTGGTTGTACTATTGTTGAATGTAATGCAATAAAATGTAAGATTGTACATTTTGAGATTCATCACAGTACAGTGGTGTATAAGTGGTGGTAATAAGTGGTTTATAAAATTTGTTCTCTTCTTCCATAGATTGTGCAGATTATAATAGGAGTCCTCAATATTGTGGCAGGGATTTTAGTTGTGAGGGCTGGTGCTCCATTCTGGCTTGGTGGTGTGGTAAGTATTATACCTCTGATTCTGATTATTCTTGTGTTTCTAAATTGTTGCAAAATCAGTCCATTAACAAAGTTAATGAGAATTAATAATCAGAGTACTATTAACATCGATATGTTGCGAAATGCAATGAAAAATCGAAATTCAGTCCAGTGGAATGGTGAGACGTCATTGGTGAGGTGATGTAAGAGCGCATCCGACACAAACAGCATTAGCTTCTATGTCTTCAGCAAGTGCTTTTTGTATGTCAGTCTAAAATATCTGTTGTTTCTCACAACAATATATGGAGAGCAAAGAAAAACAGGCAGCACTTTAGACTGTGTGATCTTTCTGCCCCTGCTAAACATTATTGGTGGGGATACACACAATCGTTGTGTTGTTTGTTTGGGTTAGCTTCTGATAGGTCAAAGCAAGTCACTCACAGGGATGCAGAAAGTATGGCAGGGCCACACAGTGTCTCGTTTCCTACATAACCTAGAGTTGTTTCCCTTCTAGGGAACTTGCTCTATGTTGGAATGCTTTGGGAATGACAATACCCACTATGCCATGCTGACAATTGCTTAGTCTCGCTTAGCCAGACTTTCAGACTGATGGCAGAAGATCTGGGAACTTTGAATGCTTTGAATGGCCAAGGCCTGCCCAAGATGACTGACGGGTACAGCAACCAATCATGTTTGGCGTCACAGCATTTTTGTTTCCAGGTGGAACGTTAAAGAACGCGACACACACATCTCCCGGAAATCCTTTTACCAGGACTACTAGAAATTGACGAATCCCGTCCCACAGGACTCTTTCCAGAACTTCCAGGAGCAGAGCCATCAGGAAAAGGCAGATGCAGCCTCAACCACATCTGTACCATGGTATCCAGTCTGAGAGGAGCTGGATACATGAGGGAGAACCAGAGTGGATAGTGTGTTGTCTCTTGAGATGCACACAGATACACCGCTTGCTCCACCCCGGGCTTCAGCTCCTGCCTCAGCAGGATGTCTGCTCATAATTGCTTCCCAGCCCTTGAGAGGTTCATCCGTCATAAGCATTAGCGACAACAAACAGTTCCCAACAGAATGACAGGAACCAAGTCTTCTTTTAAATGACTAAGGCATGCAGGCATCGCTGCATGACCTTGATCATGCAAAATAGGTTGCTCCTTGGGGAAAACCTCTTGGTGCTGAGCCACCACTCCAAAGGTCTCATGTACAGAAGGTCAAAAGGCTGAGGCAATGCAAGATCCAAGTTATCAATTCTATATTGCATGAGGCTTTCTTCCCTTTAGGAGCCGCCATACTTCTCCTGGTCCAGATCCCTAGAGCAGAGCTAAACATTTCAGATACACGTCAGGACATTTTATGAATGAACACAGCCAGTCCCCTCAAGCTGACTGTGCAAACTCTACTCCCAAACAAACCACACATAAATCACAAGTATCCGCACTCATGATGTAGTGAGGGCAGGGAAAAACACACAATCTAAAATGCAGCTTGCTTATATGAGTCCTCAATCTCTTTTATTTCAGTGCTAACAACATCAGTGTCCACAAGGAAGATAGCTGCAGCCTCAGGCTCTCACTCGGGGGGGAAGAAACCACAGAGTGGGCTTCCAGACCCTGAGAGAGAGTTCTAGATCCAGGAGGGGAAAGTAGAAAAAGAAGAAAGGCTGAGGCCCGTCTTCAACCCCTCCGCTAGATCCATTTGCAATCCTCACAGTCTCAATCTGCAAGGAGCAAAAGCAATCGCAGCGGGAGAGCTGACCATGCGTGCTCCGCTCCACTCCCAAACAAACAACACAATGAACGTGTATTCCCACCTATAATGTTTAGCACGGACAGAAAGAACACACAGCCTGAAGTGGTGCCTGTTTTTCCTTGCTTGTCATATATTGTTACATGGTATATATATATATTGTTATATTGTACACATCTCCATATATACAGATATTTCAGACTGACACACACAGAGTGCTTGCTAAAGACACAGAAGCTAATGTTGTTTGTTTCAGATGTGCTTATAAGCTACTGGTCTCTACATCACACCCCCTTTGACATGTTGCCATTCTATTGGACCGATTTCACATGTGCTTTGGTACTTGGTCATGCAAAGGCTTTCCCAAAGTGTCAGCTGGTTTTCAATACCCAAATTAAACTTTGTCTGAGCTTGTTCTGATGTACAAATTTAAAGCATTTCTTCGCATTTCCTTTTAGTTCCTTGTAGTTGGTATGATGTCTATTGTTGCAGCTCGGTTTCCCAGTTCTTCTCTGGTAAGTATTTAACAGTCACATACACTAGTTTACATTGTTTGGTTTGTTTTTTTGTTTTTTTTGGATGCCATCTCATTGTGCTTTATGTATTACAGCTGGGCATCACTGATAAACTAAACACACTCAGTGCTATTCTGGCTGTGATAGACCTTTTACTATATTCACTATATTTATGTGACTTGATGAGTGAAGTTGTGTCATATAAGGTAATTATTCTTTATTTCCTTAAATGTAAAATGCATTATATATATATATATATATATATATATATATATATATATATGTGTCTGCCAAAAAAATTATATATATTATATATATATATATATATATATATATATATTATATATATATATCTCCTGTTAAAATGTAAAATAGTATAGAACTCTTTTTTTTTTTTTATTTGGCGTTTATCGCGTTTTGGAAAAGAGCTCTTCATTTATATGTATATGTGTCTGCATTCAAATGAGGTTTTTGGTGTGTGGAAGCACTGGTTAAGGGGTTAAAATAAATCAAATAATTTCATGCATGAGAGGTCAGTTGACATTTACAAGGTTGTTTATTGTTTTGTATATAGCCTTGCGTTAACTTTTTGTTTAACTTTCACTCTCTTGCATTAAATCATACTGGGATGTTTGCTAAAATTGTTGGATATGATACAGCCCCTCACAGAACGGTTTCCACCAGCTGCCAGAGATACCCAAGAAAAGCAGGTAAAAGATCCGTACTTGTTATCTGTGATCCTTTGTATAGAAATTTGCTGTCAAATTACTATTCCATGGCATACTGATCTTTCCCATTTCTAGATGATCCGTGAAGCATTGTTTGTCACTATGACCATCTTTTCAACCCTTCAGCTCTGTGTGGCCATCAGTTTCTCTATCTTGACTTTAAAAGAGTTGTTCAAAATGAATGTAAGTGCAAAAGTGCAGTATTACGAGCACAAGTACAACAGACAAACTACAGTGATCATGGTGATTTCAGAAAGTTGATCAGCACTAACACTTCTGTTTGGTTTTGCAGTCTGTGGAGGACCCTCAACGTTACAAGCCACTGAAAGAGGTCACTGTCAGTCATGTATGCTAGAAAGACAAAAAAAGAAAGAAAGAAATATACATTGTTAATTTAACTAGCATTGTTACATGTTTATTCTTGCTGTTAATTATCTTTTTGTTTTTTTCACTTTAAACTTTTGTACTTTGGAGCTGCTTTTTAAAACTGATGACTAGAAAAAAAAGGATTTTTAAATTTTTAAATAACACCAAGATTAAAATCATTACATGTTCAGTTTGTTTAAAATCTCTGCCTTCATGTCTCATAATTGGCCTTGGACATAGCTTCTTTTCAGTGGTGTATAAAGTACCTGAAAGCTACACTTAAGTAAAAGTCTTAAAGTATGTGATATTTATTGTACTTAAGTACATAAAGTATTTTTTAAAAGTATTGAAAGTAAAAGTAGTTTCATATATATATATATATATATATATATATATATATATATATATATATATATATATATATATATATATATATGAAATGTTTATACACAGCTTGAGTAGCAAGATTGTGTTCAGTTTTAACTCTTTCTTACATTTTGTGTTTTTGGCTAAGTATAAGAAGCACTACATCTGGTACTTACAGTAGTGTCTTTTATTCCAACATAAGAAAACATTTAGACAATTTAAGCATTTAGATGTATTTACACAGTTTACACAGTTGAATGTATCTCAGAGGGGACATGCATTTAAACTGCAGTTACATATGCATAAATAGGCCTAATGTTTTGTCTTTAACATAAAAAGTTCAATACTGATATTTGAAATAATTTAAAACATGAAAAAATCAGTAAAAATGTGAAATTAAAACCGCCAGTAGGTGGCAGCTAGTGACTGTTAATGAGTGAGACATTGAGATTAAATTGAGATTCATTCAAACGGCTTTCTGAAACAAAGCATTTGACTGCGTAATGAGTGAATCACTGAATCATTTTTTTCAACCGATTCGTTCAAAAAGCTGATTCATTCAATAAGTCAACAGCGTCCATTGCTCAGAGCTATTGTCGTTGGCAAAACTGAGCAAAAACAAGCAATAGCAAGTCACTTATTGCTCTACTGAACTTGTATAAAATGATTATTAAATGTTTTGTATGATAATATCTGCTGAAAAACGGTACTCAGTTAACTATATTAATTTTAATAATTATAAAAAGCATACAGAGAAGCATTTTTGCTGTCTACAATTTAGAAAGCCTGGAATTTTTAGATATAATAAATAAACATGCGTGCACTCTGTGTGTGATTTGGTGATATAGCCTACTTGATAATGTCAGGTCGCACATCATTACAACACTTACCATATTATTGCAGAAGATATACTGTATATCGCTCACCCCAGACTCGACTTAAGTGGAAAATGAATCATCCGCGGTTGTGCGCGCACTTGTCTGCACATGAGCAAAGGAGTCTTGAAAGCGCTAGACCACTGATTCGTCACACCTGCTTTCCTGCAGTCCGTATTCTTCGGACTTGACTATTTTGTAGTAAGTAACGAATATGCTTCGGGGAAATGTATCAGATTAAAAGTATACATTTTAATTAACAAATGTAGTCGAGTAAAAGTAAAAGTTGGCTGAAATATAAAAAAAGTGAAGTACAGATACTCCCAAAAAATACTTAAGTACTGTAACGAAGTATTATTATTTCGTTACATTACACCACTGCTTCTTTTGGAAGCCTTAGTCTTAGATGCAGTGGGTTGCTTGCAGACTGTTTATTGACTGCTTACTGCATAATGGGCAAGTAAGTAAGTAAGTAAGTGACTAAGTAAATAAATATGTTTCAAATATCAACATTTTTGATCAGTTTGGAATAATTATTATTTTTTTCTTTTCATGTTTTTGAAAGAAGCTTCTCATGCTAACCATTTGTTTGATCAAAAATACAGTAAAAACTAAAAATATTATCTTTTTAAATAACATTTTTCTTTTTGAATGAATATTAGTAATTTATTACTGTGATGCAAAGCTGAATCTTCAGCAGCCATGATCCTTCAGAAATCATTCTTATATTCTAATTTGCTGCTCAAGAAACATTTCTTATATATATATATATATATATATATATATATATATATATTATTCAACTAAAGTAATGGCTGCTGAAAATTCAGCATCACAGGAATAAATTACATTTTCTAACATATTCTAATAGAATAAATGCAGCCTTAGTGAGCATAAAAGAACTCTTTAAACACATTAAAAATGTTAATTATTCCAACTTTTTTGTTTGACATCAAATAACTTTCTACCGGTAGTCATCTTTTAAGCACTTTTGTGCTGTGAATTGTGATTCTTTGTAGAATATGAGAGAGTCTATCATTTTCAATACAGCTAACCTCCGGCCACTTCATGTCATCTACCCACTCATTAAACTATGCTAGTCAAATCACTGTAAAAAGCAACACTCTAAAATGATTAAACTGTTGAGCCATGTGCTTTTTAAAACCTTTTTCACAGGTTTAACATTATATTATCGGCTCAGGAAATATGTTGATTTGACTTGAAACCCAGGAGACTGGAAATATAAAGCATTGTTCTGGAATGAGACTTCTGCGTTCAAGAAAAAGTGGATTGCGTCACTGTGAAAAATCCCTTTTGGAACCGTTTTTTAATAGGTCTTGGTGCTGTCATGACTTGATTTTCAATTTTAAACCTCCAATAACAGTTTAGACTTGGTTTTTCTTTCTTTTTCTACACTCTGTCTGTATAATGTATATGCATAAACACTTTTTTCATTCAAAGTCATCAGTTTCCTCTATTTTATATTTTCAAGGTGTACTAAGCTGCTTCATGTCCACAAATGCCTGCAGTCATACACTTTTTGGAACTTCCTTCTCCTCCCATGACATGTCATTGTCGAGAAACAAAAAACCAGTTGACTGACAAAGCGTGTGACTGTAACTGACTCGATCACTCGATCAAACTGACTCTCTTTCGCATGCAATCTGTAAAACTTGTTAGAACTTATTTTTTGCAATGTGCAGGTAAATTTTTCACACTGAACTTTTCCTTTTTCACACTGAACTTTTCCATTGTAAGAAGCAACACTCCCATGACGTGTCACTGTAAAAAGCAACACTCTAAAATGATTAAACTGTTGAGCCATGTGCTTTTTAAAACCTTTTTCATAGGTTTAACATTATATTATCAGCTCAGGAAATATGTTGATTTGACTTGAAACCCTGGAAACTGGAAATATAAAGCATTGTTCTGGAATGAGTCTCGAATGAGACTTCTGCGTTCAAGAAAAAGTGGATTGCATCACTGTGAAAAATTCCTTTTGGAACCGTTTTTTAATAGGTCTTGGTGCTGTCATGACTTGATTTTCAATTTTAAACCTGCAATACCAGTTTAGACTTGTTTTTTCTTTCTTTTTCTACACTCTGTCTGTATAATGTATATGCATAAACACTTTTTTTATTCAAAGTCATCAGTTTCCTCTATTTTATATTTTCAAAGTGTACTAAGCTGTTTCATGTCCACAAACTCAGTGTAATTAAACTATATAATAGGCTTAGTTTTCATACACTTTATAAATGTAAATCTTAACCGTAAAAAAAAAAAGCGAACACTATGTACAGCTACCTACTGTAATTAAGTGATATATTTATGAATTCCACTCACTTAACTGTAGGAGGCTTCAAAGTCTTTAAAAAATCTGAATAGCTCATCATTATGCAGCTTTAGGTTTTATAGCCTGACCATCCACTTTCACTGTGTGGAAAAGAGCAGCTTGAACATTATGCTAAATGTCTATGCTAAAAACAATTCCAGATTTTAGACACAAATGAACTAAGCCAAAGACATTTGAATTTGAGACATTGCAATGAATGGAATATAATGTCACCACAATACAAAGTGGTCGTCTATAAATTACATTGTTCTCATTACATAGATTGTGCAGCTTATAGTAGGACTTCTCAATAGACCTTTTCGCTAGATGTAAACATACTGGTCCCGATACACTTCCTGTTTCTTTTTTTTTAACTTCACACAAACATCACAAAAAAATACAACCAACATAACATTTGACTGGATGAAAATGTTACATTAGCACCTTTAAGATGTATTTGTATATGTGAATTTAAAAAAAAATAAAAAACAAAAAAACAGGAAGTGCTTCTGGACCAGTGTTATTTACATCTAGTGAAATGGTCTATACTGTGACAGGGATTTTATGTCCTAACGTTTTGCTGCCCGATGCTCCATTCTGGCTTGGTGGTGTGGTAAGAACTATACCTCATTCTGATTATTCTTGTGTTTCTAAACTGGTTTAGAATGAGTGACTCCATTCACAATGTATTGATAACACAAAGTTAACATTTTTAAGAGTGCCATTTAAGGATAGGAAGGTTTCATTACGGTAATTAAACTTAGTTTGAACTTGTTTTGATGTACAAATGTAAAGCATTACTTTACGTTTCCTTTTAGTTTCTTGTAGTTGGAATGGTGACTGTTGTTGCAGTTCGGTTTCCCAATTCTTGTCTTGTAAGTCTTTAGCAGTCACATACAGTAGTTTACATTCAGACATTTCTGGTTTGGTGAGGGTTTTTTTTTTTTTTTTTAACATGCCATTTTAGTGTGTTTTGTGTTTTACAGCTGCTCATTGCTGTGGTGCTGAATAATGTTAGCACTGTTCTGGCTGTGATAGGCTTTGCAATATATCCATGTGACTTGAGCACAGTTTCTTCTTATCAGGTAAGGTAATGGTAATTTGGTTATTCTGGTTATTCTTTACTTTCTTTAAAAGGTTTAGGATACAGGTGTCAAATTGGTCTTTGAGTAATATATTTTAGTAATTGAGACACTTGTCAAATCATTTCAGTTGATTTTTCATACAGAAACATCAATGTGTTATATGTAAGATGTAATATATGTTATGACCCATCAGTATATGATAGTTTCACATCTTCAGCATATAAACCAGGGGTGCCCAATTCTGTTCCCCTGCGGTTCCAACCCTGATCAAACACACCTGTCTGTTTATCAATGGCTTCTAAAGATCTTAATTACCTGGTTCAGTTGTGTTTGATCAGGGTTGGAGCTGAACTTTGCAGGGAGGTAGATCTCCAGGAACACGATTAGGCACCCCTGATATAAACCTTTGTTTTTTTTTTTTAAGTTAAGATGCCATTTTGAATTTAACATGGATGAAAATGAAGCTGTGAGAGATATACTTACCATATTTACAATGACACACATTGGATAAAGGCCCTAGACAGGGCCTGATTTATGCAGAGGCATTCTAGGCACGTGCCTATGCATGCCAGGAGGCGTCCAATTACAATCAAGAGAAGCAATTATTTATTATATGGGCTACCTACAACAGCCAAAATAACCAAAGCCCAAAAATACATTTACTAAGCAAATAAATATAACAAACAATAGGATAAAACTATGTTTTCCCTATAAAATTTCTTTTTATTATCTACGAAAAGCATATTTTCTTTCTCCCATTCTCTTTCATATAATTGCACTCACATACAGTATAGACACACAGTCATGAGCACAGGTGGACACGTGCACGTGCATCAGTAAAATTATTTTGCAACTGAAAAGCTAAATAAATCTTCTCAGTCACAAGGTAGTAACTTCACTGTTTTTGAAGAAGTTAAACCTACAGATTTGCTATGGGTAAAAACGATACTGTCGAAAAATGAAAGATGAACATACTACAGGGATACACTAGGCATCATACACACTTAATCTCTCTCTCTCTCTCTCTGTCTTTCTGCAATAACCGCATTAGTCTGCAGACTGTTTATTAAAGGCCCAAGCCTCCGCAACTAGCACTAAAATAAAATTATGTTTTGAAATCAGAATCAGGATTGTGCGATAGAGAACACTGTAACAGGTTCCATTAATTATTATTAATTTTTGTTTGCTGTTTTGGGGTGGAAACACTACAGTATATTAATAGATAAGGGGGCCCCAAACATGTCTTTTGTCAAAGTCGTAATAAGGGCATGTTTTTGTCTCCTGAAAGATTATGTCAGCTGAACAATCGTATGTTGTTAAACAACAATACAGTCGATTGAGCGCACTGTACTTATATCCCTCACAGCCTCGTTTTCATTCCTGTCAAAAACTGAATGTGACTCAACCCTATAGTTTAGAAACCGGGCATACAGTGTGCAATTCACATCTGATTTTGACCTGATTTCTGAGTCATATGGCTCTTTTTTTGAGTCTGCCTGAATTTCAGCTTTGTCATGTGTCATTTATCATGCGGTGTACAGGGGGTAACGAGAGGCGAGCAGCCTCTCCGGACCTGGATGGTTGGATGAATTTCTGACATGTCAGAAAATTTGAGAGTATTGCACATTTGAAGTAGAGCTACAAACCACATGCCCTAAATCTAGTTTTTTTTTTCCTTTCACTGCTCCTGTGTAAAATGGATGAGTGTGATGGAGGCTACACAGTTCTGTATTCAGGAGGTCCCATGTGTTTATTTCACATGTATATTGTGAGCAGTTAAGTTACAGCTCACTGATCAGGCTGTATAGTGTGAGTACATAAATTGTGATCTTATACATGGCATGCGATTTACTTACAGTATTTTATATTTCGGTATTTTAAAAAAAGAACAAAAATATTGCTGAGAGTGCGCAGTGTATGCACGTCTTAAGGTCTATACCAGTGCACTGTATAGCACCCATGTCCAGACCTATGTAACCTCCATGTGTGGCTCCTGGACAGGGCACAGAAGACTTAAGCGGTCTGTCACAGGCAGTGATAGTCACTATCACAAAGGCCATGAGCCCCCTCTACCTGGCAGGCTTATCCCCTGAAGTGGAGTTTGTTCACTGAGTGGTGTTCTTCTTGCCGAAAAGACCCCCAGAGATGCGTGATTAGCACTGTGCTTTCCTTTCTGCAAGAAAGGGTTAGAGTGAAGGCTGTCCTGTTATACCTTGAAAGTGTATGTTGCCACTATTGCACCACATAATGATACAGTGGACAGCAAGTCCCTGGAACAGCACGACCTGATCATCAAGGATTCAATTTTATCGCTCCTAACAAGTCACTCTTGAAGTCGGGAGTTTGTAGAGGATGAATAAATAAAACCAGTGTTTTAGAGGGTGCCCTTGCCCCATTAATGTAAATGGGCATCCGTATTCTCAACTGTTCTGACAAGTGGCTGATATCAGATCTCTCATGAGATCTGTTGTGTGTGCACAGGGATCTGGTGCTCAGGCATCTCAGCCATCTCAGCTTTAGGTCAACTGAGCTTCTCTATTCTCGGTATGGATTTGGACTCAGTCAACATGATGGCACGTCTCACAAATCAGCAGTGCTGAACTGCCTGAATTCATTCAGGGGCAGAAAAGTGGATACACTGAAGCAATTTGAGGGCAGTTGTGGCCTAATGGTTAGAGAGTTGGGCTTGTAACCCAAAGGTCGCCGTTTTGATTCCCACACTGGCAGGAATTGAAGGTGGGGATTGTGAGCGCTCTTTCCACTTTTTCCATCTTCAATACCATGAGTGTGTGTGTGCACTTGTGATAGATCACCATACTTGACAATACGTCATGACTGACAATTTCAGAGGCTTCGGAGGCTTATGGTATCTGCAGCCATGGTAACATCGCTCAAATTGATGCATATGAAACTGCGTGGAGGTGGGCACACATAGCATGACTATCACGCTGGTCTGATGCCGTCCATTCAACCCTTGGTCAGACCTTGCTTTTTTATGGGCAGGAGTTTGAACAAGTGTCTAGGGAACGTTGTATCACACGCAGTGTTACACGCAGTATCAGGCTCCTGGACAATAAATCAACACTGTGCAAGGTCAGGGAGGATGAGTCCCTCTTGGTGGATTCCCCTGAGGAAGGACCTCTGCACTGTATGGCACCCATGTCCAGACCTATGGAATCTCCATGTGTGGCTCCTGGACAGGAAACGAAAGACTTAAGTGGTCCTTCACAGGCAGTGATTACCAGTATCACTTAAGCCAGAGCCCCTTCTACCAGGCAGGCTTATGGCCTGAAGTGGAGTCTGTTTGCTGATAATCAGGTTCCTGTGGGGCACTAAAACTGTGGGGCACTGTGGGGATGCTAAAACTTCCAAGACCGTGCCTCATCCTCTCATGTGATCTTTCTGTGATCCCTTCTGGTCTCTTTGAGCCTCTCTAGTCAGTTGAGCTTAATATCCTCCTAAGACAGTGCTCCTGAATGTGCTCACTTCCATCAAGAGAATGGGAGACCTGCAGGCATTTTTGGGTTGGTGAAACATTCTTAGATTTTTGGGCTGACCAACTCTCATGTGATCCTGAGACCCCGGCCCAAAGTTCCCACCACTCCCTTTTGGGACCAGGTAGTGAACTTGCCAGTGCTGCCCCTGGAGGAAGCAGACCCAGCCCGTGCGCATGCTGTGTCCCATCTGTGACTTGCGCATTTAAGTGGACCGCACAAGGAGCTTCAGAAGCTCCGACCAGCTCTTTGTCTGCTTTGGAGGTCAGCAGAAGGGAAAGGCTGTATTCAAGCAGAGGTTGGCCCACTGGATAGTGGATGACATCACCTTGGCATACCAGACACAAGGCAAGCCATATCCCTTGGGTGAGAGCTCACTCTACTCAGAGTGTTGCCTGCTCCTGGGCCTTGTTGCAAAGTGTTTCTCTGGTAGTTATTTGCAGAGCTGCATATGGAATGAATCCGCAAAGATTCTTTCCATATGTAGAACTGTCCTGTGGATCAGTCCATCTATCCATTTCTTGTGTTACTCAGGAATGATTGGGCTCCCAAGTGAGACCCTGTACATCAGCATAGTAGGGGTGTAACGGTACACAGATGTCATGGTTCAGTACGTACCTTGGTTTGAGAGTCACGGTTCGATACGATTTCGTTACAACAGAAAAAAAAAACAAGTCTACTATGCTAGGTTTCTTTTCATTTATTTTAAATAGACAGTAGTACAAATTACAATTTTTTCCACCTACATGGAAAGATACTAAATATTATATAAAATTAATGCCATATATAGGCTATAAAATCTGCAGTACATATATATATATATATATATATATACTTGAAATACTTGAAATATATTTAATTTAGTTAACTGATAGACAAGGGGAAAAAAACTGTGCAACACACAACATAGCCTATATTTGATGAGTTTCAGTTCAGCTTTGTGACAGAAAGGAAACTCTAATGGCAGAAAGCGACATTCTATTAGTTTTTGGTTTAAGTTGAATTTGCTGGTATGAGGAAAGCACACAAACACAAAACATATCACTTCCAGGCTTCGCTAACTTGACAGTAGTTGGTACTTTATCAAAATAAAACACAGTGAACCAAACATCAGCGCACCCGCCTCACTGTGTCAGCGTAGGAACGTGACTGAAGTACAAAGTCTATAATTTACATAGTAAACAATAGTTTAGCATTTGGATGCATTGCAAATATGGAAATATTATGGAATATTTGGATTTGTGCTGAATGAGAGAGGTAGAATACAAGAGCACAAAGCTCCATTTCGTTGAGTGTGCAAGCCTTTAAAGTATATTCCTTTGTCAGTAAGTGACACATTTAGAATCAGCACATGGTCACTGTCTAGTGGGCTTTGTTTTCAAGTGCGCAACTCCTGGTGCTGTTTGCTGTTCTTCTGCCGGCGGTTATCAAACAGAGTTGCATTACTGCAGGCACCCCCTTCTGGGATGAGGGTGAATTGCCTGTATTCGTTGTAAGGCCTCATGCACCAAACTGAGATGCCCGTACCATGACGGTTCGGTACAAATACATGTATCGTTACACCCCTACAGCACAGTGTCTCTCTTCCTTCCATCAGTGAGGGAATGAGGGTTATATATGTAATTGAGACTATTTCCAAGTTGCTTTGGCTTCAGTACAGTGACAACTTAAAAGACAGTTATTTAATTTTTCATTTTTTGTTGTTCCTGTCTATATAAAAATGGATAGCTGTGTTAATATTTAGACTACATGAAGACAACAACCATGTTCATGTGCTGGTATTAATTAAAATTAATCAATTAAAAAATAATGATGAATGATAGCTAGCTTTTTGGTTCAAATGTCTCTCGTAATTTTAAAACCCAGGTCTAGGAATTTGCTGTCAAATTGCATTTATTCCATGACATGCTGATCTTTCCCATCTCTAGATGATCAGTGGAGCACTGGATGTCATTATGCTGATCCTTTCAGCCCTTCAGCTCTGTGTGACCCTCAGTTTCTCCATCTTGATTTGCTCGAAAGAAGACTCTGAAACTATTCTGTGTGAAAAGGTATTATTGTCACCAAAATTACAACAAATAACAAATAAACTTCAGTGATCATGGTGACTTTATAAAGCTCATCATGAACTAATGTTTCTTTTTGGTTTTGCAGTTTGTGGAGAACCCTTACAAAAACCAGTTTTACAAGCCACTCAAAGAGGTCACTGTGAGTCATGTATGTTAGAGAGACAATCTGCAACACCACAAATATCATGTTCCATGCTTAGTCTTGCTGTTTATTTGTTTTTGTTTTTTTTACCCTTTTACATTATGTGTATGTGTGTTACATCATTACAGTATGATGCTCATTTTTCTCTGTGACCATTTACAAAGTTGGCAACTTGTGATTAAAGCCTTCTGTTTTCAAATCTGTTCATATGTATTCCCTTAACTCTTTATTACATTACAATTAATTAAGTGAAATGTTAATCAAATGATGATTAAAAAATAGTTTTTTCTGCTGACTTGTCCACCGCAGTGATCTTATGTACTTCTTATGTAGGCTGCATGTGTACAAAATGTCATAGGTTGTTGACCATACATTTAGGGTGGCTTCAGGTTGATTGGGACACTTTATGTCATTGAAATGACTTGGAAAAAGTGTCCCAATCAACCTGAAGTCACCCTATATTCTCAGTATTCAGTGCATGTTGTGACTGTTTGTTCCTTGTGTATACGATTTTTGGCTTGTGGCGTATGAGCCTACTTTTGATGACTACTCCTGAATTTAGGAAATCGTTTAGTCCATCTCCGCCACAAACCCTTTGTAAATGCAGACAGAAATGGTTTCCTCTGTGTCTGTCCCTTCTGTCCAGCAGGTATCAGCCACTACTGATTGCCAATGGAACAAGATTAATTGAAAGTTAAATATATAAAAGTGAATGTTACAGTTGTTAAAAAAAAAAAAAAAACAATCCCGCAAACTTCATTCATCCCAATCAATGTAGAATATGAACACGTATCTGTTTCAAGCCATTTCATGTCATCCAACCATTCGAGTCGCTGCTAAAAGATGGTCATTGCAACGCTAAAGTAATTAAACTATTGAGCCATGTGCTTTTTAAATCCATTTTCACAGGTTTAACTTTGTATTATCAGCAAATAAATGATTCGAGTAGAAACACTGCTGACCGGAAATGTAAAGCATCATTCTGGTATGAATCGGATGAGACTTCAGCGTTCAGGAATAAGGAAAATGGCATCACTGTGAAAAAAGATAATAAACGTGCAATAAACAATCTTAGTGTTGTCACAATTTGATGTTCAATGTAAAACCTGCAATACCAGTTGAGACTTGGTTTTTCTTTATTTTTCTTTATTTCACACTCTCACTTTTTATTGAAAGTTACCAGTTTCCTATATTTTCTCCTCAGAGTGTACAAATAGGCCTATTTTCTTTAATGGGATCATGTCCACATATACCTGTCATACTTACATTTTTTGCTTGTTTCTTCCCCAGAGCATGATATAATTGATCAATACATTAATACCAGTGATGATTTAAATGGTGATAATTTGGATGTCTTTACCATTTCAAGCAGTCAACAATGCATGAGGAAGGTTCAAGTCCATCATTTCAGTCTGCTCAGTTGCAGGATGTCTCTGACAGTGTCTCAAGATGAGGGGGTGACAGTGATCACCTTCACCTCAAACCCCAACAGTGAATGGCCGATGCCGTGTCAGGTGAGTCTGCAGAAGTGTGGACTCAGAGGAAGACCGCGAGGGTTTAGGGCTCAGGGCTATAATGTGGTTGAACTATTGTTCAGTGTAATGCAATAAAATCTAAAGTACATTTTGAGATTCATCACAATACAAAGTGGTGTATAAACGACATTGTTTTCTTGTTCCATAGATTGTGCAGATTACAGTAGGAATCCTCATGACAGGGATTTTATTTGCAAGATCTGGGGTAAAAGATGACATTATGATGTTTAATGCTCCATTCTGGTTTGGTGGATTGATAAGTTAAGGTAAGATTTATACCTTATTCTGATTCTGATTCTGATTCCGATTATCATGTTTCTAAATTGCTGTAAAATTGACAAAGTTAAAGGAATAGTTCACTTCCAGAGCAAAAATTCACAGATAATGTATTCACCCTGTTGTCATCCAAGATGTTCATGTCTTTCTTTCTTCAGCTGTAAAGAAATTGTTTTTTGAGGAAAATATTTCAGTTTGAACTTCCAAATGCAGTTTAAATGCAGCTTCGAAAAGCTCTAAACAATCCCAGCCGAGAAGTAAGGGTCTTATTTAGTGAAATGTTACAAAAATAAACTACAAATAAAATACAAAAATAAAATTAAGATGTATATACTTTTAAACCACAAATGCTCATCTTGTGTAGCTCTGCTCTGTGCACTCCGGGTCAATACAGTTAGGGTATGTCGAAAAATTTCCATCTCATTTTCTCCTCCAACTTTAAAATCACCCTACATCACTGTTTTGCCTTCTTTTGTAAAGGGCTTTTGACCTTCTTTGCACGTTGTAAACTCTGGGTCAGTACTTCTGCAGCGATGTAGGATGATTTTGAAGTTGGAGGAGAAAATGGGATGGGAGTTTTTCCAACATACCCTAATTGTATTGAACCAGAATGCACAGAGTACACACAGAGCTAGACAAGACAAGCATTTGAGGTAAAAAAATATATATACATTGTAATTTTTTTTTAGAGAAGACCAATCCTTTTACTAGAAAGACCCTTATTCCTCGGCTGGGATCGTTTAGAGCACTTTGAAGCTGCATTGAAACTTCTTTTTTGAAGTTCAAACTCGCAGGCTCCATAGAAGTCCACTATATCAAGAACATTCCTGAAATGTTCTCCTCAAAAAACATAATTTTTTTAATGACAGAAGAAAGAAAGACATGAACATCTTGGAAGTGAACTTCTCCTTTAATCAGAATTAATCAGCAACGATATGACTTTCATGTTTAGATTTTTGGCATTGATGGGAAGTTATTTGGTTTTTAATACCCTAATTAATTTTGTCTGATCTTTTGATCTGTTTCGATGGATACATTTGAAGCATTTCTTTGTCCTTCAGTTCATTGTAGTTGGAGTAGTGTCTTTTGTTGCAGCTCGATCTCCCAGTTATTTTCTGGTAAGTCTTTAATAATCACAGTCTTTTTTTCTTTTATTTTTTAAAGATGCCGTCTCATTTTGTTTAGGTTTGTGTATTACAGCTGCTCGTCACTGTGGTGTTGAACACAGCCATTGCTCTGCTGGCTATGATAGGCCTTGCACTGTATGCATGGGAATTGATGAGCTTACAGATTACTACATATAAATATTAATATTTACGAGTCTTATCAAAAGGTAATAATTCTTTGTTTTCTTCAATAGGACAGTGGTAATAAAACACTAAAGAGTACCTTTCAAAATAAAAATTAGCTTTAAATTATTTTTCAATTTTTAAATTTCAATTTTTTAACACACAGGGACCATTAAAATAAGTTTTAATTGTTTATGCATGAATATAGACCACAAATAAATTTTATTTTCCAATGCTAGTTTCATATTATTACAGATACATTTTACTTTCTTAATTGAGATTTTATTCATAGCCCTAGCTACAATACGAAGTAAATATTTTCCAGACTTCCAAGTTGCTTTGTGCCACACGCATCGTGTGCGGGAATGATGAGTAGGGACGAGGAGATCAGGAACACACAGTTTATTTGTATAATCCACAAAACGGAACAGGAATGAACAGGAACAGCAGGGAATCCACACGCAACACAACTACAAAGACGTTAAATGACATGGAGTGACTTATAATAACCGACAACCAAACGGGGAACTCAACCAAACTTAAATACACGGGCTAATCAGACGAGGACAGGTGTGATCGATTAAACAATGACGGAATAATTGAAAACGGAACAGGAAAGACCAAATAAGGGCATACATGGGGAAAAACCACAGAAACAGTCCACAGGGGTGTGACACTTTGACTACAGTACAGTGTCAACATAAAACCTAATTACTTAATTTGAGAAGCAATACGTTGTTTTTTTCTCACATACATGACGCCAAGGGTTTCTTATTTAAAGCAATGAAGGACCCCACATGTCGAAAGATAACGCTAATGGGGTACCCTGTGCATCAAAAAGTGACGCCAAAGGGTCCTGACCAAGCGTCAATATGTGACGAGTTGGGAGTGAGAACATGTTGTTTTAGAATAGGGAACACTTCACAATTCACTATTAACTACGACTTTTCCCTCAATAAATTCCTAATTTGCTGCTTATTAATAGTTAGTAAGGTAGTTGTTAAGTTTAGGTATTGGGTAGGATTAGGGATGCAGAATAAGGTCATGTAGAATAAGGCATTAATATGTACTTAATTAGTACTTTAGCAAAATACATTGCAGTTGCTTTTTAAAGTCTGAGACTGAAAAAAAATGGAATTTTGATGCCTTTTTAAATGACAATAAATGTAGATGCAATGGATCGCCTGCGGATTGTTTGCTGACTGTTTACTGCATAATGTGCAAATAAATAAATAAATAATACGATTTCCTGACTTGTACACCATATCTGGCAAAAGATCTTCTTCTCAGCACCAGAACTTGTAAATTCTCGGTTGCATGTTTATGCAGAGAATCCATTTACCTTGCATTTGAACAATCATTTCAGCTGTCATAAATGGCAATAAAACAAACCACTGATGTGGAACATGGTTACTAGTAGCATCCATGTATTTTCTGAAATCAGAGCTGAGCAAATAAACACCATTAGTAAGTGTTTCGCATTGATATTCATAGTTTCATTCATTTTTAGAAGATTTTGAAAAAGGGTTGGTAAGCATGTTCTGAAAGAGAAATGTCATGGGTTATTCAATTTCATACAAGGCACAAAGAAACTACCAAATACACCAAAGTTTTAGCAAAAAGTATAAAGTGTTCAATTTGCTGTGATGGGATTGAAATAATCTAGCGCTTTAACTTCAGAAACAATAAATGTCTACTGGCCATAATCCAGTTTTAAATAAATGTAACTTAACAAATCAAATTTGGACAGATATTGTTTTGTATACAAATTAAGAGGCTAACAATAGAACAATAGATAAGCTTACTGCTTAACTGATGTAATACTTTTGTGAACATTATTGTAACTATGTACAATTATTGACAGCCAATTTATCTGAGAAAAAAAAATCAGGTTTAAAGAAAGTGACATATTATTCTTATTTGGCTTGTGCATAATATGTGCACAATATTTCATATGTAATACGTTTTGTACTTAATAAAAGATACCAGCAAAGGATAACAAGAACAAACTAAAATAGTTTGAGAAGATTGTTTATCACAAGGTCACGTCACAAAATGGACAAATCAAATGGCAAATCAAATGGCAAATCTGACAGGCAAAACTTTTTTTTTTTAATTCAGTATAAATTAATGTTCCATTTCCATGATGTTTACACAGTTTCCAGGAAACTATTTACTTCACATTACCATGAAAACTATACTCTGTTTAAAAATACTATTTCTATCATGACAATTCACTGAATAGCTAATTTAGCATGATTATAACATTACTAAAGATTTCTATTTCAAATAAATGTTTTTCTTTTTGAACTTTCTATTTTCTGACATTAATAGTAATCGGAACCATTGTTAATAATTCTGCACCAATAAAAATTGGTAATAACTGACAACCAAATCAGCATATTAGAATGAAATCTGAGAGGGTAAAGTCCAAGCATCATCTACTTTCATTTTTGTAACTTCCTTATCTTCTTACGAGTTCATGGGTTGCCAGCATGTTTAGACAAGCAACATTCCTCTTTCACATTTTGGGAAATTGAAAGAGGTGTCATTGTCGAGAAAGAAACAAAAAATTCTGTTTTGACAGAGACAAAGGGTTTGAAACTTTGCTGGACTGTAACTGACTTAATCACGTTCAAGGTGAGTTTAACACTCTCTCACGTTCAATATGTAAATGCTACTGTAAATACAGGTAAAGAATACTTGTGTCATGTTAAAATCAGGTGAGATGTGAGATCTCAATCTCAACAATATTTTAGCAAAAAAAGAGCTGGTGGATTTTTTACAGTTTCATTCTTGTGAATCTTTAATGCAGTTGACACAAAGAAGCCAGTCAACAATATTGCTTGCTATAACTTGTTGTGTAAGGAGGAAGTACATGTTACAAATATCTATTGTATTTCTTGTATGTAATGTATAAGAAACATATTTGAACATATTTAAAGTGTGCCTTGTGCTCCTCAGGACCTTGCTTGTTTTGTTTTTTTCTCCCCCTCTAGAGTTTATGTATTTTATTAACATATTAACAACAGTGATGATACATCTTTACATCATCTTTGCTCAGTTGCAGGATGTCTCTGACAGTGTCTCAGGATGACGGGGTGACGGTGATCACCATCACCTCAAACCCCAACAGCAAATGGCCAATGCTGTGTCAGATCCTGGGCTCTCAGTGCAGTCCTCTGTGTACCGTATTACAGCGTGTGAAAGGGAAGATGATGAACATCTATATGGCACTTGGGGTGAGACAGACATGGAAACAGACATTACAATTACAGGCTTAATTAAACCACAAGACTTTTTTTTTCAGAGTTTCTAGGCAGTCTGCAGATTTTCAGCAGTAGGTCTTGACAGACTTCTCATAAAATTGCAAAATTTATAATGGGTAGGGACTCTGGATTTTTTTCAGTCGGCAGATATTGGATATTTTGAGCTAAATCATTGTTTTTATTTGTCATGTGTTTGAAGCACATATGACTGGTGGACTATATTCCAAGTCTTTTAAAGTCAGTTAGTTATGTTAGTTATGCACAGAACAAAATTTAAGTCTTGATTAACTAAAAATTTTGCGTCTGTCTGTTCTTTTCACAAAGCTTTTTTATGTCTGTATTTCTTATGACTGTATGTAAAGCATTCTGATGGTACACTGATTTTCAATAAGGTGAATGACATGAAAATGAAGGAATTGTGTATTTCACTTTCCGCGTTCCGTTCAGCTTTCGAAGTGTATATCGAGTTTTAGAAGCGAGTAAATTTAAATGGGTCAAGGATTTTTTTATTTCTTTTAATATATTCCTTGAGGTTTACTTAGAATGTTAATAGTTAAAGTTTTTTGCACAAAAAAAAAAAAAAAGTGATTATTTTTCAACTCTCATTCTGACCCTCTGTCTGTTTTAAAGGGGTCATCGGATGCAAAAACTCACTTTTACATGTTGTTTGAACATATATCTGTGTTGGCAGTGTGTACACAACCACCCTAAAATGATAAAAATCCACCCATTGGTATTTTTTAATCTTTATAAGCAATATCTCCTTTTCCAAATCAAGCCATTCTCAGCATCTTGTCTGTGTGACATTACAAAAACCCAGGCCGCTTCCACGATAGTTGATTGACACAGCTGTCTTACCTTAGACCCGCCCTGAGTGAGCTGAGAACAGTCCGACATTGTGTCGACTCCAGTGCTGGGGAAGACAAGAATGTCTCAGATTGAGCGATTGAGTTGTTTTGTTGTCCGATGTAATAATGAACATAGCAGTCGTCGTTTACTCCAGATATCTGAGCTGCTGAAGATGCAGAGGATTAATGTTACTTTAGTTTTTGCAGGAAATGTGCCCGGCGATGTACATACCTTTTTATGCATCTTTGTAAATTGCTTTTCTTAATAATGTGCTAGTTAGCAAGTTTCACGGCTAAAGTAAACCGAACAGCTCGTCAGCCCACAGAATAGAGGGGCGGGGTGAGCATAGCTCATTAGCATTTAAAGGAACATGCAACAGAATGGTTCGCTCTTAAATGTGCTAATTTTGACATGGTAAAAAGGGTTGTTTATGTATGTTAAGTATGTTATAGACTTGACTATATCAACTTGTGGGAAATGGACATCCAATGCGGGTCCTTTAAGGCTTGTCAGTAATAGGCCACTGTTACGATTGGCTAACATCATTGCATAAGAGACAGTATCAACGCCCCCTCACTATTGCATGTGAGTGTTTTGTCAACATGTTCAAAATAAAATGGTCATTTCCAGACAAAGCATTATGAAATAATTCATAGTCAGATCTAGTACAGCTTCATTATGAAATAATTCACAGTCAGATTTAGTATCGCTTCATCTTTCAACAAATGTTTCTTTGTGAACTCTCCACGCTGTGCCTCGTTTACAAAACAAAATGCTCCGATCAATCCTCAGACACGATCCGGGATGACATTAAAGATATACTGTCCACTTGTTCTTTACTCTGGGACCCTTCTGATATCTGTACAAAGATGCGAACGAGCTGTTTAAACCAAACACATCAAATTTCTATTTGCTTTTGTAATCAAGCGTCAGCCGTTAAGTGACTGAATGCCAGTGGGTGGAGCCAATGGTGAGAAGATGACTATTCATCGATGTCTTGCTCTGGAGGCAGTGTTTATGCAAATGTTTGTTCCCCTGTGATGTCATCATGCCCTCTCAGATCCAAATGAGCCATTTTTAGAGCTTGATTAAATAAATGCTTTGTTTATAATGAGGAGACCGTTTCAAGCTAACTTGCAGGATGTTTTAATGGTACAAAGACCTCTTATAAGCCAAAAGATCAATGCAAATTTAATTTCTCATGTCATGACCCCTTTAAGAGATTTAATGTAATTGAACTATTGCTCAAGGTAATGCAGTAAAATGTAATGTTGTACGTTTTGAGATTTATTGCAATACAAAGTGGTGCATAAACAACATTCTTCTCTTTTTCCATAGATTGTGCAGATTATAGCAGGAGTCCTCAATCTTGTGACAGGGATTTTATTTATAACCTATGGGATACATGATCACATTATGATGTTTAATGTTCCATTCTGGCTGGGTGGTGTGGTAAGAATTATACCTCATTCTGATTCTGATTCTTCTTGTGTTTTTAAATTATCCATTCACTAAGTAAATCAGAATTAGAAAAATCAGTGTTGATTCCATGAATTTCACATTTGGATTTCTTTTTTTTTTTTTTTTTTTTTGAGAACTTGATTGGTTTTTAATACTCTATTGAATTTTCTATTATCTGTTGATATTTTGCAATGGACAAATTTAAAGCATTTCTTTATTTTTTTTGCTTTGTTTTTTAGTTCCTTGTAGTTGGAGTGGTGTCTATTGTTGCAAATCAGTACCCCAGTTATTTTATGGTAAGTTTTTAATAATCATAAACAGTAGTTTACATTCAGATTGATTGATTAATTTCCATCTCATTGCAATTTGGTTTTGTGCTACAGCTGCTCATCACTGTGGTGTTAAACAAAGTCATGGCTCTGCTGGCTATGATAGGCCTTGCACTGTATGCATGGGACTTGGTGTCTGCTGAGACTACTGGAGATATGTACGGCAATGCGGTAATTATTCTTTGTTTTCTTTAAAAGGACAGGGACCTTAAATTAAAGACCAATGAGCCACTTTCAAGATAAAAATAATTTCAGAAAAATAGAGCAGAGACTGGAGAAAGATGAAACTTTCTAGAGTGCTTGTGTCAACTGTATGGGTCAAAAAAAAGAGTTAGGATAAGTATGTGAACTAAGTAGTGGTTAAAAGAGAAATCCACTTCCAGAACAACGATTTACAAATAATTTACTCACCCCCTTGTCATCCAAGATGTTCATGTCTTTCTGTCTTCAGTCGTGAAGAAATTACGGTTTTTGAGGAAAGCATTTCAGGATTTTTCTCCATATAATGGACTTCATTGGTGCCCCAATTTTGAACTTCCAAAATGTAGTTTAAATGCAGTTTCAAAGGGCTCTAAACGATTCCAGCCGAGGAAGAAGGGTCTTATCTAGCGAAACGATCTGTCATATTTTTCGGAAAATAAAATTTTTTATACTTTTTAAGCACAAAAGCTTGTGTAGCACAGGCTCTGGGATGCGCGTTCACAACGCTACGTACTATTGAATCCCGTCAAAAGGTCACGCAGAACGTAGGTGGAACTACAGACCCAGTGTTTACAAAGTGAACGCGCAAAGACAAAGGAAGTGCAAGTAAGTCAAACGCTGTACACCAAAAAAAAGGTACAACGATGTCGGACGATTCTGAAGTTGTAGGAGAAAATGAGATACTCTACCTTTTTGAGCCGGAGCACACAGACGATGAACTTAGATGTGATTCGTAGTGTCGTGGACGCACATCCCAGAGCTAGCGCTACACGAGCCTTTGTGCTTAAAAAGTATACAAATTTTTATTTTTCGAAAAAAAAAGGCCGATCTTTTCGCTAGATAAGACCCTTCATCCTCAGCTGGGATCATTTAGAGCCCTTTGAAGCTGCATTTAAACTGCATTTTGGAAGTTCAAAATCGGGGCACCAATGAAGTCCATTATATAGAGAAAAATCCTGAAATGCTTTCCTCAAAAACCATAATTTCTTTACGACTGAAGACAGAAAGACATGAACACCTTGGATGACAAGGGGGTAAGTGAATTATCTGTAAATTGTTGTTCTGGAAGTGGAGTTCTCCTTTAAGGTGAATGACAGCCAGCTTCTTGGTTAAAATTTCTCTTGTTGTTGGTGTTTTGTTTTTTGTTTTGTTTTGTTTTGTTACTCCTGGTGCAGGAATTCAAATTGATTTTATTTTATGACACTAAAATTTCCCATCTCTAGGTGAATCACTGGATGTCACTCCGTGTAGTACTGGATGTCACGATGATGATCATATCAGCCCTTCAGCTCTGTGTGACCCTCAGTTTCTCTGTCTTGATTCTGAAAGAATTGTTTGAAACAAATGTAAGTGCAAAGGTGCAGTATTACCAGCACAATTACAACAGACAAACTACAGTGATCATGGTGATTTCAGAAAGCTGATCAATGTTTCTGTTTGGTTTTGCAGTCTATGGAGGACACTGAACTTTACAAGCCACTCAAAGAAGAGATTACCATCAGTCATGTATGTTAGAGAGATGGTTCATGTTTATTATTATTATTATTTTTTTTTTACAAATTTTGATTTTGATTATTTTTTATCTTGATTTTTTTTTTTCTTTTTAAAACCAATGATTAAAATTAAAATTTAATTCTGATGCATTTTTAAAACCAATGTTTGTTTAAAATCTCTGTCCTAATTTCTCATAATTGACCTTCAACAAAGATTCATTCAGGAAGCTTAGCCTTAGATGCAATGGATTGTCTGCAGACTGTTTACTGATTATTTACTTTGCATAATGTGCAAAATAATAATAATAATAAATAAACCTTTTATTCAGACTGCTTGACTACTTAGACTGTGTCTGGTATCATGCAAAAGGTCTCCTTCTCTGCACTAGAACTTATATATTCATGGTTGCATGGTTACCCAGAGAAACTATTTATCTTGAGTTTGAACAAGAAAAAGTCATATTAGCTGTCATAAATGGCAATAAAACATTGATGTGGAATGTGTTTAGTAACATCCATGTGTTTTCTGAAATCAGAGCTGAGCAAATAAACAGAATTAGTAAGTATTTCACACTCATATTCCTAGTTTCATTCATTTTTGAAAGATTTTGAAACAGTGCAGAGAAATATGTTTAAATGACACTGAATTATGTCCGATGAGGATTTTGAGTACGTTTGTCTCCTGCTTGGGTAAGACAATTTTCATCAAGGGAGGCAAAAGAGATTTGCCATCAATTATTTTATACTAGATATTTTTCCTGCCTTTAATAATGCCAATAATAGATAATCAATTAAAACTAGAACCTAGTGGTACAAATTTTGTATGAGCAACACATATATTTTCTTAATCTTCCTGTACATTTTGTTTTTTATTTAGTATATGTACAAAGAATATTTATTGTAAGCATTTTAAAACATATTTTAGTGCTTTTTCACTATACTGGAATTGTTGTGGTATTCCTAAAAACAAGCAATTTTACACTTCCAGGCTGTTGCGCCAGAGCCATTATTTATTTTCATTTCAAGGGGCTGTTATCATCTTCCCTCACATGCTGCAGGATCAAACAGCATAAAGTCTTTTTGAAAAAAAAAAAAAAAAATCAATTAGAAGTTTTCAGACTGTATGTTTCAATCATATAGCTAGAATTTAAATTGGATGGAAGCTTCACAAGTCTCTTGCCCAAGCAGACAGACAAGATGGAAAAAAAAAAAACACTTTATTAACAATATTCTAACATAAACGTTCTTCATATGCTGCTGATTTTGTATTAGTGTATCTGTCCGACCCTGACATATTTGACACATATTTTCTCTTTTTTTTTTTTACTGTAAGTGTTTTAATGATTTTTGTGCATTTTGGAAGAGAGATTATCTGCTATGTTAGGCTGTGTTATAAATTATATACATAATATATAGGATTCCCCTGATGCATGGCATCTACAGATCTTTCATGCAAAGCACCATGGGTTGTTATCTATGACCTTTGACCTATGTTTCACTCCAAAAACTTCAGACGGGTAAAAATTACATTTTCAACAGAATAAGTAATGAACGTGTTTAATCAGGTTTTATGTATTTCTTGGATTAATTCCAAAGCTGAAAACACATATGTCCTCTGTGCAGGGTTTTATGCAGGGTTTATGAAAATATGTACAGTATACCTACTATATATTCAAGACTATTAATTTAAAATCAAATAACAATGTAATATTCACAATGATATAACTTTCTCGATATATAATATATAAGTAACTTTCTCCATATATATAATATCTGGAAATGATACATTCTTATTTTAGCAAGATTAAAAGTAGAAACAATAAAAAGAAAGTAAGTAAAATGAAAGGTATTTTTCACTGTTCCCTGTGATTTAATACTTCATGCATCAGAGACTTCAAATGGGAGGGGAAATTGGACATTCCTAAGCAATGGGACACAGTGTGCACTTCACAGCACACTTATACGAGCTCAAGATTGTGAAGTGAGTTCTGCTGTAATAAAAATGTGAGAAACTTTTTTATTACCTCAAGAATTAGTGCTGAAAACATGATGGTGAGAAAAATAATTTTATCATATTAGTTCTAAGTAATTTTCTGTTTGTTTGTTTGTTTGTTTGTTTGTTTGTTTGTTTTCAAGTTCATCAAGTTCAAAATATTATTAGCGTTAAAAAAAAAAAAAAACCTTTTCAAAGTAAATGCTGCCAAGATGATATCCTTTTAGAAAAAGTTCACCCGAAATTCAGATTTGTCTCTTAACACCAACTTTCTTCATGAATAAAAAAACAAGCAATATAAAGTTCACCTATCATGCAACTTTAGGGATGTAGGAGTCAGGAGTCTCCAGTTAAAGCAAGTAAATATCAAAAATTATAACAATAAAAAAGTGTTATGAGACACAAAGAGCTGGATGAGAGAAAATTTAAAATAAAATAACACAAATAACAAGGATTTCAGATTAATAATAATATATAATATAGTAATGCAATGTTGTTAGAGTGTTATTGCATATGATTTTCTGCATTGTCATGGACTAATTTTGTTAGAAGCAGCCATGAGCTAATAATTTTAAATCATCAAGTGATACAATATTTTATGGTCATCTTATTTATTTATTTATTTATTTATTTTCAGTAGCTGTGTAAGCAGGATAATGTACAATCAGATGATCATAATTTATTTTAAGTCCAGTTCTCTTTATTAACAAACCATTAAATATGGATTTTAATTTACTGATCATTAATAATTAATAAGGTAGTTGTTAAGTTCAGGTATTGGGTAGGATTAGGAAAGTAGAATATGGTTGTGCAGAATAGGTGCTTTATATGTACAAATAAAGCCAATATGTTAACAGTAGGCATGCTAATAAGTAACTAGTTAATAGTGAGAACTGTTTCCTATACTAAAGTGTTACTGCAAATTCATCTTTACAAATGTGTAATTACAAATATATTTAAATACACAGCATACAAGTTTCAAAAGTTCACCATAAATGGTTGTCAGTACATTCAATGATCAACTTGAACCACATTTCAAATACAGTAGAAGTAATTATAAAATAAATATAAAGATGTACTTAAGTCCCACTTAAGTTAGTAAAATATAAACTGCAACACATTTTTGTTTAATTGCAAATGACATGCAATTAAGAGTACAGAAGCATGCAGGAATCTCCATAAAAGTACTATGTAACTACACCTAGAATAACTATTCTAAGCATCTTTAAAGCGCATACTTGGTTTGTGTGCAGAACAGTCCGAAATTGTGTTTATTCATTTAAAATCTTCTATTGCCGAAGCATTCGAATCTGTTTTGTGCACACATTTAAAAAGAGCAAGCCAGGTTTGACTTCACTGCAACCCAGTGCCACATTCTGGCATTTGTCACAATCGAACACAGCACAGAATATTCACATATGCAGAATGATGAATGCCATTCAAGAGCGTGAGGAACATTTTCAGTGAATAACAAAATTTCAGCCTGTTCCTCATACAAAGCTATCATATGGTTTCAGAAGACTTCATCTAGTGCACAAGGCATATGAACCACTATTTTAGTACTTCACTGGTGTTTTTGACCTTTTTTGGAGCTTTGTATGAAGACGAGCTGCATGAGCATTCTCAAGGGTGAATAAATAGATTTAATTTTTAGGTGAAAGAAGTGTCTTTCTCAAATTTCCTGTAAGTAGTGTTATTTTGGTGCATATGCTAATGTAAAGCAAATTACTTTTAATAACAGGATGCTGCACATTAATTTCATATTCATCATCTTGAAACGTGTTCAGGAATGCTAGCTCTATTCATGTTGAGCGTTTTGCTCCTGGAGAGCTGAAGCAGAGCCAAATCCTGATGGAGGAGCATAACAAGAGGGAGACATGCTGTGCACCGTGAATCACACAGACTCGACCAAACAGCGCACTTCCACGTATCACGAGAGTCTGGCTGAAACATGCTGATTTTTCACATATATTCAGCGGTTTAATGCTGAGAAAGTTCTGTAACAAAACCAGCGTCAACCACAAAGCTGACTGTGAGAAAACTACAAGCCTTTTGAATAGGGAGGTATTCAGATGTGTAGCTATTTATGTTCTGAGAATTATGACTGTTGATTTGAGATAAAGTATATCTTTATATATAATTTTAGAATTACTTCCACTGTCTTTGAAATATGGTTGAAGTGTACTGCTTTTATAAAAAGTGTACTTCTAAGATTTGAAGTACACAAGTGCACATCCAGTACAAATAAGTGCACTTCTGTTTTTACAAGGGAAGTACTTCCATAAAACATATTGCAAAGTGCTGAAGGGTCATATGGAATGGCCTTAAGTGAATTTGGATTTTAATGGATTTTAATCTATTTCAGAAAATGTCAAGCCTTTCATCCTAAGTGTCATGTGAAATATGAAGTAAAGCTGTCTCTTTGTGGTTCTATCAAGGACTTCTTGACCACTCTGGGAAAATTCCATATCAGAGCATTTTTTCTTACACAGCTGCTTGTGGTAGTGTGGTTTTAAAACAGGAGCATAGAGCTAAGATAAGTGTTTCTTTTTCTAGTTTCAGTTCAGTCTGTTTATATTTGACAATTTATTATTGTGTCTATTACACAAATGCAGTACTTTTTTTACATTAAAATCCTTTTGGATGCTATCATATTTTCTTGTTGTGTTAAATTACAAGATATTCCTCAGTGAAATGCACAGTTAAATAAAAGTTTTCAGTGGATTATGAAAACTCATATGAAGTGCTGGAACTATGGGGAAAGTATACAGTATATCATATAAGAAAAGTTTGTCAATTTGTTGCCAGAGCTAGATAAAGCAGGTTAGTTGTGGAGGACTGTATCCATTACTCTTTTAAATGGATCTTTGATGTATGGAGTTGAAGACTGCCTTTGGCTCTTGAGCTCACCGATATTATTTATCCTTGTAACATTTGTTACACTTACGGTTCTGAGTATCTGGTAAGTTATTACATTTTTCTGCTAACTTGGTATGCTTGTTTCAAAATATTTAACATTAATTTAATTCTAAGAAAGGCATGTAAGAGAATAAAAGATAACAAAAAGATGTTTATGTTTGTGTAAACATTTATTTTAAATATTCTTTTGTACTCTTTATCTCCTCTATAAAACTTGAAAACTGTGCAGAATGCTAATGTTAAACGTTTGATTTTTATGTTTACTCTACAGTTCAAAAGCGTTGAGTCAGTCAGATTCACTTTTAGAAAGTAAAGACTTTTACATAAAAAAAAAACAATCCATTAAAAAATCCTGTTCTTTTGAACTATATTTATCAAAGAATATTAAACAAACAAAAAATGTATCATGGTTTTTAACACTGATAATAAGAAATGTTTCTTTACCATCTAACCAGCATATCAGAATGATATGGCTTGAGAGAAGTGATATGATATGGCTTGATTAAAGTTTTAAAGCTTAAAACTTAAATGTTTTGAAGGCAATACAGTCTGTCAGATAGATAGATAGCATGTTTCTAACATGATTAGCATGTTACTACCCTGGTGAAAAAAACAGCATATGCTGGTAGGTATGTTTTGATGCTGGTTTAAGCTGGTTGTTTGCAGGTTAATGCTGGTCTATGCTGGTCCTTTGCTGGTTTATGCTGGTCCTTAGTCAAGGACCGGCATAAACCTGGCCAGCATCAAAACAAACCAGCATATGCTGGTTTTTTTCAACAGGGTAGCGTGTTTCTAACATGATTATCATTTTGATAGCATGTTTCTATCATGATTAGCATGTTGTTAGCATGATTAGTATGTTGTTAACATGTTTCTAACATGATTGGCAAGTTACTAGCATGTTTGTAACATAATTAACAAGTTACTAGCATGTTGCTAGCATGTTTCTGGCATGATTAGCATGTTGTTAGCATATTTCTAACATGATTAGCAAGTTACTAGCATGTTGTTAGCATGTTTTTAGCATGATTAGCAAGTTACTAGCATGTTGGTAACATGATTAGCATGATTAGTATGTTGTTAACATGTTTCTAGCATGATTAGCAAGTTACTAGCATGTTTGTAACATAATTAACAAGTTACTAGCATGTTGCTAGCACGTTTCTGGCATGACTAGCATGCTGTTAGCATGTTTTTAGTATGATTAACAAGTTACTAGCATGTTGGTAGCATGATTAGCATGTTGTTAGCATGTTTCTAGCATGATTAACAAGTTACTAGCATGTTGCTAGCATGTTTCTAACATGATTAGGAGGTTACTAGCATGTTGCTAGCATGTTTTAGCATGATTAACAAGTTACTAGCATGTTGGTAGCATGATTAGCATGTTGTTAGCATGTTTCTAGCATGATTAGCAAGTTACTAGCATGTTGGTAACATGATTCGCATGATTAGTATGTTGTTAACATGTTTCTAACATGATTGGCAAGTTACTAGCATGTTTGTAACATAATTAACAAGTTACTAGCATGTTGCTAACATGTTTCTGGCATGATTAGCATGTTGTTAGCATGTTTTTAGCATGATTAACAAGTTACTAGCATGTTGGTAGCATGATTAGCATGTTGTTAGCATGTTTCTAGCATGATTAGCAAGTTACTAGCATGTTGCTAGCATGTTTCTAACATGATTAGGAAGTTACTAGCATGTTGCTAGCATGTTTTTAGCATGATTAACAAGTTACTAGCATGTTGGCAGCATGATTAGCATGTTGTTAGCATGTTTCTAGCATGATTAGCAAGTTACTAGCATGTTGCTAGCATGTTTCTAACATGATTAGCAAGTTGGTAGCATGATTAGCATGTTGTTAGCATGTTTCTAGCATGATTAGCAAGTTACTAGCATGTTGCTAGCATGTTTCTAACATGATTAGGAAGCTACTATCATGATTCTAGTTGCTAAGCTTGGCTAGAGATAGCCAACCTAATTATATTAAAATATAAGTTATTTTAAATTAATAATATTTCACAATATGCTTTTATTGTATTTTTTAATCAAATAAATGCAGCCTTGGTGAGTGTGAGGCCTCTTTCAAAATGATTAAAAATCATTATTAAAATCATTCAAAATAATTATTAACATGGTAACACTTAACAATAAGGTGTCATTAGTTAACATTAACATGAACAAACAATGAACAATACATTTATTGCACTATTTGTTCATCTTTGTTAATGTTAGTTAATAAAAATACAGTTGTTCATTGTTTGTTCATGTTAGCTCACAGTGCATTTACTAATGTTAACAAACACAACTTGTGATTTTAATAATGCATTAGTAAATGCTGAAATTAACATAAAGATTAATAAACGCTGTAAAAGTATTGTTCATTCTTAGTTCATGTTAACTAATGAACCTTATTGTAAAGTGTTACCATTAACGCTTTATAATATATGAGTTGATTAACTACATTAGTTAACATGAACTAAGAATGAACAATATTTTTCTAAAGCATTTATTAATCTTAGTTAATGTTAATTTCAGCATTTATTAATGCATTATTAAAATCACACATTTTGTTTGTTAACATTAGTTAATGCACTCTGAAGTAACATAAACTAACAATGAACATCTGTATTTTCATTAACTAACATTAACATAGATTACTCAATTCTGTAATAAATTTAGTGTTTATTGTTTGTTTGTGTTAGTTTGTACATTAACTAATGTTAAAAGTAGCACTTTAGTATGGGGACCAATTCACACTGTTAATTAGTTGCTTATTAGCATGCATATTACTAGCATATTAGTGGTTAATTAGTACTTAGAAAGCACTTATTCTGCAAGACCATATTCTACATCACTAATCCTAGCCAACACCTAAATTTAAAAACTACGTTACTAACTATTAATAAGCAGCAAATTAGGAGTTTATTGAGACCTTAAAATTAAGTGTGACCATGTTAACAAATTACACCTTATTGTAAAGTGTTACCAAAAAATCTTACTGACTCTAATATAGTAATAGTGCATGCATACATATATGGGGGTTAAAATTGAGTGAATGTTATTCATGTATTTTGAAAAGACAGTCATGGAGGCTTAGAGAAAAAGACTTGAATGACTGCGCAGCATGACTGCAAAAATGTGTTAAACTCTAAACACAAGCCACCACCTTCTGCATGAGGAGGAAAGGCTGAAGTGGAAGATGGAAGTGGAAGGAAACCTGAATGGAGTTTGACAGAGGGCAGCTAGGGCAAAGGATTCTAAGAGGAAGGCAGAAAAAGGGAGTACAAGGCAAAAGAGAGAACTATTATTACAGTCCAGACCTCTACCTGAGACCTGCACCCCATTTTCTACCATCTACACAACATAGATGTGGCCTTTTGTCCCACTTTTTAGAATGAAGTGCACATCATTTTGACAAAAGATTCTGAATGTTTGGTTTGCACTTATTATTTACTTTGACAGCTGCTCAATAAAAGCCATTAAAGCATGACGGATGTTTTTTGCCAGGCAGTCCTGATGTTATGGGCTTCAATGCAATTGTGATTATAGACGTCTCAGTCTGTTGTTGTTCAAAGTGCTCATCGCCTTGTTGTATTAGTGTTTGGAAACTCAAAATGCATTTCTTGAAGACATTGTGTACTGTTTAGTACAGTACAAAATTAAAAAAAATGATGAGGTGTTTTGCACAGGGCTATCTTGGAGCCACTGGCGTCATCCAGCAGTCCATTTGCAACAGCTAGAATACTGTGAATGTTAGCTTACCTAAACCAGCCACTCTGACAGACTGAAAAGTGTATCTTTTCATTTTTCAGCATCTTCCCAATGTTCACTTCAGGATCTTTGAGATATAGCTATATTTAGGCCTGCAGAATAGTACTGCAGAATAGTGAACCTACAATTTGACCAGTTTGACAGTATCACTGAAGCTGCACTTTGCTGGTTTAAGCCCCTGACAAATCTATCTGGACTCAAATCCAGAACTCAAACCAGCAAAAGTCACAGATCTTAGCTTCCTTGTAAAAAGTGAGTAAATGGATTGGAATTATTTACTTTTCATATGTAGTCAAAGAAGCTCAATCAACGGGGCAAAATTGCAACCAAAATTAACAAAAATGCCCCCAAAATTCAAGATACAGGGCAAAAAAAAAGTCCTTTTTTGAGTTCTTGTTTTTTAAAGGGGTCATTAGATCCAAAATTCACTTTTACATGTTTGAACATAAATGTGTGCTGGCAGTGTGTTTACTCAACCATCCTATAATGATAAAAATCCACCCAGTGTTTTTTTTAAATCCCCAAAAATAAAAGAACCCCTTTCTCAAATCAAGCCATTCTCAGATTCTTGGCTGTGTGATACCACACAGGCCGCTCCCATAATTGTTGACTGACACTGGCGTCTTACCTTACCTTAGACCCGCCCTGAGTGAGCTGTAAACAGTCTGCCATTATTTCGACGCCAGAGCAAGAGTAGACAAGAATGTCTCCTAACCAAATGAGGTGTTCTCTTGTTGGATATAATAATGAACATAGCTGTCGTCATTTACTCCTGACATCTGAGCTGCTGAAGACCCAGTGGAGTATTTTTGTTTTTGAAGGGAATATGCCCCACAGTCTGCCTAAATGCGTCTATGTTCATGCAAATGATTCGTGATCCAACTTCAGTTACACCTTTTTTTTTTATCTTTGCAAATCGTCTTTCCTAACAATGTGCTAGTTAGCCAGTTCCGTGGCTAAATGCAGTTAAAAAGTTTACAGTCTCACAGAAAACGGCTTGTCACCCCACAGAGAGGGGCGGGGTGATTAGAGCTCATTAGCATTTAAAGGGACATGTACCAAAACAGGTTGCTGTGAACAGAGCTGTTTTTAACAAGGTAAAAAGTGTGTTGTTTTACATTATTATTGAGAAATTTTAATCAAAGTATGTTATAGACCAGTGGCCGCTTAGAAGTGGCCCGCGGGCCAAAACTGGCCACCAGCAATAATATCTGGCCCGTGCCCGCAGCCAGATTATCTTGATTGCAGCTGGTTCTGAAATTTGTCATGACAGCAACCGTTTCTCACAATTCATTTAAACTGGCGCTGAATACGCGCTTGCTGTTCACTTTCACTTTTGAGTTTTGCGATCACACGCACTCTGTGTAAAGGGAGCACATCTTATGATATAACACCATGTCCTACTACGTGATGCCACGACACATGATAAATTAGTTTTTGTCCTAACTAGCCGCGATGGCAACACACATAATTTCTATTTTAGAAACAGTTTCTAGTTCTGTGACATCGTGGCTGGAACAACAACACAAACTATGACAGTTATAATCTCAGGTACTGATGATGTGCTTTATTCAGTGTTAAAAGTGTCGAATGTGAGTTTGAATATCATTTTGCATGACATTTACAGCCATACTGAAAGCAACAATAGATAGCTTATCTCAGCTGAACCAACAAGTGTTTTCCTTGACAAAGATGGTATCAGTCACTCAATATTTAGTTTAGTTAACAATGTTAAAAATGTTTAATAGTTATGAATTAGATTATAAACTGGATGATAAATTTAGTTCAGTGCAGTGCATATTTTAGTGATTCTCTCACAAAGATCTGAGGATCTATTGAGCAGCAAGACTTGATCAGGTGCAGTACTAACACTGTGTTTGAAGGATTTGCTCTGGTGAATCAAATCAAGCACTCCGGAATGACAGGTAAACTGACCAGTCAGGTGTTTGTCATGAGAAGTGTTCCACAAAAAAGTTATGGTTTGCAGACAGTTATAAGAGTTGATGTTACAAATATGTCTTTTGAATATACTGAGTGAACTCATTGTCCCGTTAGCTCGGAGAGCTTTATTTTCCCTCTTCACTAAGTTGTGTCAATTGTTTTGTTTATTGGTCTAATTCTTGTTTTGGGTTCTTCTTTCTAATTAACCTTACATTGGGTTAGTCACGCAATTAATTACCTTGTGCTTTGTTCCCACCCTTTTGAATTATGTTGCATTGATAAGGAGTTATCACAAACTAAGACTGTTTAGTTGTGCTATCTTACAATCAATATATAGTAAATGTAAGATAAAGTGTTGCCTGTGTAACCAGTTAAAATTAGAATTGGCAATGAGGTCTTAAAATGTATGGAAAGAGGCTTAAAAAGGTCTTGAAAGGTCTTAAAGTTAACTTCATGATACCATGGAGTAACAGCTCACTACCAGTTACAAAAGACTCTGTACATATATACAGAGTCTGTGTTACAGAGTGACTGACGTGTGAAGCAGGCAAATCCATCTGCCTAGCTTTATTGATAAACAAAGACATGGTCAAACATAGGCAGGGTCGAACATTGGCAAATAGGTATATTAGGACAAGACACAAGAGTAATCCGTAAGACAGGCGAGGGTCGATCAGCACGAACGTAATCCAAGGGACGAGGCAAACAGGTATTCCAAATAGACAGGCTAGAGTTCATTCAAGGGGTGAACAGAGTCCGAAACGACAAGGCAAAGGGTTAAATCCAGGACGAGCCCTGGCGAGTCCAGGGCAGGCTGAAGGCAGACAAGACGATATAACCAGGCTAGAAAACAAGACTAGGATAAACTGACTAGAAACACGACTCAACTAGACTCTGGATAAACAAAGTGGCTCTGTACAGCTGCTAACACAATAAGAGTGCTAAACGCAATGCAATACTCAGCCCAGAATAGTGGGAAGGGCCTCATATTTATACTATTCGTGATTGACTGCAGCTGTGAGCGTGGTGACTGAGGTGGAGCATGGGAAATGTAGTCCGGGGTGTAGTGCAACAGTCTGTGTAATGGCAAGGCGACCTCTGGTGGCGAGCGGATTGAGAATCAGGACCAGATTCGTGACAATCTGTCACAGGTAATTCTAGTTGCATTTTTCATCAATTAATTTCCTAAATTATCCTTTGACTATGTTCTGGCCTGCCATCTAGTGGAGAAAATTTAGTTGGCCATATGCCAAACTTACTATAGACTTTTCATTAAAGGAGAAGTCCACTTCCAGAATAAAGATTTACAGATAATGTACTCACCCCCTTGTCATCCAAGATGTTCATGTCTTTCTTTCTTCAGTCGTAAAGAAATTATGTTTTTTGAGGAAAACATTTCAGCATTTTTCTCCATATAATGGACTGATATGGTGCCCCGAGTTTGAACTTCCAAAATGCAGTTTAAATGCAGCTTCAAACGATCCCAAATGCGGTTGTAAACACAGCCACAGCCGAGAAAGACGGGTCTTATCTAGTGAAACTAACGGTTATTTTCATAAAAATAATACAATTTATATATTTTTTTAATGTCAAGCGCTCGTCTTGTCTTGCTCATTCCTATATCGTTGTTTTATCTTTTTTGTTAAGGGTGTTTGATCTTCTTTGCATGTTCACTTTGCATAGACTGGGTCGGTACTTCTGCAGCGATGTAGGATGATTTTGAAATCATTTTTGAAGTTGAGGGAGAAAATACGATTGGAGCTTTTCGGCAGACCCTAACTGTCTTGAGCCAGAATACACAGAGTTCAGGTAGAGCAAGACAAGACGAGCATGTCAGATTAAAAAAGTATTTAAATTGTATTTTTTTAATGAAAATAAACAATCGTTTCACTAGATAAGACCCTTCTTCCTTGGCTGGGACAGTTTACAACCGTATTTGGGATCGTTTGAAGCCGCATTTAAACTGCATTTTGGAAGTTCAAAATCGGGGCACCATACCAGTCCATTATATGGAGAAAAATGCTGAAATGTTTTCCTCAAAAAACATAATTTCTTTACAAATGAAGAAAGAAAGACATGAACATCTTGGATGACAAGGGGGTGAATACATTATATGTAAATTTTTGTTCTGGAAGTGGACTTCTCCTTTAAGACCCTAAAGAATCATATCAACTTGAGAAAAATGGGCATCTGATGACCCCTTTAATACTTATAAAGGATATAGCTAGTTAAGCAGTACACGGGCAGGAATGCTGTTTTTTCCCGCATATCAGCACTTTTGCAAACGTCATATTGGTTCTGTACAACAGTTCAATAAAGTTAATATTGGTGACTTACAGTTTGGACTCTTATTGTTTGTTTGTTTGGTTGGTTGGTTGTTTTTTGTTTTTGTTTTTTTTTTGTTTTTTTTTTTTTTGTTTTGTTTTTTTTTTTTTTGTTTGTTTGTTTGTTTGTTTGTTTTTGCCAATGAAAATAATTCAAACAAATCCAAAGTAGAGTTTTTGCATGTCTCCGAGCAATACAGGTGGTGTCATTTGTTAACATTTTTTTATGTATTAACTAACATGAACGAACAATGAATAATACATTTATTACAGTATTTATTAATCTTTGTTAAAGTTAGTTAATAAAAATACAATTGTTCATGTTAGTTTACAGTGCATTAACTTTGTTAATAAACACAACTGATTTTAATAATGCATTAGTAAATGCTGAAATTAACATTAAGATTATTAAATGATGTGGAATAATTTTTCATTCTTAGTTCATGTTAACTAATGTAGTTAACTAATGAACCTTATTGTAAAGTGTTATCGGTCATTCTAGTGACAATAGCTGTGTCTCATTACGAAGGATGCACCCTCCGGAGGTTGCATTCGAAGGATATAAACATCATAGAGGCTGTCTCATTTCAGAAAAGCAAGTAGGACACTCCAAATGCGACCTTCGAATGCGTCCTTCTTTCACAGGAATTCGGAGGATGCATGCGGTGTATCCTTCGCTGCTACATATAACCCACAATTCTTTGCATCGCCTTAACCAACGGTCGTTTATTTGAAAAAAAAATTGTGACGCCGGCAGATGTACACACAAGCGATGTGGTGTTTAAATATAAAAAGTAAAACTAATACATTTTTGTCCTCCTTTTTTCTCCTCCTTTTTCTGTAACAGATGTCAGTTGTGCTTACGCTGCAGCTCCTCAAATATGCAATAAAATAAAACGAGTAAAGAAACAGTTTATTTTCAAATTACTTTCCAAGTTTAGAAATAATTTTCCTTTATTTATTTAGTGTTAGAGCACAACTAGGCGGCCGCGGCGTGACAGAACAACTGTCGAGTCCGGTGTAGACTGTTCTTCCTTTTACTTCTGATACTGATACTTCCTTTTTCCTTTTCCATCCGTCCTACGAAGGCCGTCTCATTTAATTCTAGGCTTAAGGACACTCCGCATACGCATCCTACAGAGGATGCGACCTCCAAAGGATACGACCTCTGGAGGGCGCTTCCTTCGAAATGAGACACAGCTAATGACTTGGCGGTTTAGTTTCATATTTAAAAGTATCATTTCACTCTGATTAAAGAGTTAGAATGCAAATCTAAATAAACTGCTACAAATGAGATATGTGATAACATCATTAAATATAACAGAGATAATAAAATAATTGCAGTCACATTGCATGAAATGTTTTATCTGACGTTCTTTTCCGTGGAGGTTGGGGAAGAGGCCTCCAACTGTTTCTTTGAAACAGGCCTCCAAAATGCAAATGTCACCTCTGAATGGTTACTATAATCAAACTTCAATCCAGCACTTGAAAACACCCTGAGAATAAAATAAGCATTTATTCTCCACTTGTCTCCACATTTGCATAGAAAAAAAGAAACTGAAACACTGGAATGTTTGTTGTCTTGTCGAAAATGCTAAAAATGAAACCAAAAGCTGAAGTCCATTTGTGATCTCTCTCTAAATAAAAAATCTCAAACAATAATTTGAGCAACAAATTTTCAATATGACAACCTTTGTCTGTTTTCCTTCACACTAAGCTTATCCGTGTCATAAATATTTATATGTAGTCCGATTCTTCAAACGAAATGAAAATGGATACCCTAATCTCTTTTCATACATTTGAATAGCTGGCTTCAGCTAAGGAATCTTAATGCTTTCTGGAAGACAAGTAACTTGTCCTGCTAAGGATATCAATGATATCTCAAATTGTTGAGGAAAGAGATCTCTTTTTTATGGGACCATTTTTCCCTGGCAAACAAAAATGTGTGGGAAGAAATCCCGGATTGTGGGACACAAGATATATTAGGGACTACAATGCCCTAGCAACCATCCAAAACACCCTAGCAACTGCATAGTAATGACCTTCCAACCAGCCACATGAATTTTGCATGACTAAGCATCGCTAACACTTTCAAATATTGTAAAAAAAAAAATAATAATAATAATTTTGCTTCTCTTAGCTTTGAAATCACATTTCTCTTGTGTACCATCTTGTGAACATCCCTCTATATCAGATGTTATTCTATTCAAAAAAAGCCATGACATGTTCACTTACGCCCTATGTCAATGAAATGAGCACTTGTTGTGGTAGTGTTTGAAATAAAACTAGACCCTTAAGGCCTTTTAACATTTCATAAAGAGTCTTTGATCAGCAAGAATAAAAAAAAAGTTGGTAAAGTGAGGGCTGCACTGATGCTTGACTGCTTTTATTACAGTGCTTCTTCAAGTGTGTTTCTCTCCACTAGTCCAAATATCCTCTTAACTTTACTGTTCAGATTGGATGACACACATGGATGCCACAAATAATTAACAATGAAGTGTTTTTGATGCTTTTTCGAGCACCCTCTATAAATCCAGCTATTCAGCCTTTTCCATTTCATTGCCATGTGCTACTGTCTCCTGATAAATGAAAGTAATGTTTTTAAAGCAAGGTTGTAGCCTCTGATATATTGTCAGTCGTGGCACTGAATTCTATCTTGCTTTGTGAGGTTTGACATTATAAAGGCGGTTTAGCATCCAGCCAGGTGACAGATGTTCATGTTGCCAGTAAAATCTGATATGTTAACACCTAGTTGTTCTAAATACTGTGGATCATCCAGATCATGACTATTTTTGTTCTATTCTATTATATTCTGTCAAGCAAATGTAGCAGAAGTAGTAAAAACTATTAGACTATTTTTTTTAGTCTTTGACTATGAGAATTAAAAAAAAAAAAAAACATGCTTTATGATCCCTCATGTTTTGTAAAATATATTAACATTTTGCTGATTCGGTGAGGTGTAGGTCAATTTATGAGCTCAAATGTACTTTAAAAATTGCACAATCACAGGTATGCAAAATTCATTGCCGCAGACTAGTTTAACTGGAAAAGTACTTGAAAGGTTGTTTGTGTTGCAAAAATGAGTACACCCTTCTGAAAGTTAGAATTAGAAAAAGAAAAAAAGGGTAACACTTTATTTTAAGGTCTCCTAAGTAGTTGCTTATTAGCATGCATATAATTAGAATATTATTAGTACTAATTATGCACATATTAATGCCTTATACATGACCTTATTCTACATCCCTAATCCTACCCAATACCTAAACTTAACAACTACCTTACTATTAATTACCTAACTATTAATAAGCAGCAAATTAGGAATTTATTGAGGGAAAAGTCGTAGTTATTAGTGAATAAGTGTTCCCTATTCTAAAGTGTTATCAAAAAAAGTTCTGGTGCACTTTAAAGACAATTTTTGATTAACAGGAATCGCTAGTTGCTTATTATAGCATGCATATTACTAGCATATTGGCTGTTTATCAGTACTTATGCACATATTAATGCCTTATTCTGCATGACCATATTCTAGATTACTTTAAGGATTAGTTCACTTCCAGAACAAAAAGTTACAGTTAATTTACTCACCCTCTTTTCATCCAAGATCTTCATGTCTTTCTTTCTTCAGTCATAAAAAAATGATGTTGTTTGAGGAAAACATTTCAGGAATTTTCTCCATATAGTGGAAATTTCTCCATATAGTAGTTAAAATTCCTGAAATGTTATCCTCAAAAAAAATAATTTCTTTACGACAAAAAAAAAAAAAAAAAAAGACATTAACATCTTAGATGACAAGGGGGTGAGTAAAATTATCTGTAATGTGTTGTTCTGGAAGTAAACTAATCCTTTAACCCAACCCAGTACCTAAACTTAACAGCTACCTTACTAACTATTATTGAGCAGCAAATTAGGAGTTTATTGAGGGAAAACTCTTAATAGTAAATGTGTTCCCTATTCTAAAGTGTTACCACTATGTTAAAACAAAACATTTAAAGAGGAGAGTAACACTTTAGCATAGGGAACAATTCTCACTATTAACTAGTTATTTTTTTAGCATGCCTATTATTAACATAGTGGTTGTTTAGTAGTACTTACTGTATAAAGCACCTATTCTACATCCCAATACCTGAACTTAACAACTACCTTACTAACTATTAATAATCATCAAATCGTCGCCTTAGAATTACAAGGTTCTTTTTTGTTTTCTAAAAAAAGTCCCAAAATGTACACAGCTTACAAAAGAAACATCATATAATGTGAATAAGTTGTCACCGGATAAGAATATGTGAATAACTCAATTTTGACAAAAGTGTCAGATAGAATCTTATAATTCTAAGGTGACAAAATTAGGAGTTTATTGAGGCATAAGATGTAGTTAATGGTTTGTTTATAGTGAGAACTGGAATTAAAATAAAGTGTGAACAAGAGGGGTATTTTCTTGACAACTGAACACTGTCAGGAAAAAAGGTACAGCGGAGGTACAATTTTGTTCCTAGGGGGACAAAACATATAATGGTACTTTTAAAGGTACTTTTAAAGGTACACAATAGGTCCTTAGGGTACAAATATGTACCCAAAATGTGTTTTAAAAGTACAACTAGAGGTACAAAATTGTACCCCTCAGGGTACCACCCCAGTGATGGCCACTTGTACCTTAAAAGGTACAGTTTTGTTACATAGCCTAACAGTGTTACATTACCTACAGAATCATTACCAGATTTAATGCTGACAACAATGGAACCACTTGGGAGAGAATTTTCAGGAGACATATTTCTTTGAACAAAAGAGGACAATGGTACAAGAGGAATGGCATATCATTGTTTTACATGTGAAAATACAGTAAAACTAACAAAGAAATTCAAAGTTAATGGGCTTGCGACAAGGTTCCTAAAAAAATCAGGTCTTGACTTGAAGATTTTATTTCAAGATGAGTACATTTTTGCTAGAAAAAGAGCAGGAGAAATACCAAGCAAATGTCTCAGAGCTGGCAAAAGCTATGAAAAGAGTGTCTGTTTCATCTCACAGAATAAGATGCAGCCTGCAGAAGTGAAATGCATGGTTGGTATCCACACCAGAACTACCATAGCAAAAACAAAATAAAAACTCATTTAGCCTTTTCCAAGGCCCATATTTACAAAATATAGACTTCTGGGAATCCATACTTTGGTCTAATGAGACCATGTCAATCATTTTGGATCTAATAAATATCTAAAATGCTGTGTTGCTGTTAGGGAGGAGTACAGTGAAAAATGCCTGATTCCCGAAAACTTGAAACAGAAGATGCCACCTTCTCCTCATTTCTGTGTCCTTTTTTTGTTGTTGTTGTTGTTTTGTTTTTTTTTTTCAAGAGGCAATGGCTATATACATTCTTCCAGGAAGAAAAATTTTCAGTGTAAAAGTATTTCACCTAACCTTAACATTTCTGAGTACCTGTGGGGGATTTTGTAGAGACAAGTTGAGCTACATTCCCCATTTAAGGTCACATTTAAGGCTGATGTTTAAACATGAAAAAAAATTTTTTTATAATTCAGGCATACAATGTCAGATCTGCACCAAAATTCACATGTTTGATAAGAGTCCTGTCCTGAACACATGCCAATGCCCATATTCAGTTATAGTCATAACGCCACCTGCTGGCAACAGAAAGTAACATGTTTTACTCTGTAATCAGAATCAGAATCAGAACAGCTTTTATTGCCAAGTATGCTTACACATACAAGGAATTTGTTTTGGTGTCACAGGCTTCCAGTGCACAGAGACGACAACAACAGCACAGAGAAAATAATATAAGTTGAGAATAAAAAAAATACACATATGTAAATATAAATAGACAAAAATTGCAATATAAGATTTAAGAAAATAAATAAATTGTATATACAGTTGTGCTACAGATGATAGAAAAGAACAGAATAGAATAGAGTAGAGTAGAGTAGAATAGAATAGAATAGAATAGAATAGAATAGAATAGAATGAGATGTCGGGATGTATTGAGCTGTAGGTGGTAACAAATAAAGGTTATTGCACATATTTTTATTGCACAATTGGGGGGGGGGGGTCTGGAACATTTAACTGTTCATTAGGTATATTGCCCGAGGGAAGAAACTGTTCTTATGTCTGGCTGTCCTGGTATTTGTGGCTCTGTAGCGCCAACCAGATGGCAAAAGTTTGAAAAGGGGATGACATGGGTGTGAGGGATTCAGAGTGATTTTCTGAGCCCTTTTCCTCACTCTGGATGTATACAGTTCTTGAAGGGTGGGCAGGGGAGCACCAATAATCCTCTCGGCGGTGCGAACCGTTCTCTGTAATCTTCTGGTATCTGATTTTTTAGCTGAGCCAAACCAGACAGTTATTGATGTGCCAAGAACAGATTCGATGGAAGTTCAGCTGTCGAAGGAAGTACAACCTTTGTTGGGCCTTTTTTGCACAAACTCCTCTTAGAGATTTAATGATATCAACATTATATTTGGTCCGTCTAATCTGAAGGCCTTTGCGATGTTAAATTGCAAAGGCCTTGAGTTTTCATTAAAGAGCGCGTCCATGGTGGTGTGACAAAGTTCACAGTTTCGGAAATATAAGTTGTTGTAACTCAGTCCTATAATGCCCAATCTGCCCCAAACTTCACATGTATGATAAGAGTCCAGCCATAAAAACATCTACATGTCAGTTATAATCATGTTGTTTTACACTAACTCAAACATACCATGATCAATTTGCACCAAACTTCACGTTTGACAAAAATGCTGGCCAGAAGACATATACACATCAATATTCAGTTATAGTCATAGCACCAGCTGGCAGCAGGAAGGTTGGCACATATAAATGACTTTGACATATTCCTCCTATATTAACCATATTGCATATTGCCCACAGTTTGCTGTTTGTCTAAAGCCACCGGATGGCGTGAGCCTGGGTGCCAGGGCCTTTTCAATGCTGCTTGCAGCTTTAATTGGTGATTAACATTCTTCCAAATATCTTCTTTTTTCATTTCAAAAACACATATTCTTTCAAAAATGAAGCACCACTGATGTGTGTTGCTAAGAGATGTACAGTGACATATTCTATGTGTTTGCATTGGCGGAGCAAAGACAGACAAAGTAATTGGCAAATGATAACTAACATGTAAGTTGTTCAATATTTACAGTCATACTGTTGGTTTTGAATATCAGCACTCTTTTGATATTGCTTATGTATAAACAATACCCTGCAGAAATAGTCACTATTTTATATTTTGCATCTGTTTCACTTATCACTAGTGGATCTTGGTTTCAAAGCAGGAAGAAAGGATCGTGGCTGAGTCTTGGATTAGATTTTAAAATCAATGGATAAAAATGATTCACCTTTAAGCTCCTTTTTAGAGTGGGTGTTTGGTTAATCTGTGTAAGGAAAATAGTGAAGACTGGGCCTTTGGACCAAGCTGAATTTTGTTTTGTCCAGCTACTTGACCTTGAATGAAAAAAATCCGACTTTGCACCTCAGCGCAGCTCTCATGAGCCACAGCACGAGCCAGTAATCCGCTGTAGAGACAAGCCAGGGACAAAATAAGCTCCATCACTCACCTGGCACAGAAAGCTCTGCACTGATTGCAATTGTATGTAAGGATGTTGATTCTGCAGTCATTTATGGCTTTGCAGTTGCTGGAAATTGAAGCTGCACATGAGGCCCTTGGGGGCACCTCAGACACAGTGTGATCCCTTTACAGAATGAATCAATTGAAGCCTAGTTGCCTGCTTGCTTTAACAAATAGCTCTGAACAATAAAGGGATATTTGCCTTTGCATCTGCTGAATATATTAATTTGAGATTCTTTTTTCCTCTGCTCCTGCCAAACAATGAAACGGTACGTAAATTGCTTATCATTCAAATTTGAGGACGTTTTCAAGTGCAGAATAATTATTGGTTTATAGGCTGTCATCAAGGGCATGATTTGAATAGTAATGCTTTCCAAATAGTACCATTTATTGGAGAAATTGTTTCCATATGAATACTAAATAGTTGTTTGGCATTAGCACAAATCTATAAATAAATAAATAAATTTTCCATCATTAGAGTAAAAAAAAATCACAAAAAATATTGACTCTTTTGAAGAAGGTTTCCTCAGCACTCCCCCTGTCTGCCATTGGTCACAAAATCAGAAATCCCATCCTTAAACTCACACCATTGGTTGATCTGATGTTGCTATGCTGGACAGGTTGGTGTAATATAACAATTAGTGATAGAGTCACAGAGGTAAAGACTCTCAGAATGATTACACAAATGTGACCCTGGACCACAAAACCAGTCTTAAGTAGCACAGTTATATTTATAGCAATAGCCAGCAATACATTGTATGGGTCAAAATTATTGATTCTCCTTTTATACCAAAAATCATTAAGTAAAGGTCATGTTCCATCAAGATATTTTGTAAATTTCCTACCATAAATATATCAAAACTTAATTTTTGATTAGTAATATGCTAAGAACTTAATTTGGACAACTATGAAGGTGATTTCCTCAATATTTTTTCTTTTTTTTCTTTTTTTTTTTTTTTTTTTGCACCCTCAGATTCCAGATTTTCAAATAGTTTTATCTCAGCCAAATATTGTCCTAACAAACTATACATCAATGGGAAGCTTATTTATTCAGCTTTCAGGTGATGTATAAATCTCAACTGGTTTTGTGGTCCATGGTCACAAATGGTTGTCTCTGGTTGTTGTTAATGCTTAGTGAACAGCCCTCTGGAATACTCAATTCTGATTGGTTACTCTTGTGATGGTGTAATGTGCACTTGTAGTGTACTTCAAATCTTCAAATGATATTAAGATTAAGATAATAAAATATAATTTGAATAAAAGGTCACTTAAGTGTACCTAAAGAGAGTACACTTTCATGACTGTTTCTTAACATTCTTAGATACACCTTTAAAAATGTCAAATCAAAACTTTTCATTTTTAAATATTTGTATTGTAATAATCTTTTGTCATGCTTTAAATAAATATGCTTATTTTGATGTGTTGACTGATATATTAAAGCATGTGTGAAGTACATAATTATAATCTTAACTAGTGTGTATAAATACACATGACAAGTGTATTTGATAATATAATATTGACAATATTGATATAAAATCATACAATATTGATAATATATTAAATGTACTAAATTACAACTTTGTCATTACAAATGTGTAATTACAAATATATTTAAATACATGACATGCAAGTTTTAAGAGAAATTACATTAAAATAGTATATTTTAAATTTCATACTTTCATACTTCATACCATATTTAACCATATTCAAACTGACCATATTTCATAGACCAGTGATTAGAAATTAATTCCATAAGTACTTCAGTCCTTCTTAAGTGGGTCAAAAAACACTCTAAAGTTAAACTAATTGCATTTAATATACATATTTTTTAGAAATTACATTTTCATTTGTAAATAACATGTAATTAAATGTCTGAAAACATTAGCACTCAAAGCGATAGTTTACCCCCAAAATGAAAATTCTTTCATCATTCCTTAATTGCATATTTCATGCCCACTTTCCACAAGTTGCATTCCCTTCAAAAACGAAAGTAATCCACTGTCTTAAGCAGCTCAGATGTCAGGAGTAAATGATGACTGCTACGTTCATTATTACATCCAACAACAAAACACTTCAGTCGCGGTTAGGAGCCACTGTTGTCTACACCTGCACCAGAGTCAACACAATGACAAAGGCTGTGTCAATCAACTATCGTGGGAGCGGCCTTGGCCTGTGTGACGTACATCTGGCCAGAATCTGAGAATGGCTTGATTTGAGAACGGGGTAATGATTTTGATGGATTTTTAATAAAAGCACTCAGTGGATTTTTATCATTATAGGGAGGTTTTGTACACACACTGCCAACACACATATTCAAACACCATGAAAAAGTGAACTTTGCATCTGATCTCCCCTTTAAGTTGTTCCAAACTTGTATTGGTTTCTTTCTTCTGTTTTATTGCAAAAGGAGATATTTTGAAAAATGTCGGTAACAACACAGTTGCTGGTAGCCATTGACTTCCATATAGTATTTTTTTTCCATACTATGGACGTCAGTGCTAACGTGAACTGTTTAGTTATCAATAGGGTTGGGTATCGAAAATCAATTCCGATTTCAGAATCGGATAAGGTCAAGAATCAGATACTTCTTGTGAAATTAAAATTTCGTTTCCGTCTATCGATTCCTATATGCGGTTCTTTTTTTTTTTTTCTTTTTTTTTTTTCATCTGTGAGGACCCGACCTAGCGGTGTGCCAGGACCTTGCTCGCTAATCTAAGCACATAGCGCTCAAAAGGATGGCTACACTTGCGATCAGAAGTCGAAAAAGCGAAGTGGCGTATAATATTTGTGATGAGCTAAACATGTTGCAATACCACCAATATGACAAAGCATTTTAATTTAACAAATCGTTAAAGATCACAAACACGATTCAAATACCAACGTGATTCTCTTCCTAAATTACAATGATTCATCTGTTTGATTCCTCAACCTTTCTTCCGTGCAGCGTACGATCATACTGGTGTGATTTTAACATTCAAATCTGCGTTCGTGCTGCCACTGACCTAAAGAGAACCACTGTCATGTATATGAATGAAACAGTTTCACAGTCTTTTCAGCTACGCAGTTCATTATTTCTGTTACATTCAATTAATCACAGAAGTACTGGGATAAAAGTTCATAGTCTGGATATAAATCAATATCCAGACTTTTGAAAGTTAATTTGACATTCCAAATAATGTTAATCATGTTAATGATTTATCGATTACGTCGTTATGCCAGTAGATGGCGAAAGGGGGCTGATAATAATGTATTTGTCTTTGATCATTCATTCAAAAACAGTAATTCATCCAGTAATGAACCAAGTAAATCTTGAGTGAATCACTGAATCATTTACTTATAAATCAGGCCATGTGATTTTGTTTAGTTGTCAAATATTTTTTTCTTCAGAATCGTAAGAGAACCACAACTTCCGTTTAAAAAAAACAACAACAACAACCCAATTTATCCAGAATCACGCAGATCTATTTTGCAAACAGCTCTTAAGTGAATCTTGTTGTTATGTAGCCTGTTGATTTTTGTTCATGGTATGCAGCTGCAACGAAATGATTAGCAAAAAAGAAACAATAAATATGCTTGATAGACATTGTAATTGAAACTGGGAATCGAAAAGAATTGGAATCGATAAGCAGAATCGGATTCGGAATCAGAATTGATAATATTCTAACGACACCCAACCTTAGTTACCAACAACCTTTAAAATATCTTCTTTTGTGCTCAACAGAAGAAAGAAAGTCATAAACACACTTTAGATTTTATTCACTTAATGCTCCCTAAAAATCACCCATTCAACCAAAAAAAAAAAAAAAAATATAAGCCGTCTTGAAATGTCTCCTATACAAACAGATACACCTGAATCAACATAGGAGCTTGAGGAAATGAAACATCTCATGAGATTACAGCATCCCAAGGGTGTTTCCTGTCAAGAAACACCGAACTTCCTGCCATTTTATTATGCTCCTGTCTCACAGTGAGCCACAGTGAGCAGCCCAACCCGACCTGACATCTTAAGTGTCTAAGAAAATGAATTGTCGCGCATATTTATGCTTTATTATGCAGAGAGATACGGCATGCCCCTCACATCACACCTTCATCTTCAGCTTCAGCAGTCTAAAGATGTCAGCCGCCACATAGATCTACAACTGACAGCTTTACGAGAGGGTGCTGAATTGATGCGGTGGCTTGAGCACGTAGCACTATTCTTCAGTGATGTTTGCACATGCTTTGTCCTTTCAACAAGTTTCAACAAAACTCACAGTCACTGATGTGATTCTGTATTTGATCTTATTTTTTTTAGTTGGGCAAACTTGGCAGAAAGTATATATTTCTGTCCTTAAAGGAAAAGATCACCCAAAAATGAAAATTTGCTGACAAAGATCTCGCTCTCAGGCCACTTAAGATGTAGATAAGTTTGTTTATTCATCTGAACAGATTTGGAAAAATGTAGTGTCACATCACTTGCACACCAATGGATCCTCTGCAGTGAATGGGTGCCGTCAGAATGAGAGTTTAAACAGGAGTTGTGTGGATTACTTGTGGATATTTGTGAAGTTTTTATCAGCTGTTTGGACTCTTATTCTGACGGCACCCATTCACTGCAGAGGATCCATTGGTGAGCAAGTGATGTAATGCTAAATTACTCCGTATCTGTTCTGATTATAAATGTAAGTTTTTTAGCTAAACTGTTCCTTTAAATTTTATATTTAAAACAAAGAAAGCTAAATTCTTATTTTAATAAATAAATATAAAATAACAAAAAAAAACAAAAAAAAAAAACAATTCCAAATCCTTCCTACGTTTTATTCAGCTCTGAGAAAGCATGTTTGACATATTCCATCTTCAGTTGCTCAAAAATGCTTTGAGAGATGATAATCAAATACCGTTCAAGCACTGACATGCATAAAGACAGAAACAACAAGAAGACCTTGACACCTTTTTATCAGATGTTTCATGTTGTGTTTATCCTTGTGCAGATCAATGCCAGTTTTTGTGAAATAAAATATTTCTGCACCAGACTGGCAATGAAAAAAAAAGACTCAGACTATTGATTTAACAATAGGCCTACAGGGATGTAAACGTTTAATGAATATTTTGTGTGTATGTGTGTTTAACTAATGAGTTTTGCATTGGATTTGGATGTAATTAACAACTAAAGTACATCTGGGTTGACAACTGGATTAGACTAGAAAATGCACTTCCTTATGGCCAAATATTGTTGTCCATGATATGCTGACATAACAGAGTGAATTTTTCAATTACATCCAAGATCGTTTTCAGTTTTCTCAGTCCTTTGTCTGTTTAAATCATGTCTGGCACACAAAGTGATAACAAACAGAATGGATGAATAAACACATTTTGAACTGTTCTCCGTCTTTATCTGCCGATTGACTTTTGGGGCTTAACGCACTCCTGCCTCAGCAAGAAACATAATTATTTTTCCATTAAATTTGTGCAAGATAAGACTGGAGAGATTTATGTCTGACAGCACAGCAGGGAATTACTAAAGAATGGATCATGAAAAATCTCTGTACTACAAGAACAGAAAAGTACGCATATACCTGCAAAAATGAGAATGAAAAGAATAATACACAAGTTAAGGGAAACTTAATGCATCCCTTGAAAAAAACACTTTGGCATCAGTCAGTCAGCTAAAATTAATTACAAACATGGCTTGGAAAAACTGATTGATTTCAAAGAAAATCTCTATAGCAGCATTTGTTTGCAGATGCCGCTTGGTTTGGTATTGAAACAGTGCCTAATACGAGTGTCAATCATAGCCAAGGTCTAGAAATTTACTTTTTGAAATTATGTGGTTTCATGTTGGTTTGAAGAAACTTTTATTCTATTTCCAAGAAATATTTTTGAATTTATTGACTTTAAAAAGTAAATAGTAACAATATATTTTCCTATATGTGTGTGTGTGTGTGTGTGTGTGTGCGTGTGTGAGTGAGTGTACACGTTCAGTAATAATTAAAAAAAATATATTAAAAATATATATTGTCAGTAATTAATTCATAACAAAATAACATCCTTACAACTTGAATCCTTTAATAATCATTTTTAAATGTTAAAAAAACTTTATATATTCAGATTTATTTATTTATCTATATACCAGTCAAAAGTTATTGAACAGTAAGATTTTTTATGTTTTTAAAGAAGTCTCTTCTACTCACCAAGCCTGCATTTGTTTGATCCAAAGTACAGCAAAAACAGTACATTTTAAAAATATTTTTACTATTTAAATTAACTTTCTATTTTAATATATTTTAAAATGTAATTGATTGCTGTGATCAAATCTAAATTTTCAGCATCATTACTCCAGTCTTCAGTGTCATATGATCCTTCAGAAGTCATTCTAATATGCAGATTTTCTCTTCAAGAAACATTAATTATTATTATTACCCTTTTTATTATCAATATTTAAAACAGATTTTAAATATTGAGTACTTTTTTTTCAGGATTCTTTGATGAAAAGAAAAATCCAAAGATCAGCATTTATGTGATCTTTGGGGGAGAATTATAGAAATTAATACTTTCATTTAGCAAGGATGCTTTAAATTGATCAAAAGTGCTGATAAACATTTATGTTACAAAAGATTTATATTTCAAATAAATGCTGTTCTTCTGAACTTTCTGTTCATCAAAGAAACCTCAAAAAATCTATTCAGCTGTTTTCAACATAATAATAATAATAATAATAATAATAAATGTTTTTTGAGCAGAAAATCAGAATATTAGAATGATTTCTAAATTACATTTCAAAATATATTTAAACTGTTATTTTAAATAGTAAAAGTATTTCACAATTTTACTGATTTTGGATCAAATAAATCCAGGCTTGGTGAGCAGAAAACATTAGAAATCTTACTGTTCAAAAAGTTTTGACTGGTAGTGTATATACATTAAATTTGGCAGTGTATTTATTTATATTATTTTATTTATTTATGTCGCACAACATGACTCTGAATGAAATAATGTTTTTTTTCTTTTATCACCATGACATTGTTGACTTAATGCCCCCAAAAAATAAAAATGAAAAACATAGAAGAGCATATGTCCTTGTATATATTATTTACATTTTTAATGTATTTTTTCATTCATGGGGGAAAAGTGTCATTGATCCTGTTGTGTTCCTAATGCATTGAAATAGAAGTGCCCAAAGGCGTCTAAAAACTGGACTGTACATCCTTAAATGAATACCTAACCAAAATATATTTGTTGCGATACAAACACAAAGACAGATTGCATTGAGAAGACAAAAAAATCTGCTAATTTTGCTATGAAAAGTGTGGTCGAAGCCTGCTTGCACAGCTCATGTTGATTAGATGGCTCACATGCCTTCCTGGCTTAACCCTGATTCATATCCGCAGAATTATTTTTTGCTTTGTGACAGCGCTGAATGGAATCAGAGTGTGTCTTTTACTTCAAAAGATGTAATGACAGCTCAGTGAACTGATCATTCAAATGCCTGAATTTCCTTTGCATATTTGAATATTGAAATGAAGCATCAGCAGCACATGTAATAACAGCTCAAATGGAGGCGGGCCGAGCGTTATCGAGGCAGACGGTGTCGGTTTTCCTTCCAGCGTGAATATTATGGCTCTCTGGATTTGTCATTCTGCTGTCTTTCACAGACGGGGTGCAGGGAATGTCATCCATCACAAGGATCATTTCATGGCCCAGACCTTTATCACAGTAGATTCACATTTAAGGTGGAGCTTTTATGCACTGACATTAAGCTCACATGATGGATGATAGGGCAAACAAAGCCTGAACTTCAGTCCTCAATCATACGGCTGCAGGTATATGATTGCAAATGTCTGCATATGCGCATTTAATGATACAAACGGTGATGTTTACCACCCAGCTTCCTTAATATTGCAAACAATATCCATGGATTGTTTGTCACTGTGTTATACATTACAGATCAGCAGGGAGCTTTCCTGAGATCCTTGATTAAATATTCCTTCTGTGAACTATATCTCAAGGCAACTTTATCATGCACTTAATACTCAGATAATGGAAGACTGGAGTCATTTTTCCTTATGGTTTTCACTGCTGCGTGGGAAACAACTTAGCAATTTTCAGGGGAAATCAACCAGAAGGAACTTTGAGTATGCAGAATAGTTTAAAACTGTTTAAAAATAGAAATATGTCATTCTGAAAATCTGTATGACTAACTTTCTTGCATAAGACACAGAAGTAGATGTTTATCTGAATGTTAAGGCTGCTCTTTTCCTAACAGTTAAGGTAAACAAGAAGCTGTCAACCTCCAAAAACTACAAAAGGCAGTTTGTTTCTGCAAACAGAAAGTGCTGTGATTCACTTAAACAAGGTCCCAGACCCAACCTCGACCTCTACTTCTACATTATCATCCTTCAATCTGAGAGGCATTGCTTTGACGTGAAAGTAGCTGCGGGGCTCTTGCTATCTGATTCAGATGCACAGAGGGCATCAGGCAGACCTCTGTGATAGTCTTTGTTTGGTTTTTACACTGAGAACCACTTATCTCAGAGGTAATTATGATGGGTTTGGGGGTATACAGAAAGTTACAATATATGAAATAATGAAAATCAGTGGCACAGTAAATTGCTCTCTGTGGGCAAATGCGCCACTCCACATTACATTTAGTCTGGCACTACTCTCACTGAAGCTTGATGAGTCCAATTTAGAGTCCAAATGGACACCACATGCTGGGCCAGACACAATAAATATTTTGAAAATAAAATCAATAGGCAGTACAGAGACTGTTCTGGCAATATTACCTAATCAAATTTTCGAAAAAGTCGCTGTATGTGCCTTACTCAAATATTATACACTGAATATTTATGCATTTCTACAAGAAATGAAAATATATAATGTTGTAAAATGTAAAATATATACACTAGCCTACCAAACATTTAAAAAAATATATATACAGTACTGTGCAAAAGTCTTAGGCCACTAGTATTTTCACCAACAAAAAAATGGTTTTAAGTCAGTTATTTCTATCTTTTGCTGTAGTGTGTCAGTAGGAAATATCAGTTTACATTTCTAACCATTCATTTTGCCATTAATTGTAATTATCCAGTGAGATTTTTGTTTGCACAAGGATTCTGACAACAGCCAGTGCTCCACACAGAGATCTGATCTGACCATCATCCAGTCTGTCTGGAATGACATGAAGAAACAGAACAAAGTGAGACAGACTAAATCCAGAAGAACTGTGGCAACATCTCCAAGTTGCTTTAAGAAACCTACATGCAAAGCTACCTGAAAACTTATGCGCAAATTTACCTAGGGAAAAAGCTGTTTTAAACGCAAATATGGTTTACCAAATGTTGATTTAATTTAGTTAATAGAAGTTAATTGATATAATCTATTTATGGCATTATTTTTGACAGCATCCTCATTTTACAGCATTTTTACAGAAGTGCCTAAAACTTTTAACAGTACTTTGCAGGTAGGTTTCTTAAAGCAACTTGGAGACGTTGCCACGGTTTCTGGATTTAGTCTCAGTTTATTCTGTTTCTTCATGTCATTCCAGACAGACCGGATGATGGTCAGATCAGATCTCTGTGTGGAGCACTGGCTGTTGTCAGACTTCTTGTGCAAACAAAAATCTGACTGAATTATTACAATTAATGGCAAAATGAATGTTTAGAAATGTAAACTGATATTTACTGACACACTACAGCAAAAGATAGAAATAACTGACTTAAAACCATTTTTTTGTTGGTGAAAATACTAGTGGCCTTAGACTTTTGTACAGTACTGTATAAATTTAAAACTTTTTGTAGTGTATATATTTTATTTGAAATTTTACGTTTTTTGAAAAGAGTTTAGTATGCTTACCAAGTTTGCATTTATTTTGATCAAAAATACAGTTAAAAAATAATATTGTGAAATGATAGGATGATAGAATTTTAGCATCACTTATGCAGAGTAGCAATGTAGAGTGTATTCCAGAAATTGTTATTTCTGAGAATGAGGTTCGCCAGCAGTTAAAGTGTCTTAAGATCAACAAGGCAGCAGGCCCTGATATCCACTCTCGAACTTTGAAAATTTGTGCTGATCAACTATGTTCAGTTTTTCATTTGATTTTTTTTTTTTTTTTTTTTTCTGTCTTTGTCTTCATCAAAAATACCTTTAATGTGGAAGACATCATGTCTTGTTCCTATCCCAAAACATGGTACTGTCGTGGTTTCAACAGTTTGAGACCCAACGTTTTGACATCACATATAATGAAATGTTTGGAGAGGATTATCCTCAGTCATTTGAATACACAGTTGTCAGTTTTTCAAGACCCTTTACAATTTGCATACAGAAAGGGTGTGAGAGTAGATGATGCCTTACTCTTTATGTTGCACAATATTTATAGTCGTTTGGAAACAACTGCTAGTTCTGTTAGGATTATGTTTTTTTTTGTTGTTTTTGTTCCAGTGCTTTTAATACAATTCAGCCACGTTTTGGCCGATAAATTGATGCTTTTTTACTTTACATAGTACAACCATTAGGTGGATTTTGGATTATCTTCTAAATCAACCCCAGTTTGTTAGGCTTGGTGAAATGTCTGACATGATTTAGACATGAACTAAAACAGGAGCTCCACAAGGTACAGTTTTATCAGTTTTATTCCAACTATAGGCACACTCATGCATCTTGCTTTTTACAAAAGTTCTCTGATGATACTGCTCTTGTGGGTCTAATCAATCAAAATAATGATTTGGAATATAGAAGTGAAGTTAAGCTTTTTGCAACATGGTATGAGGAAAATTTCCTAAAATTGAATGTCGAGAAGACTGAGGAGTTGATCATTGATTTTAGAAGAAATAAAGGGGCAGAACTACTGGTAACAATTAATGGTCAGAATATAGAAATAGTCCAGTCTTATAAGTATCTCGGTGTCCATTTGGACAGTAAATTAAACTGGAAAAGGAACAGGTTGTTTTTAAAAAGGCATAGTCAAGATTATTCTTTTTGAGGAAACTAAGCTCCATTGATATTAGCAGAAAGATTCTTCATGTATTTTACCAGGGGATCTTGGCCAGTGTCTTGTTTTATGCAGTGCTCTGTTGGGGAGGTAGTATCACTTTGGATGACAAAAATAGGATAAATAAATTGATCAGAAAGGCCGGTTCAATTATTGGTTTTATTCCTGATTCCCTTGAGGTTATTGTGGAAAAGAGAACAAGGGCAAAATTGAAAATGATTTTGTACTATGAAGGACATCCACTAAATAGTATTTTTAGTGGACTTAAGAGTTCATTTAGTGAGAGATTAGTAATGCCTCAGTGTTCTACAGAAAGACTTAGAAGGTCTTTTATTCCAACTGCTGTCCGGTATTTTGATGAAGTGGTGTAATTATAATATATGTATGAATATTGCTATTGTGTTCATTGTTTTCATGTATTGTTTTTGTCATTTATTGTTTGTATTGTATAATAGTGGCAAATGAGTTTCCCCTTACAGAGATTAATAAAGCTTCTAACTAACTAACTAAATATTAGTACATTTTAAAAGCGCGTAGTTAAAGCGTGTAGTTTAATTGTTAGAATGGCCAAGGATCTGCAATCTCCACATAAAGCTGATCGTGCAGACCAAACCATAAGTCGTAGAGACTTGAAACTTGCAGAGATGGTAAACTGTAAAAAAAAAAATCTTTAAAATTTACAGTAAAAAGGTTGCCAGAATTTTACAGTAAAAAATATGGTAGCAGCATTTTAAGTTTTGCGGTTTTAACTTAAATTTACATTTAAAAAAAATTAATTTCATTAACTGATATAATGTTAATGTACCAACCTACTGAAGTACTGAAATCTGTTTTGTATCCTTGTGATACACTGATAACCACCAAAAGCAGGTGGTGATGAGAAAGTCACTTGATGAACCAAAGCCCATTACAAGCAGCTTTTAAATTTTAACATACAACAAATTGTAACGGTACACAGATGTCACGGTTCGGTGCGTACCTTGGTTAGAGGGTCATGGTTCGATACGATTTCGGTACAACAGAAAAACAAAATAAAAAAATCCACTATGCTAGGTTTCTTTTTTCTTTAGTTTAAACAGACAGTAGTACAGATTACAATTTTATTCACCTACATGTGAAAATACTAAATATTATATCAAATTAATGTCATATATAGGCTATAAAATCTGCAGTACATATATACATACAAGGAATAAATACTTGAAATATATTTAATTTAGTTAACTGATAGACAAGGGAAAAAAAACTGTGCGACACGTAACGTAACCTATATTTGCTGAGTTTCAGTTCAGTTTTTGACAGAAAGGACACTTAAATGGCAGAAAACGACATTCTCTGTTTTTTGTTTAAAGGAACACGCCACAAAAAATATGCTCATTTTCCAACTCCCCTAGAGTTAAACAGCTGAGTTTTGCCATTTTTGAATGCATTCAGCTAATCTCCGGGTCTGGCGGTAGCACTTTTAGCATAGCTTAGCATAGATCATTGTATCCGATTAGACCGTTAGCATCTCGCTATAAAATGACCAAAGAGTTTTGATATTTTTCCTATTTTAAACTTGACTCTTCTGTAGTTACATCGTGTGCTAAGACCCACGGAAAATTAAAAGTTGCAATTTTCTAGGCTGACATAGGAACTATACTCTTATTCTGGCATAATAATCAAGGAACTTTGCTTCCATACCATGGGTGCAGCAGGCGCAATATTATTACGTAGCACCTGAATAAATTACACTGAACCCTAGATCAGCCTTATAGTTCTAAGTCATATCAGCCTAGAAAATTGCAACTTTTTATTTTCCATTAGTCTTAGTACACGATGTAATTACAAAAGAGTCAAGTTTTGAACAGGAAAAATATCGAAACTCTTTGGTCATTTTTGAGCGAGATGCTAATGACCTAGTCAGATTCAATAAACTATGCTAAGATACGGTAAAAGTGCTACCGCCAGAAACGGAGATCGGCTGATTGGTAAAAAAAAAAAAGGGTAAAACTCAACTGTTTAACTCTAGGGGAGTTGGAAAATGAGCCTATTTTCAAAAAAAGTGGAGTGTTCCTTTAAGTTTATTTTGCTGGTATGAGGAAAGTAATCGCGCCGGCGCACACAAACACAAAACATAACAGTTCCAGGCTTCTAGTATTACTAACTTGACAGCGAGGTTGCTACTTTATCAAAATAAAACACAGTGAACCAAACATCAGCACGCCCGCCTTACCGTGTCACTGTGTGTTAGAACGCGACTGAAGTACAAAGTCTATAATTTACAAAATAAATAAATATTTTAGCATTTGGATGCATCACAAATATGGAAATATTATGGAATATTTGGATTTGTGCTGAATGAGAGAGGTAGGATACAAGAGCACAAAGCTTCATTTCGCAGACAGTTGAGTGCGCAAGCCTTTAAAGTATATTCCTTTGCCAGTGACAGACATGTTCAGAATCAGCACATGATCACTGTCTAGTGGGCTTTGTTTTTAAGTGCGCAACTCCTGGCATTCGCTGTTCTTCTGCCGGCGGTTATCAAACAGAGTTGCATTACTGCGGGCACACCCTTATGGATTGAGGGTGAATTACCTGTATTCATTGTAAGGCCTCATGCACTGAACCGAGATGCCCGTACCATGACGGTTCGGTACGAATACATGTATCGTTACACCTCTAATAAAAGGGCACAGTGTCATTCATACAAACACTAAACACCATCATGATAACACACATGAAACTAAAACAAAAAAATAAACATTAATTTAATATCATCAGATTTAACAAACAACCCTAATGTTCAAAACTGATCAGAAAAAAACTAAGAAGAAACAGTTATTCCAACAAAAAAACTTTAAATGTAACAAAAAAAAAGTATTCTGGGAATGTCATTTTACAGTTATTCACTGTAAAGTTTTTATGTTCTTTTTCACTTCCAAAAATGGTATACTACCGTAAAAGTACCTGCAATGTCCAATACAGTTTTTCACCGTATATAGTAGGGGAATTTTAGTCTTTTACCATTAAATTAACGGTTATTTTTTACAATGTAGTACTCACAAAGCCATCAATGTGACTAAGGCTTGCCCCAATCAGCCTGACGGGGGCACAAATCGCGCATAACTCCTACACCATCAATCACAGCCTCAAGTGTCTTATGTTGCTGGAATCATTTTTTGAAAAACGTACTTTTGTGAACTAGTCCTAAGTTTTTTCACACAATCGGAACCAAACCAGTGCAGAAAAATTCTCTAGAGAGTGAATATTATCGACTCACATTTGCAAAGGGATGCTAATACGTTCGAAGGGGGCAGGGCCACTTTTATTAAAATGCCTATAACTCCTGAACGGAATGAGATATCTTTGCCAAACTCAGAACACTTATGTAAGAGCTCAGTCCGAGGTCTCAGGACAAAAATCGCAGAGCCTGGCCACTTGGTGGCATTATAAAAGGGAAAAAAACATAAAAACGGTTATGCCTACGCAACCATTTGTCCTATCAACATGAAAATTGATGTGCACTGTCCTGGTCCAAAGTGCCACAAGTTTCTGTAAGGACATTTGGGTATCTCAAAAAAACATTGGCCGATGAAGTTTGAGCACCTATTAGACAAGGCTAACGGGGGCTGCTCGAAGCGAAACCCGATGGGGCTGTTTGACTCATAGACCCAAAGGTCTGTAAGAAATTTGAAAGAAATCGGCCACTGGGGATGATAACACATTTTTCAAGAGCGTAAACGATTGTACATTGCACGGTTTTTCGCACATACACACAATATTCATATCTTACGACAGATCTCCTCATTCTAAACAACTTTGCGAGAACCACTGCTGTCAATCAAATTATTAGTTAAATGAATGACAAGATTTAAAAAAAAAAAAAAAAAGAAAAAAACTACTTTTGCAAACTAGTCCTGTAGGTTTTTTTCACTCGGTCTGGAAAGAACAGTACAATTCTCTGGACTGTCTAGGTCAATAATTATCTAAAAAATGTTAAAATTTACCCTTTGGGAAGCTATAACAGGGTCATTTAGAAAAGGGCCCTATACCCAAAATCCTATAAAGCCTAAAGGAAAACTCAAAACTTCACGAAACCTGGTGAGCACATGGTGATTCTAAGCATGCATAGTTTTAAGGAGATCAAACTACAGCTGGTGTTGTAACAGTCATAAATGACATAATATTTCTATGGTAAATTATCTGGAATTGTCAAAAATGCTGTTTTAAATCACTGATTTGGTTACAGGCTTGCTACATAATGTCTTTTTTCATATGTGGTTAAATGCCTTAAAGCGCTTAAACCCTGGTAATCGCTGCTTGGAGCTATATTTTCTATTTTTATTTTACATTTTCTATTTTAATGTATTATAATAAGCTATTTAATTGTTATTTGTTATTTATTTAAACACTGACAGTAATAAGAACCATTATTAATAGACAGTATCATTAGGCTGCAGTTTTGTCATCTACCACTTTACATGCTCAAGCTCTTTAAAGTCTGAATGGCCGTCTTGTGTTTTATCGTTCATCAGCTGCAAGTGATTCTGATTCTGAAAGTGATTTCAACAACACTGTTGTTCATTGCCATATAGTTGGCTATTCTTTTATATTTAGAATGATTTATAAAGCTATATCTTTATCTTTATCATTATCGTATAGTATAGTTAGCCTAAAAGTTACTGGGGGTAAAAATGAAACGGTAATTGCATAATTCGTAATTGCATCTTATTTCTTGTAATTGAGACTTTATTTTGCACTTGACCCCATTATTAACCTACTGCACAAATGACGCATGTAACAAATTCCATATAACAGTTTTAAATAAAGAAATTAATATTTATATCATCTCATCTCACAATCTCCCCAAACATTCTTTCCACTGTGTTTCATAGTTCAGTAATCTATGCTTTCCAACCGTTAGTGTTTATAAAGTGCTCTTGAGAGTGAAAGCATGGTGACTGCCAGCACTGGTGAGCAATTCACACAGCTGACCACCTCGAGTGTTTGAGTGAACACAGACCACATACCTGGAATTTGTATGAGAGGCAGGTAATGAAATCTAAGTCCTTGAAATAGAAAACAACAGCTTAGGTGAAATCTGTTGTTATGTCTCCTGAAGAGCTTGTGTGAGCCCATTAATGGCTCTAGTAGCCCAGCATTTACAGCTTTGCTGGCGTTGGTGGAGGTGCTCCATGAGACATAAGAGCTGCACAGTCCTCATTTATATATAGCCGCGATGGATCCGGGGCATCATGGGAGCTCAGGGTAAGTGTCAGGTAAGTGTGCAGGTTTTGCTCCATTTCAAACCCTTCACCAAACAGGATTATGTCTGGTCCATTTTACAGCTTACTGTGGCCAAGAACCATCTCCAAATGGCACTGAAGCATTTGGTCGCATGTGTTTATAACATAGTTTATCCAGAAAATGATTTAACCCTGTGTAATATTTAATATATAAATTTTAAATATATAATATATAAAAAAAGTCCTCTTTAAAATAATCATAACTTATCTGAAAAACTTGTGCACAAACCTTTTAGTATAATTCAAAAAATGTTCACCCAGATCACGATATGTCTTTTTTGCTTTGAAATTTTTAAGGATTTTAGAAAGTAAACGGGAAAATAGTCAATTTTATATTGTAATATTTCAAGACGAACACTAACTAGACTGAAGAACAAGAATAATGCATTTGAGGATTTTTTTTAGGAAGTTTATTTGTCCATCTCTCAGTTATCATTGTATTACATTGCATCATATGTAATAAAAACTACAGCTTTGATCATAAAACTAAGCATTTAAATACAATCTTAGACATTTTATTGGGAGATATAGAGTGGCAACTAATATTTATATGCATTTTTTGTAAGTAGTCTGTTATACTGTTAATAAAGATACCATTGCTTCACATAACAAGCTAATTCTTACATTTTTGGCCAGAAAAATATTAGCAACTGCACCAAATTGCATATTTTTGCTCTGTTTTGTTCCTCCTCAGAAATTAGCTCCCTATTTTCCTATATCTATATCATACAATAAAAAATCATTAAAAAAAATCCTATTTTACCAAAAAAATATATATAGTTGCAGTACTTAACAAATGCAAGCTTTTCTGAAGATCCAGGACTTTATCAATAGTGCATCTACAACAGTTTACGGGCATATTAAAAGTGATAATGTCAATAATTTAATGTTTTTGAGCTATAGGATTTTTTTATAACACAGCTATGTCATTATTATTCAACCCCTATTCAACATTGCTACTTTAAGTCACTCGTTTTTATGGTAGGGAACAAAATTGTCTTAAAGGGGTCATCGGATGCCTATGTTCCACAAGTTGATATGATTCTTTAAGTTCTTAATAAAAAGTCTATAATATACTTTGGTTAAAATTTCTCAATGGTAGTGTAAAACAACACCCTTTTTACCTTGTCAAAATGAGCTCTGCAAAAATCGACCCATTCTGATGGATTGTTCCTTTAAATGCAAATGAGCTCTGGTGCAATGACTAAAGCTGATGATCAATGGACTTTCCTCCAGGACAATCAACCCAAAGTATACATCCAAATCTACTTATGCTTGATCCAGGCATCAGTCATAGAATGTTCTTGACTGGTCTATTCAGTCAGATTTAATTCTCATTTAAAATATTTGGTAACGCTTTAGATTACAACCCGCAAAGAACTACGTAAGTAAACTGAATTTACGGTGTATGTTTCTGCAATTATAGTGTACCTATAAAGTACGTACATGTAGGTATAAGGATACAATATGTTATATTTGGGTAATAAGGGGATAACAAACCAGATATTGAACCTGCAAAGAACTAGATAAATATACTGAATTTACGGTGTACGTTTCTGTAATTATAGTGTACCTATTAGTACGTAATGTGTTGGTATAAGAGAACAATAGGCTATGTTACGTTTTGGTAATTCGGGGGTAACAACCAGATATACAACCTGCAAAGAACTGCGCAAGTAAACTGAAGTTACAGTGTATGTTTCGTATTCATATTGTACCTACGTGTAAGTATACGTAATAACGGGGTAGCAAACAGATATACAAATAATTAAAAATAATTTATAATGGATTAATTTAAAAAACTTAACAGGTACCTGTTCTATTAAATCGTAAGTTTGGTGTATCTATACGTAAGCTTTTTAAAATTACTGGGAAATTATACTCTTGTTCCAAGTAGTTACAGGGTAATTGTGCCATCTGCGGGCTGTAAATTAAAGTGGCGATTGTTCCCCTCTTGTTCAAGGAAGTTACAGGGTAGGTTCAATACATAAACACACAATCTGTGTATTTTAATATTTTTTATAGTCGCTAATCCCACTTCTACCTCTAAACCTAACGTTAACTATGACTGAACAGTAATAAAAATATAAAAAACAGGAAAGTGCAATCACAATCATTTATTTATTGCAAAAATGTCAACAGCCATACAAAAAAGTATTCCAAATAACGATGCGTTGCAGCCGCAGTCTTTTTTTGGCGGAATACAGTAGGTTTGAGGTGCAGTAGGATGAGAGCAGAATTTAAATTGTTAATCGCTGAAAATATTATCCAGATTATTGTCTTGATCCATTCCTCGAAGGCGCCCGCGCGTCCAACACATCTCACCAGAAACACGGCATGTCGTAATCTGTGACGAATGCAGGCGAGAGCCAATGAACGTCCGATTTTCCTGTCGCAAAATGCACTTTAGCACGGGTTTACGGCTGTTGCTGCTGGACCCGCTGCTAGAGATGGAGATGAAGATCGCCGGACAAAGCCTTGAATTTGGTTCTGGTCCTCGCAAACGGATTCTGAAGATCTGGGTTACAGCGCACAAATAAAATGGTTTAATTTGTAATTATGATGCGTGTTCGGTGTATTTTATGGTTCTATTGTTAGTCACAGCATGTTAGAGAAAACGCCATTGTGTTCCACCACAAACGAAGTTAATATTACATGAATGATTAAACGATTGCAGAAATATTATTTATTTTAAGGGTTTAACGTGTAGTCATGATAACATTATGTAGACCTATTCTTGGAAACGAGCTGGCAACAGAAATCACACAGAACAGAATGAAATGTTATAATTTCATATTACGTAAACGTTAAATGTTTAGATGATGTAAATATGTCAGTATTGTACATTTATTGTCTGTAAAATGTAAATAAATGTACATTTTGTAGAACCACATTTTACGTCGCGTTGTTATTGTATTTGTTATTGTTATTGTTATTGTTGGTATTGTACCCTGTAACTTCCTTGAACAATTCCGCCAAAAAAAGACTGCGGCTGCAACGCATCGTTATTTGGAATACTTTTTTGTATGGCTGTTGACATTTTTGCAATAAATAAATGATTGTGATTGCACTTTCCTGTTTTTTTTTATATTTTTATTACTGTTCAGTCATAGTTAACGTTAGGTTTAGAGGTAGAAGTGGGATTAGCGACTATAAAAAATATTAAAATACACAGATTGTGTGTTTATGTATTGAACCTACCCTGTAACTTCCTTGAACAAGAGGGGAACAATCGCCACTTTAATTTACAGCCCGCAGATGGCAAAATTACCCTGTAACTACATGGAACAAGAGTATAATTTCCCAGTAATTTTATAAAGCTTACGTACGGATACACCAAACTACGATTTAATAGAACAGGTACCTGTTAAGTTTTTTAAATTAATCCATTATAAATTATTTGTATATCTGTGATAAACGTAACCTATTGTTCCCTTATACTTACACGTAGGTACAATATAAATACGAAACATTCACCGTAACTTTAGTTTATTTACGCAGTTCTTTGCAGGTTGTATTTCTGGTTGTTACTCTCTATTACCAAAACGTAACATATTGTTCCCATATACCTACACATTACGTACTAATAGGTACACTATAATTACAGAAACGTACACCGTAAATTCAGTATATTTATGTAGTTTTTTGCAGGTTGAATATCTGGTTTGTTATCCCCTTATTACCCAAATATAACATGTTGTTCCCTTATACCTACATGTACGTACTTTATAGGTACACTATAATTGCAGAAACATACACCGTAAATTTAGTTTAATTACGTAGTTCTTTGCGGGTTGTAATCTAAAGCGTTACCAAATATTTAGTTGAATTTGAGAAAAGCAGAGGCAATGTGAACACCAAAGATTACCTGTGATCTGAAAGCTTTTCAGGCGAGGAATGGGCCGACACTGCAGTAGAGAGATGACAGAAGCTTCTACGTACTTCTAAGCAGCATTTATTGGTGATTTTAAAGAATAAAAAATTCTGCACCAAATTTTACTTTTGGGGGTTGAATAATTTTGAACATGAATGTTTAGAGCCAATTTGAATTTTTTTTTTTTTTCATTATTCATCAACTTACATTCTCAGAATTACTCAAATGTGTATTAGTAAACTTTCTCCAATAGTGTACTGATGCCTTTGCTAAATAGTTTTCACAAAATGGTATCTTAAACACACAAACACACACACACATACAATTAATATTATCTATTAGAGTCATGCAGTAACAAGGTTATAATTTTCAAGCAACAATATCTCATGACCATTTTAGTCTGTAACAGAGATAAAATATGCATATACGTACCATTTTGGATTAATTGATGCAATAAAAACAAAATCGTACATGGCTGTGGATGACTAAAACCATGTAAATCATAATCCCACTCACTGAGAATAATGAAACCACCATCTCCTTTAATTTTAAATTATCCAGGGTCCCATGGGTGCACATACACACATCATAAATGACTTGGTCATGATATGTAGCTCTTTAGTTATTACTGGATAGATTCAGCATTCAACTGCCTCTGGATAAAATGATCAATGAGACCTATGAATGATAATGAATGGAGTTGTTGCCTCAGTGCAGTAAATAAACTGATTTACTGTCTGAAAAAAATCCTGCCGTGTTTGCAATGACATATTCATTTTAGAGAAACCTGCATTCACTGCTAGTACATCTACATGTTAATATCTATCACTGGATCTCTCTTTTTTCAAGTCTTATGCTTCCTGCATGAAAGAGAGCACAACGATTTATCCACCTCCATCTTTCTGCCATTGAATGGCTGTCAGCTGCCCAGTGAGAAGCCAGTGATGTGTGATGTTGACAGCGGAAAGGTCTGGACCCACACTCAGGTGTCTGACGCCCATGATGTACTAACCATACCTATCTGAATTATTATTTTTGGACTCACAGTGTCATATTTTTGATGGAGGAGCTTTGAATGTTGTTGAAATAATGGGGTTGCAGCTTTCTAGCTTTAAAAAAGGATGCAGAAAACAAATGTTCTTTTGGGATACAAGAACAAATCATTCTTTTGAATCAAATCTTTTCAGTGAATAAGTTTTGGTTCACAACACTGGTCTAAATAACTCACTGACCTAGTTTTAGCAGCTAACAGCTCATGGGAGGGTATCACTGAACAATGACTTAAATTTTTGTCTCTTTGTCTCACAATGTTAGAATTACCACCTTAATCGTACCTTTGTGAAAAAGAAGTGTGCTTAATTGTATTGAATCTGCACTTGTAGTGTACTTCCAGTCTTAAAAGTATGTTTTCTTGCAAATAATGTAATATTAATTAAATTGAAAATCACTTTTTAAAAGCATGATAAAGTGTACTTTTTATCACAAGGTTATTGATCAATTATGATACTTTGCGTATTTTGTTTAAGCTTGAAAGTTTCAGTCCCCATTCACTGCATGGAAAAGTGACCAGAAAAACAAAACACAGAACATGGCAGTATTTCGTTCCTCTAGATGAAATGGCATGAATCCAACAGGGAGAAAAAAACTACAGTTCCATCAAGGAAATTTCTTTTTTTTCTTCTTCTTCTTTTTCATAAATATCCCAAAGATCCCTTCAAATTCAGCCTGTGCAGTGCATTCAAAATCTCTCTGCTGATAGTTTTGACACTTCACACATAACAAGCCACAAGAGAGCTCAGTGTAAACTTTGAACCAGCCTTTCAAAACTGATGCTGATGCGTTGAAACACATTCCCCTTCTTTTCATGAAATGAAGCTATTTCAGGTTTTTTTACTTTCTGCTTAAATTAGTTTTCTGCAGCTAGGTGAGTTCTTCACAGGGTGAGCTTTGTCACATTTGCTTTTGTACCCACTCAAGGCCACTTATTCAAAAAGCCTGGCATCAGTATTGTCATTGCAATATTAGATCAGAATTTTAATGAACACTCAAATTATAGTGGGCTTTAGGGAGTGTATATGATAGACAAAACATACAAAAGTAGCATTATGTCACTTGCTCACTAAAGGATCCTCTGCAGTGAATGGGTGCCAGCAGAATGAGAGTCAAACAGCTGATAAAAACATCACCATAATCCACAAGTAATCCACATGACTCCAGTCCATTGGTTAACACCTTGTGAAAGCTGCATGTTTGTAAGAAACTTCAAACTTTGCTTCTGGCTAAAATATCCAAAATATTTCCCTAACCATTATATTGCATTATGTATTAGCCTCCTAAGTTAGTGTAAAAAAATAGTATTTTTTATGTCAAAAAATTACAATTAAAAAAAGTTTAAAATGATATTCCATTCATACAGTAGGTTATGCTATGCCCTCGGTAGAGGTCACTGGGACTCAATTTTTAAAATAAATGAATAAATAAAAAAGACATGAATGAACATGCATAGGCAAAAACAATTGTTTTTTTGTTTGTTTTTTTTTAATCACCAATGCATTTTTAGTTTTTAAGATTTTTTTTTTTTTTTTTACCAAACTTTGTATAAAGATGAGTCTCAACTGTTATAACAGAATGATACCATTTTCTTCATGCAGAATGTGTATAAAATGGCCACTAACAGGTTTTCTCATTTTATACAATGTGTCTATAAACTAAATCTAATTCGCATATTAATGTGTTTTTGGGGCAACATGCAATGAAAAAAAGAAGTGTAATAATGGGAGTAATAATTGACAAGATTTTCATAATAATATATAATATTTCAGAGGAATATTGAAATATAATTTCTTTCCCTATTCATTTGCTGTGTCTCCCAAAATGCGCAATAAACATGTTTTAGTCCCGATGTCCTCATATGAGAACGTGTATGAAATCAATGTCCTGTTTCATAACAGAAAGTCATATTTTGATTTGAAACCCCATAACATTTTCCTGAGATGTTGATTTGTGACACACAGCTTAAAAATTAGTCAGATTTAAATTATTTTATTACAAAATATTATCATATTTCCATAAGTGTCACTAAATTAATATTAGACATTTTTGAAGACCAATGAGAGGGAGTGGTCATGGTGAAACGTTCAAAAATTTTATATCTCTGTAAAGCCCTGAATGTGCTCTGTACACGACGTCCAGACTTACTGTGGCATGTATTCTCAGAGAAATTCACTAAAATATAATGTCCTCATATGATCAGATGATTATTGTGATGTTTTTATCAGCTGTTTGTACCAATTCACTCACAGAGGATCCATTGGTGTGCAAGTGATGTAATTCTAAATTTCTATTTTCATTTTTGGGTTAACTATTATGTTAAGCAGCGTGAATTTCAGATTGCTCTAGAATCGTATCTTAGAATACTCTAGGATCATAGGCTCTATAACAGTCATTTCCATCGCTTGACCTGATTAGGCCCACTATCCAGATACAACGCAACATTTTTGCAAAACACATAAGAGCAAGGGTACAATAAATGACCCCAGACCTCAGTATTCATTCCACAGCCTGCCCTCCTCAATCAATAGCCACAGTTATGGCTTCAGCCATAATATGTACCCGGTATTGATCCGGCACTGCTTCACGACACATGCAGTTTTGCCGTCTAGTGGCACAAACTTGTGTCTCAGAGGAAACATTAGTGCTCTTATACTGAATGATAAACTAAATGAAAATGATATTCACAGGTATTTTTGCATTTTGTGCAACTTGGCACCACTTACCAATAATTATGTATCACACTGGCTCTGTGCATTAATTTTTCATGACTCACTTTAATTTTCCACTTCAAGTTGTTGCCAGTTTCATAACTCTCTTTACTATAACACAGTTGAAACCAGTGTTGTGGCACAAGACCAGACTCAGACTCAAGTCAGTATCGAGTCTTGTCAAATTAAATTTATTTATCATCATTTCAAGGATGTACCGTATATATGAGAACTGTGCAATTTTCTAAAGAACAGAATCTTACAAACAACATAACATTCAATAGCTTTATATAAATACAGAGTTCAACACTTCATAGACAAACCTCAATCAATAAGCAAAAGACGAGCTTTAACAGCACCACCTACCACACAGCAAATATATAATAGTGATGACAACAACAACCGCATAATAATAAATGCAGCAAACAGCAAAAGAATAAGCCTATAACACCGGCTGCATAAATTAGTCATGCTGCAATGCATGCTGGTTTCAGTAACATTATTCAATACGAACTTGCTTGTTCAAGCAACTAGGAGCTGTGAAATATTGTTGGTCTAATATGTGATTCAAAGTAATTAATTCCTTAGTATCTGTGATTTAAAAAGCCCTGTGCAGTCAACAAACCACATGGATTGCTGGAGACAGTGTATATGGAGATACCAGAGTCAATACAATGTGAAATCTTTGCGTAAAACTCAAAAATGCGGCATTTGATGTTAAAAAAGACTTGAATGCACTCTCTCAGTTTGAATACTGTATACTCTTGTAAAGAAAGTAGGGCCTACACTTTAGCAGGAGTACATATTAGAAAAATAATATGCTTACATAAGTATCTAAATACTATAAGTCCAAATTGAATGTAATGTTTTCAGGCACTTAATGGCATGTTATTTACAATTAGTATGTATGCAAGTACAGTTTAAAATATACTTTTAAGGTTTGAAGTACATTACAAGTTCACATTTAATTAAGCACACTTCTTTTTCACAAGGGTATTCATCGTGACTGTGCAACATTTAGGTCCTGGCAGATCACCACCTATACTGTGTACAGGCCTGTGCGTCTGCTGGCATAGCGCTCTGTCCAATTTGCAAGGAAATTAATCATATGTGACAAAGCATAGGCTTTAGCTTCTCACCCATACAGCTGAAGATAAATTATTCATAATAGCAGGCATTTGAAGTGAGTATAATTCATGTAAGCAGCTGTGAGTGCAATTTATTATGTGTGCATGGGAAAGTAAAAACACATTTAACGCCTAATTGTGTCCATAGTTTCTCCACTTAAATTCGTTTCATTGAATCTGAGCTCTTTTGTCCTCTGCTGTGACACAAAACCAATAAACCCTTGTCTCTAATTGTATTTATGAGCTTGTAATAGCATTTTTCAGACTTGAATTAGAAGAGGGTCACTTTGTAAGCATGTTGACAGCATTAAAGGAAAGATAAATGGCACATCTCACTGAATACTTGCTATCCATCAATCATCTCCCAGTGAAAGACTACAACAGAAACGCAAAATTAGATTTATTCAAACAGTTACAGTGAGCTATTCATAAAATTACATTCAGATAAACAATGTAGGCTACTTAGATTGTCTTCACAGAGGTGGATGATGGAGAATTTTATCCAGCTGGAATGACTTGACAATGATTTTTAAATCGTAAATTTGAATTCATTCAAGGAGCAGATAAATAAAGAAGGAAAATCATTAGTCACTGACCCCATCTGCTGGTTAATGGTGAAAGTACTTCAGTTCAGCACGTCATATAAACAGACAATACGTAGGCTATACTTTTATTTAAAACATTTAACAATTCAAACACGCAGTTGTTGGTCAACTAAGTTAGTGTCATCAAAGCAGTTTGAATAAACGGTTAAGCAGTGTGGCATTTGATGACCTATTTTCATTAACACGGTCAAATTAAAAGTTGAATGTCTGGAAGCGAGCTTTTCCCTGAGCACCTCATTACAGCACTAAAAGCAGATCATAGGCGCCCAAGCAACACATTTCACGCGTTTCGCTGAATCTCATCAGCATAAGGTGAACGATAAAACCTCAAAACAGAAACAAACCAGGTAGTTGGACATGACCGTTCTCACTCCAGAGGAACATTATTGTAATCAAACAAGACCCTGGCATCAGCTTTAATAAAATATCTGTCATTGTAATAACAGTTTCTGTGACAATTCACAAGAAATAGCAGCGTAGCTGTATGGTAAACTGAATCCACATTTTGTGGATGCTGTAACTATACTGTGGTGTGCAAAAAACCTTATTTAACAAGAGGATCATTACACTTTCTAAGGAGGCTATCATGCTGGAATAGAATTGCTTTCATCAAAGGGAGAAAATTAAAATCTTAAATCTTAAATGTGAGGATATTGTGCAAAGCATATCAGCGAGGAAGTAAACCATGGACAATCTCTGATTTTCCAATTATTTCCCTTGAGCTTCTGGATTTGCTGTCCAGATCTTCCTACACTCGTAAAAAATACACTGGGTGTATTTTTATGCTGGTTCTTTGCTGGTTTATGCTGGTCCTTGACCAGCAACATGACCAGCATAAACCAGCTAAGGGCCAGCTTAAACCAGCATCAAAACCTACCTAACCAGCATCCCAGCATCAAAACATACCTACTAGCATATTCTGTTTTTTTCACCAGGGAACACTGGATGTAAATTAAAAATCAGATACATGATTACTAGAGGCATTAGCAATAATCAAAAGGTGAACATTTATTAATAAGCAATTTAAAAATATTTATTATTTAATTATTATTTATTCAACTTATTAATAAATGTTCATTTCCAACTTATTTTGGGTTCATTTTAAGCAAGAAATATAGTGATTTAAGAAATAGTTAATTTAAATAAAAATACCCAGAAGGGTGGGTAAAACATTCAACCCAGTTGGTGGGTTAGTCCATATTGCACCCCGCATTTGTTTGTTTGTTTGTTTTTTAATCCAGCATTCTGTATAGTGTAATAGTTCTTTACTGGCATTGATGGTTCCAAGAAGAACTTTTAACAGCTAATGGAAACTCTCCATTCCTCAGAAGCTTTTTTATAGTGGAAAATGGTTCTTTTAAAAACTGTTCACTACAAGGTTCTTTGAGGAACACAGAATGGATCTTCTATCTCATCGCTGTGAAAGGAACCTTTTGAAACCTTTAAGTATGTATCTAAAATTTCAGTCACATCAAATCATTTACAATGTGTCCTTAATTACCTGCAGTGATATAGGGTCATTGGGCATTGCATTTGAGTCGTGTCTGCAATTAAATAAATAGTTTAAAGGGGTCATTGGATGCAAAACTCACTTTTACATGTTGTTTGAACATAAATGTGTGTTGGGAGTGTGTGTACACAACCACCCTATAATGATAAAAATCCACCCAGTAGTATATTTTTAATCTTTATAAGTAATATCCCCTTTTTAAAATCAGACTATTCTCAGCTTCTTGTTGGTATGACGTCACACTGACCAAGGCCGCTCTCACAATGGTTGATTGACACAACCGTTTTACCTTAGACCCACCCTTAATTTAGCTGAGATCAGTCCGACCGCCATTGTTTCGACTCCGGTCCAGGGGAAGTCAAGAATGTCTCCAACTGAGTGATTGAGGTGTTCTGTTGTTGGATAGCAGTCATCACTTATTCCCGACATCTGATGCAGAGGATTAACATTACTTTCGTTTTTGAAGGAAATGCGCCCAGTGATCTACATAAATACATCTATGTTCACGCAAATCATTCGTGATCCAGCTTCACATACAGCAGAAGTGAGTATAAGGGGTTTTTATGCATCTTTGTAAATCACCTTTCTTAATAATGTGCTAGTTAACAAGTTTTGCAGCTAAATGCAGCTAAAGTAAACATTACGGCTTGTCACCCCACAGAAGAGAGGGGTGGGGTGAGCAGAGCTCATTAGCATTTAAAGGGGTCATCGGATACCCATTTTCCACAAGTTGATATGATTCTTTAGCACTGAGAAATTTTAACCAAAGTATGTTATAGACTTCTCAATAAGACCCTAAAGAATCATACAAACTTGTGGAAATTGGGCATCAGATGACCCCTTTAAATAAAGTAGAAGAGGGATAAAATATTTCTGAATTTGCTTCAAAATCATTATAGCAGATAACAGCAGATTATGGAAGAGTATTCAAGATAAGATCTTGCAGTAAGAAAAAGGTGAAATTTGCTATATGGAGGCTGTCTGAATCTCCACAGTCTTTTTTTGGTCCAGGAACATGGTGAAATCAGGTAAATAGGGCCGCTTTTTGACTGTAGTCTCAGTGGCAAATGTGGCCTAATTTACCTGAAGTCAACCTAGGTAAGTAATTCAGATACTACATCTAATGTTAAAGGTGCTGTAAAAGTTCTGTAAATGGCAAAATGATATAATCATAAGAAGAAATCTATTAAAAATATAAAACTTGCATGCAGTTCCATAGTTTTTGCTTTGGCTGTGAAAGTCCACTGCAGAGTTTTGGCTCTGCAGTAGTGCCATTGTAAAGGCCAAAGTATGGGCCTGTACTTATGTGATATTGGCCACTTGAGAGCGTATGCACAAGACTTTCCCAGGTCTGAAAAATGACAAAGCTTGGTGATCTCAAAGGGAACCCTAGATATTAAGACTTGTATGGCTTAATATAACGTAAATTATGTCTCTTACTGAAATATGTGGTAGAAAATCCAGACTTATGTTATTTTAAAAATCCACATTGTTTTATAAATATTTTAGACTATGGGGGGCGCCATTATTTCAGTGCCGTCAAATGGTTGCACTTGGTGAGCTACTGGCACTACATGTGGCTATTTTTACTACAGCTCAGTTTGGACAATAAAATACTGATACCATGCCATATTGTGCGGAATTTGATTGTACTTTTCAGTTAAAGGGCAACAAGAGAAGTAATGTAAGTCTTCTCTTTTACTAGCGAGGAGAAATGTGAAGATGGCTGTGGACAAATAAAACTTCCTAAAGACCCACATCTTTGTCCTCTCCAATTCAGCCCTGATGCCTTTGAGGATTTTAGAGCTTACAAACAGCTGAGACAAGAAACGCTAGATGCCATCCTGGCAGAATGTAAACATGCAGACACTTGTCATGACACCAAACCCACTGAAGTTTCTGAGTTTCTTAGTTTCTCAGCATGGTTTTCATTTGATATCAGGGGGGCATTTAGGCGTTTAAAATTGATGGTACGGCATTTGGTTTAAGCCTACAGTTATATTACAACCTGTAAGCTCCTTCAGTAGCTTTGGTCATCATATAAGTATTTTATTTTCCGAGTTGTGTTGCGGTAAAAATAGCCACAGGTAGCACCAGTAGCAAGTGCTGAGTGCAACCATTTGATGTAATCAAAATAATGTTGCCCCGTCATAGTCTAAAATATGTATTAAAACAATGTTGTTTTTTTAAATAACGTAAATCTGTCATGAGTTTTCTATTACATATTTCAGAGAGACATCATTTACGTAGGGATGTAACGGTATGAAAATTTCCTATCACGATTACAGTGACCAAAATTATCACGGTTATCAGTATTATCATGGTATTGTTAAAATGTGCTGGAAGTGTTCGAAAAGTACTGACACATAAATTACTTCAAGTTTTACATCTAAAAATCAACAAACAACAAATAAAATGACTTTTTGTTTACCTAATCAGTAAAACAATAACAGTACCAATGATGTCAGGATTTTAAATGACAACATGACTGACAACCTATATGGCATGTTCAAATATCTAAAGTAAATGATCAAATAAAACTTTGAAAAAGTTTCATAAAAGGCAAACCTCACATTTCAGCCTTTTAATAAAGAAAAGAGTTAGGTCAAAATAATAACTGATTAATAAATGATTATATGTTTTTTTTATCTGCTCCATAAATCTAGATAACTTATCTGAATTGTTTAAATGTGTAGAATCCACATAAGCTTGTTTTTCATCAACTGGCCAAATATAGGGTATAGCAAGGGCATGACAATTCAGTCTGTTTTTTGGCCAGACAAAAACTGCACACAAGCTGAATGTAAATGTAAGTCCCTGTAAATCCACTGTATGTCATTAGATGGCGCTTACGGAATAGCTGAATTACAGCTGTTTCCGTGAACTTTCTGGATAAAGCAGTATTGCGATCAAGAACACTACTTTAGATGTTACATGGAGTGAAGATGAAAACAAAATGACATTGAATCTTTTCTGAAGACAATCAGAACCTTCTGAGGTACATTCGTTTAATTAATTAATTCATATATTCATTTTATTTGTATAACTCCCGATTTATGTTTCTGCCGGTGGGCAACCCCCAATTGCGAAGTGAAACGCACGGACTGCAAATACATTAGTTACCAAATACAAACATTCTTTCTATGAGGGTTACGCTTCACTAAATAAAATGATTTAATAAATACCTATTTACAATAAGCACTTATTCGCGCGTACATAGGACAAAGTTTGAGGGCGAATATGTAATATCGAGGAGCCATGATCACTATATATATTTGAGAGAGCAAGCCCGCTGCAATCCGAGAGATTCGTGCTGGCACCCTCTCGTATTACAATAATGCACTCTTTGCATTTGCTAATAAAATAACGCCAAAAACTGCTTCAAATGAAGGATGAAAATGAGAATTGAGTCGTAAAAGCTGCAATCCATTTCTTATTGCTTAAAATGAACGGAGACTATCTCGTGTTTTTCCGTGCGTGCTCGATCATTTCCGTGGGGATCGGCGCCTGTTCAATTAGCACCCTTTTAAAACATCTAAGCTTTTCCGCCGTCTTTTCACACAAAACGAAACTACTGTGCGTACTGTGCGTGCCGTGCGCAGATGAGACTCTTACTTAACTGTGCTTTATGCTGGACAGTATTTATTTATCATCAGTTGTTCAAATCGTGGTAATGGAATGCGGTATTAATGATAATTAAAATATGAAACGGTAATACTAACCGTGGAGAATTTTATCATGATTTATCGTCAAACCGGTAATCGTTACATCCCTACATTTACGTTATATTAAGTCATACAAGTCTTAATACCCAGGGTTCCCTTTAGCAAACACTAAATCCAAACTATCTCTACTACTGTTTCAGAGGAGTATTTGAGGCATCTTATCATGTTCAGGTACTCATGTGTTCTGAAATCAGCAAGATATTAAGAGAAACCTTTCAGTGTAAGTTAAATGAATTAGGTATCACATCTAATTGCAAACATAAAGTGTTGCATATTTTATTCATGGGTATATTTATTCAGTAAAAAGTTTGCAAATTCATTTTTCACCAGTTAATTAGAAGAACCCCAATAACTGAATTGTTTTGTCTGTTACTGAACAGACACTCAGAAGTTTATTTTAAAGTGCAAAGTACTGAAAATGAAATGTAATCAGTGTAAATGTAAATGTAATGTTTAAATGTAAAATGTAAGTTCTTCACACGCTTGTGGCCTTATTTGAACACTTGGGCTAAATACAGGAAATGCATCATCTAAGTAGACAAGTGGTCAAAGTTGTATCGGGATGTACTTTCACCTATGTGGTATACAGTAGTTAAGTAGTCAGTGTGAAAATAAGTCCCTTTCAAGGAAATTCTGTTCACTTGGCGGCCATATTTGCAACACCTATAGGCAGCTCATACAAGACCAAGTCCTATCTAAATGAATGGATAAATCCTAAAATCTCAAAACAGCTTGCTAAACTCACAACATTTTGAACTCTCTTTCATTTAGAAGGTGGGACTATTTCGCCATATTGCACATTGCAGTTTCTCACATTCATAAGTGAAGAGTTCATTTGCAAAAACAGATAACTCAGTTTTTAAAATATTTTTTTTTTTAAATATTTATTTTTATTTTATTTTTTTTTAAATGCATGTTTTTTCATTGTGCACTCCAATGAATCTCAATCAAATTGCACAAGCTGCAGTTGGGTTATTTTGATTAAGTAAAAATAACTAAAAATGGGAAGTAACTATAAGTACAAATACTTCGTTACTGTACTTAAGTAGATTTTTCTTGTATCAGTACTTTACTTCACTATTTATTTTTCTGACTACTTTTTACTTTTACTCCTTACATTTTTACACAAATATCTGTACTTTCTACGTCTTACATTTTCAGAACAGGCTCGTTACTTTAGTCTTAATCAGCATTTGGTGGATCACCATTCGATAACCAATCTCTAATAAATCATGCATCGGTTAGTCTTGACTGGCAACGCGGCTCGGCTCGCGCGCGCTCCGCGTCTCCGCCAAACGGTTTCTATCAGAGTAATAACTATCAAGTGACTCTAGAATTGAGTGGAAGCGCCCGGTTGAATCATAGAGGCAAAACTGCTGACCTGTTGAGGACTTAAAGTGCAGGTCAGTTTCATCTGTAAAAAGGCTGCAAAGAGTTGCTAGCAGTTTAATGCTGAACTAAATAAACAAAGACAAAACTACAGCTACTATAAACGAAACGAAACCACATCATCACTCAAAATATTCTATGCTAAACGACATTATTATTATCTACTGTAAAGTTACAGTAGTAATTTAGCAAAGAATGTTATAAAACAGTTTTGTAATACGTTCAGAGAGAGCTAGGGCAGATAACAACACAGCCTTTACGAAAATTACAATAGTTTAACCATGGTAACCACAAATAAACCATGGTTTTGCTACACTAACCATAGTCTAACCATGAAATGTGTAGTAAAACTATGGTTCTAAATTAAAACAGATTGTAATAATAATAAAAAAATAAATAAAACAAAAACATGGTTACTATACTTTTACAGTAATAAAATTTTGGTAAGAGAAAAATATGACTCATGATAATGCAATAACATGTTCAGTATTAGGATTTTTCTGTAAACATATTGTCGTTATGTAATTATTATTGTACTAATTCTGACATTTAGGCAATTCAGAAAATACAGTTTTCTTAAATCTATTTAAGAACACCTGGTCATGATGTGATACTTTAAATTGAACTTAAATAAAATTGTTACTGCAAATAGAATATAATGAGGTGGTTGTTTTGCAACAAGTTGGAGACAGTTCTGCTCGTAACAGTAAATGGCTGATGGGAAAAGTGACAGGTACAAGAAAATTAGTGAAAAAAGCAAACACAGAGATGCAGAGAGATATCATGGAAAAAGAAGAGACTGAAAAGGAAAATGGAAGTGAAGGTGCAGTTCAAGAGAGAGCCTTTTTCTTATTTTGCATGGCCCCAGCCTAAGGTTTTAAACATTTATTTAAATGTGATGGCCATACAAAAAATAGGGTTGTCCATGGTTTTAGAATTTGTTGTGGGTGTATGGGATGGCCTGGATTAGTGTGAGATTTCCCAGCCTGAAATTTTGTCCCAGCCCAGCCCAGCCCTGTTCTACATGGATGGTGGATGTTTAGCCTTTATAAATTCATTAGCTAACAAATTTTAAAATGCAAGTTATTTTGTATTAATGTGTCAATATGATGTGAGGTCCAGTTACCAGCGTGACACTAAAACAGGTAGTAGTAATGGGTACATTTTACTTAAGTACATGTATGAGCCCATACTTCTTTACTTTAACTTAAGTAAAAAAGTGTAGCCAGTACTTTTACTTTTACCGGAGTATTTTTAAACATGAGTATCTGTACTTCTACTGAGTGAAGGATGTGCGTACTTATACCATCTCTGGTCTCAAAACAGTACTACATAAAGTTCTTGAATCATATTTCAACAGAAAACATAGAGAGACCCCCTACAGAATAAGATTTCAACCAGGACACCAAGGTACAAACTGCACTGGGGCTCGGCAAACCTCAGCTGCAGCTCTGCCCCTATGTGTGTTATTTGAATGTAAAATAAAAGAAATTAAAATACTAATTTAAAAAATCATAATTTATTGTTTATATTTTGTGATTATGGAAATTCTTTTGTTACGTCATTTCCTGCAGTTGACAACATGGATTGAAAAAGGATAATGTGCTTTGCTGGCTTTTGTGGAAAAAACGCTTGTTTTGCTTGAAAAATTTTTGTCTCTTAGAAGATTTTAATTTGTAAATAACATAATAGGATTAGTTTCGGTCATTTGATGTTTAACCAGTTGGTTAATGATTCAATGACTCAATCAAAAGACCAGCCACCACCTAAAGAGCAATTTGTGGTTCACTGGAAGATCCAGTTGTGATGGTTTGATTAAAAAAATTAGACATGAACGCATGCATTAATAGATAAGTAGATAGATATATACATAGATAGATCGATAGATAGATAGATAGAATGGACATGCATTTAGAAAATAGATAACTTAAGGAGATTTTATTTGATGCCGACTTTAACGAAATAAATGATTCAATGACTCGCGCAAAAGACTTGTCGCCACCTACTGGCGAAACGATAAACTGCGGGGAAAAGGCGATTAAATATAATATCAATAAATGTTTTTGATGAACTGGCTCGAAAGACTCGAGTCACTAAGGTGAATCAAAATCCCCTCCACTCCTTTGGCATCCTAATTTTTTTTGTCCAGTGTGGGTGCAGCGAAACTTGATGATGACGTACTATCCAGCAGGTTTGACGCGTCCAGTGAATAAAGTTGCGGCTGTTCGTGACGTCAGATCACACAGTTCTCCTCCTCATACCGGTGCGGCCAGTGTTACTTCAAGGCGCACTGTTCTTTAATCATATTATTATTAACGTTTAAATAAAATTCGTTTCCCTTTCTCATATTTTTTCTTTTCTTTTTTGGTAACCCAACACCATCAAAGCTGAAGTTCTTTTAGAAAAGGTAAGATTATTCTAATCTGACTTACATTAGCCACTGGGCTGCTGCTGCTGTAAAATGGCTCCGATTGCTCGCATGTTCTTGCTTTCTACCCTTACTAGACCTAGAACAGCTACATTCCGTTATCCCGGTGAACTGACTGCCGCTACAGGGTTAAACCCAGAGGTTTACGGCTGTATGTGAGCTGCCGTGTGTTTATATCTTGATTGTACGGCTATGCTGACTCGCTTTATGGTCCTTTATGAGAAAATGGCGTCCGGTTATTAGATCAGCTGTTCTCTCGCACCACCCTGCCGGTAAACCGCACGTTTGACCATAAAACGGCGAATATTATAATACCAAGTGTTCCGCTGTTAAACCTGAAACCTGGTTTTAGTTTCCACTTGTTTATTAGGTTGACTTCTAACGTTGAATGTCCCGATCGTGGCTCTGTTCTTGTGTGCGATAATTAGCCTCAATGCTAATACACGAGAAGAGCTCTTTGACAACATCTGAGTGTGTGATTTTAATTATTGTCCAGCATAATCATAAAATGTACATTCATTGAAACCGTCCGTATGTAGTCTTTATTAACTGACCTTAAGCCTTTTAATAAATAAATCTATAATGCCGCTCGAATGTGTTGTTTAATAAATCAAAGCTCTTTTCTGAAATCTGAGCTCATGGCAGAGGCCTTGTGCTTTGTTCAGATTTGATGGCAGTTCTGTTCTTTACATTTATCCGCATTGTCATTTTTCACTGCGACTAAAGAGCCATTTAATCTCCCCTAGACATTTCGTTTAAGCTCAAATGCTTGTCATTTGTATTTATATTACAAACGTAAGTTATATAAATGAAGTGCTTTTCTTCTCTTTTAGGCCGTGTTTCTACACCCCCACCCTTTCACTCTCATTCTTTTTGAGGATCTTTCATTGTCAAGCCGCCAAAGTGGAGAGTGTGATTGCAGAGGGGGGTGCTTCTCGTTTCAGGTATATAATTCATTTATTATACACCTTATGCCATTTCAGAAGCTCATTAATTTAGCTTAGGTTTAGTGAATAAAATGTGCCTTATTCACTAAACCTAAGCTAAATTAATGAGCTTCTGAAAAAAAAAAAACTTGTATTTCATATGTAACTTCCTGGGATGTGGGGTATATGGATAGGAAAATGAGTTGTGACCTTTTAAATAAAACTCAAAATACTAATTTTCACTTTTGTAGTGCTTCTTCGGGCGGAGGAGGAGGTAGGGGTGCACCTCAGCACTATCCCAAGTCTGTCGGCAACAGGTACGTTTAGAGAATTTAATAATAGACCACTGATTCCAACTTCATTTAAAATGCTGTTTTAGTTTATTACACTTTTTTTGTTTTGTGTTTTGTTTTCTGAGGAAGCAAAGGAGGCAGCACCTCAATTATTAGAAAGAGTAGGGGAAATAAAATATGCTATGAAATTTAAGATTGAAACAGTCTGTTTATTAAGTTAATGAAACGCGTTCTAAATGAGAAGCCTGGTGTAACATTTTCAAAGAGAGACGGTCTCTTTTGCTTCACACTCGTTCATTTTTTTTTAAATTCAGATTGCGGTAAAAATCTGAGGGGTTCCTTATGGTCAGCAGCTGTCTTGAACTATTGTAAATTGACTAATTGACAAGTAAATAAATCATTCATTTGGATAACACTTTTGGTCATGTCTATATCAAAATGAACTTGAGGTTACTTCATTCTATGTATCAGCTTGTTTATTGACCACTCAGCTCATTTAAATGTATAGCTGCCCTCTACATCAGTGGCGATCATTACGTCGTCATTGTATTATTTACTGAGGTTTTGTTGATTGTGGAAAGCTTTGACTCTAATTAACAACCAGAAAAAAAGACACGCATACTGTAGTTTTTTTTTTTTTTTTTTTTTTGTCTGAAGTGTAAATAAAATAAATTTAGTCACCATGATTTTTTAATTCATCTCACTTCAATCTTTAATCAAAATAACGTCTGTTTTCTGAAGTGTGCATAACAAATTGCATAACTTCCCCTTCCTGTAACTACCCTACCAACCTGTCACTCAAGAAATTGCAGCAATAGCAATCAACGAGCCAATTTCCCAATGGACAAAATCAAGTCCAGCCCACTTTTTTTTCCTGTTCAAACGTTATTACTTTGATATAGGTCACAATTGGAAATAAAAGATTTCAACTTCAGTTTCATGCTGACTTTAATTTCTAAGCTTAACGTCAGATACTACTTATTAAAATTAGGTCACGTTAGTTTCACGTGTTGACATTTAGTAGCTTGGCCTGATTTGAGTTGTTGACCTCATGTGAGGAAATACTAGTGAAGTTATTTAAGTGAATCTTAGTCATCAAAGGGTGGTGGCAGAATCCTTTCTGATTGGTGTAACCGGATATTTCAGTGCTTATGTTTTATGGCAGACATTAGTAAGTCACTAAAGCCTTAACAAAACAAATGACTGTGCATTATTGTTTTATAGCGAGTTCCTGGGGAAAACCCCAGGGCCTAGCGTTCAGAGATGGGTTCCTTCACGAAGCACTAGACGAGATGTCAACTCCTCCAATGAAAAAGAACGACACGATGCAATCTTCAGGAAAGTGAGAGGGTAAGTTTGCCCTGATTTATCTTTTAAGAATGATATAGTATGTGTACTTGAATTTGCTGTTTGTTTGTTTGTTTTTTGTTTGTTTGTTTTTTGTTTGTTTCTTTGGATGTTACTGAAAAACTGACCATTTTGCTGCTGTCTTTTTTTTTTAGCATACTTAATAAACTGACCCCTGAAAAGTTTGACAAGCTATGCCTTGAGCTCCTGAATGTGGGCGTAGATTCAAAGCTCGTCCTCAAAGGAATCATCTTGCTGGTGAGGATTTTGTTCATTTGTATATATGTGGGCTAGAGCTGTCACAGTACCAATAGTGCTGAAATTTCTCAATGCCAACTTTCGTTCTAATTCACAGACCGCTTTTCTTGTGCGAGAAATCATTACATAAAACCAATGAGAACAAGCAACAATAATGATGAGGCATAAAAATGGGGCATAGGCGCCAAAGCTTTTGTGGATTTGTTCACCTGAATAGTTGTTTGGCAAATCATTTTTGGACAGTTGCATGTGTATACCTGACACTTTATGTAAGCTTTATGCGTCAAATAAAAAGGGGTATATATGGGCCGTTCTACAGAACTGGTGCAAACTGCTCCCCAGAATCAACAAATTTTAAAAAATTTAAATGTTTATTAAGATCCTTCTACTATCTGTTGAAACCCGCAATATTTAAAATATTAGTAAGCTTAATGTATATAAAACCGTCATTTATTGTGTGCTTTCATTGGGAGGGGAGGCTGTCCTGAAGAAAATTTTTTATATATATATTTATATATATATATATATATATATATATATATATATATATATATAATATATATATATATATATATATATATTTATATTTATATTTAAAAAAAATTTTCCTTTCTGTTGTTTTTTAAAAGTAGCTTTTTTTTATTCTTTTAAAAAGTGAAGTTTAAAAAAAAAAGATTTATTTTTTTCATTTCTTTGTAAATTCTCAAACTTTATGTAAAGTGTCCTGCATTTTTTTTTTTTTTTTTTTTTTTTTGTGTAGCTTCCGAAACTGTATATTTTAGTCTATTGGCCGAGACTGATTTTAACTAAACCCATAAATTTATGATCAGGAAATATTCCTGTGTCCCTCTCTCATAGCTACAAGGTGTGAGTAGATGGGTCTCATCATTTTGAGGTAAATGTGTGTTTTAAAAAAAATAATAATAATTGAAATACAACAAATCTCATAAATTACACTTTAAATATTAAATTTAATTATGGATTTACATCTGAAAAAAAATGTATAATCTAAATGTACGCAAAATCTTAATAGGTCAATATAACCCTTCTATTTAAATGATTACTGTGTTTTGGTAGTGGCAAATTTGGGAAGAGGACAAATATTCCAAACATTCTGAAAATACAATATGAGAATTAACTGTGCAGTTACTAGAAATGTGTACCTTGGATATTATACAATTTGCATACAATTTTTTTTTTTGGAAAAAGACGCTTTTAATGATGTTGAACCATCTACTTGTTCACTTCAACTAGATTGTAGACAAAGCCCTTGAAGAGCCGAAGTATAGCTCGCTATATGCTCAGCTTTGTCTGCGTCTGGCAGAGGATGCTCCAAACTTTGACGGCCCATCAGCAGAGATCCAGTCATCACAAAAGCAGAGCACTGTAAGAATATCCTCTCTATTCATTTGCAAGAAGCTTTACAGACAGCGTACTTTGGTATATTTATTCCACTACTTCGTCATGCTCTTACAGACATTCAGGAGACTTCTGATATCCAAACTTCAGGATGAATTTGAAAACCGCACCAGAAATGTTGACAGTAAGTACACTGTGGATGTCCTAACATTACAGCAACTACACTAAATTGCCTGATATGTTACTTATAATTCTGTTTATCTTTATTTCTATCAGTCTATGATAAAAATGACAGCCCTCTCACCTCTGAGGAAGAGGAGCAGCGTGCCATTGCCAAGATCAAAATGCTGGGCAACATCAAATTCATTGGAGAGCTTGGCAAACTCGATCTCATTCACGAGTCTATCCTTCATAAATGCATCAAAACAGTGAGTTATTCATAAATCCTCTGAAATATTCATGTCAGCTACTTGATCTTGAACCTAACGTTGTTGCGTTTGAACTCTCCTAATTGAAGCTTCTGGAAAAGAAGAAAAGAGTCCAACTTAAGGATATGGGGGAGGATTTGGAGTGCCTCTGTCAGATAATGAGAACTGTGGGGCCAAGACTAGATCATGAGAAAGCCAAGGTAAGCTGCTTTAAGACTAGCAGGACTTTGGGTGCATTAAGACAGCGGAATTTCCTAACCCCCCTTTGTCTTGCAGTCTTTAATGGATCAGTACTTCGGCCGTATGCGATCCTTAATGAACAACAAGGACTTGCCTGCTAGGATTCGTTTCCTGCTTCAGGATACCGTGGAGTTGCGAGAGAACAACTGGGTGCCTCGGAAAGCTTTTATTGATAATGGACCTAAGACTATCAACCAGATCCGCCAGGATGCAGTAAAGGTGAGACCCCGACAGTTAATGTTTGACCTTTTTAGAGTTATGGATTTGCAGTGTAAACACTGAAACTATTTTAATGCATTAAAGGAAGAAGTTACCTTACAGAACAAAAATTTACAGATAACTTACTCACCCCCTTGTCATCCAAGCTGTTCACATCTTTCTTTCTTCAGTCGTAAAAAGAAAACATTTCAGGATTTTTTCCATATAGTGTACTTCTACGGTGCCCATGAGTTTAAACTTCCAAAATGCAGTTTAAATGCAGCTTCAATAAGCTCTAAATGATCCAAGCCAATCAGATCCCAGAATGGTCTTATCTAGCGAAACGATTGGTTATTTTCTTAAAAAAAAAAAAAAAAAAAATTACACTTTCTATGCTTTTTAACCTCAAATGACCGTCTTGTCTAGCTCTGCTACGTGCATGCATAGTGTGGGTAATCCGGGTCAATACAGTTAGGATATGTCGAAAAACTCCCATCTTATTTTCTCCTCCATCTTCAAAATCGTCCTATGTCACTGCAGAAGTACTGGCGCAGTGTTTACAAAGTCAAAGTGCAAAGAAGATCAAACGCACTTTGCCAAAAAAAGGTAAAACGGCTATGTAGGATGACTTTGAAGTTGGAGAAAATGAGATGGGAGTTTTTCGACATACCCTAACTGTCTTGAGTCGGAATGCACAGAGCACATGAAGAGCTAGACAAGGCAAGCATTTGAGGTTTAAAAAGTATGTAAATTCTAATTAAAAAAAAAAAAAAAAAACTGATCAGTTCGCTAGGTAAGACGCTTCTTCCTGGGCTGGAATAGTTTAGAGCCTTTTGAAGCTGCATTGAAACTGTATTTTGGAAGTTCAAACTCGCGGGCACCATAGAAATCCACTATGTGGAGAACATTCCTGAAATGTTTACCTCAAAAAACAATTTCTTTACGACTGAAGAAAGAAAGACTTGAACATCTTGGATTACAAGGGGGTAAGTAAATTCTGTGCACTTTTGTTCTGGAAGTGAACTTCTTTAACACTGCATATATATATATATATATATATATATATATATATATATATATATATATAAAATTGTTTTTTTTTTTTTTTTTTTTTTTTTTTTTCCTTCCCAATACTGAACTGTTATTTGATCTGTGAAGTGGTATGATGTTTTTACATCATTTTAGAGTTTAGAGCATCACCATAGACTTATGTTTCAAAACAGTGTTCTTCCTAAATGTGTAGTTTTAATATCAAAATATAAAATTTAACTGCTAATTCCAAAAAGTTATCAGATTGGGTTTGTTTGTTTTTAATAATTTCATTTTGGGGTTTATAAGTGTAAAGTAAATGGTGTCTGGCCTCAATAGGCTTGTTGTCATTTGCAGATATATGGAAATCTGTTGGCTTAACCATTTTTTTTTTTTTTTTTTTCTCTACCCGTTCTTCCCCCCCCCCCCTTTGTTCCTTGCAGGATTTGGGTGTTTTTATTCCACCGATGACTCAAGGAATAAGAACTGACTTCTTTCAAGAAAGTCCTTTCTTGCCGACGAGAATAAAACCTGATCGAGAAACTCTTGGGGGGTTAGCGGATATGTTTGGGCAGATGCCAGGTATGTCTGAAGTGCGTTGACATTTCTAGGACAGGTGGTGCATGACTGGATTTGCTCTATGGTTGACTGCCAGCTTAATAACTGTTGTCTTGGTTGTAGGCAGTGGGATTGGTACTGGCCCTGGGGTCATTCAGGACAGGTATTCCCCAACCATGGGTCGTCGCGCAAACCCTCTCTTCAACGGGCATGGTGGCCACATGGCCCCTGCACCACAGCCTTTCATGAAATCTAACCAGGTATTTGCCCAACTAACAAAGAACTAATGCACAAAGAACTATAACTAATCAAGACATCAGAACATTCATGCAATTTACAAGTCGTTTTTTGTTCTGATCAAAGGGGCAGAATCTGCTTTTCCAGAGCCAGACTCATTCATCTCAACAGCAAGCTCAGTCCAAGGATATGCCGCCACGTTTTATTAAGAAAGGACAGCTGAATGCTGATGAGGTATGATTTTAATTTCAGGTGATAAACATGTATCGCTATCAGTATCGTCATTGCTGTAAACATTTTAGCGGTTTACACCAATATCGGTACAAATCTGTACTCAAAATGCTGTTGAAGACTTTTTGTGCGATCTTTATAGTCTAGTTTTAATTTGAAGGAAAATGTAGTTTGAGGATCTTGTAGAATTATTAATGACTAAAATGATTTTGTTTCAGATCAGCTTGAGACCTGCTCAGTCATTCATTCTGAACAAAAACCAAATGCCAAAGTTGCAGCCGCAGATACCTACCATGATTCCTCCTAGTGCTCAACCTCCTCGCACATCCACACCACCGCTGGGACAGGTAATGATTATATTTCATTCATGGGAACAAAAGGCCATATATCTTATTTTTAAGGTGCATTTAAACCTTTCTGTTGTTTGTAGCCACCGCAACTTGGCCTGAAAACCAACCCACCTCCGATTCAGGAGAAGCCACAGAAGATGACTAAGAAGCCTCCTCCTGCTAAGGAAGAACTGCTTAAGATGACTGTGCGTACCACTCAACATCTCATTGTTCAAAATGTTTCTCAGAAACTTTTGAGTAAGCAGTTTCTTAAATTTTGTTTGCAGGAAAATGTTGTGACCACTTACTTGAGCAGCAAAAACATGAACGATGCAGTGAACGGGGTGCGAGAGATGAAGGCTCCCAAACACTTCCTGCCTGAGATGTTGAGTAAGATGATCGTGTGCTCATTGGAGAGCCCAGATGAGGACCGAGAGCATGTCAGCACTCTGATCAACACGCTCCGCATGGAGGGACTGGTCACGGGGGAGAACTTTATGCAGGTTTGTACCAGTGAAATTTACCCTCAAAGCATCTAGACTGAAACCGGGACATTTCCTTAAATTGCATGTTTTTGCAGGCTTTCCTCAATGTTCTGGACCAATGTCCTAAGATCGAGTTGGATGTTCCATTGGTGAAGTCTTACCTGGCTCAGTTTGCTGCCCGGGCGACTATTGCTGAACTTGTGAGCATGGCAGAGTTGGCCCACCCGCTGGAGAACGGCACCCACTTTCCTCTTTTCCTCCTCTGCTTGCAGCAAATGGCCAAAATGAAAGATCGGGAGTGGTTGACTGACCTGTTCCAGCAAAGCAAGGTCAACATGCAGAAGATGCTGCCAGGTATGTGCTTCTGTTTCCTCCCTGTATGGTCATACTTATGTGCCTCTTCAATGCTTGGCTAAAACTTGTCTCTCTCTGTGTTCATTTATATAACACCATTATATTTTAATTAAATGCAGCACAAGAAATTTTGCAATTTATTGATTTTATTTCAATACAGTATTTTGGAGCCCTCTGAGTGTTTTTAATTGTTTTTATTTTTTTCAATACTGAAATGTTATTTGATCTGTGAAGCGGTATAACTCAGTTTTTACATCATTTTACAGATTAGAGCATTACCATAGACTTTTCGGTTTCATAACAATGTTCTTCCTAAATGTGTAGTTTTAATATCAAAATATAAAATATGAAATTTTAAATGCTAATTCCTAAAAGTTATCAGATTTATTTTTTATTTTTTTTTCTCAATTATGAGTATCCCACAATTCTGACTTGCCTCCCAATTGTGTGTTAAAGTCAGAACTATGAATTTATATCATGCAATTCTGACTTTATTCTTCAGAACTGAGTTTGTTTCACAATTCTGACTTTAAAGGAGCTCTTTAAAGGAACTCTTCTTTCAGAACAACAATTTACAAAAAAAAGTACTCACCCCCTTATCATCCAAAATGTTCATATCTTTCTGTCTTCAGTCATGAAGAAATTATGGTTTTTGAGGAAAGCATTTCAGGATTTTTCTCCATATAATGGACTTCATTGGTGCCCTGATTTTGAACTTCCAAAATGTAGTTTAAATGCAGCTTCAAAGGGCTCTAAACAATCCCAGCTGAGGAAGAAGGGTCTTATTTAGCAAAACAATCTGTCCTTTTTTGTTTTTGTTTTTTTTGTTTTTTTTGTTTTTTTTCAGACAATAAAAATTTGCTTACTTTTTAAGCACAAAAGCTGGTGTTGCACAGACTCTGGGTTGCGTGTCCACGACACTAAGTACTATTGAAGGCTTGGCACAATTTAATCTAAATTAAATTTAATTTTAGTTATTAACTAATTGGACTAGTTTTTAGTTGCCAGAATTTATACATTTCAAAATTCTGTTGCTAGATTTGTTGAACAGTACTAAGAAAATCAGTCATTTTATCCACCTTATTTTTCGTGCAAAAGCAGGCGTGGCCTGTGAACCGGAAGTTTCACACATTATCAGAAAAGTTTTTGGCATTCTGTATGGACTGGTGTTCATATATTCCTGTCTCTGCCCACAGAAATAGATCAAAACAAAGATCGTATGTTGGAGATTCTGGAGGGGAAAGGCCTGAGCTTCTTATTCCCTCTTATGAAGCTGGAGAAAGAGCTGCTGAAACAAATTAAAGCAGATCCTGCCCCGCAAACCATCTACAAGTGGATCAAGGACAACATTTCTCCAAAACTGCACACTGACAAGGGTTTTGTTAACATTCTGATGACCAGGTATGACGATGCATTTTCCAACCCAAACCTTTATTGTATCGGACTTGAAGGTTTATTCTGTAGACGCTTGATTAACCTCCCGCGAAAATTCTAATAGCTTTTTGCAGTACATTTTCCACGAGATGTATTCCACTGAAGGAGATGACCAACTATCTGCACCTACGAAAGAGCAGCTCGACCAGGAAAAGCAGCTGCTACTTGCCTTCAAACCGGTGATGCAAAAATTCCTGCATGATCACGTGGACCTGCAAGTCAGTGCGCTCTACGCACTGCAAGTCCACTGCAACGCCCATGCTTTTCCCAAAGGTATGACTGGAAAAAATTAAAATAAAAAATTCTAACTGTAATGCATTAGAATTATAATTCCCCAGACTTGAAGGAATTCTTTATTTATAATTAAAATACTTATAATAATCATCAGCAAAACCCTAGAGAATTCAGTGTTTGTACCTGAATTTGACTCTCTTTAATATTTAAGGCCTGAAAAAACCCTTGAAAATAGCAATATTCCTGAAGAGGTACTTGAAAAATGCTAGAATTATTGAAAGACAAAGTATCTATGAAATGTTTCATTTTTTTCATTAAGCACGTGGCTCTTTACGCAAAAGTCACGCAATTTAAAAAAAAAAAAAAAAAAACACATCCTTTTTTTGCTTATTTCAGTTAACGTCATAAAACTAGTGAGCTAAGCTAGTAGCAGTACTGACAATGTTGTGTAAACATGGCTGGAGACTCAAAAAGAGGAACGGATAAACCAAATCAATTGAGTCATTTATGTTGTAACCACTCCAGTTGTTTCAAACTCATAATTCATTTCAGGCGATTGACTAGCATTAAATTGCATGTTGCAAATCATTCGATTCAGATCGGGACCTTGAAGCACACATTGCAAATCACTTGATTTGCATCGGAATGGGTTTGTGCATTATTTCATGAATTGAATGATTCAAGTCAAATGATTTGGGATATGCAATTTGAAGTTATGCTCTGCGTCCCAGTGTGCATATTATCCACCCTGTCTGCCCTAAATAGTATTGAAAATTACTAATATTACTTTATTTAGGATGGATAGTATGCACCAAATGCAGTCAAATGATTCGTGATTCATCCTCTGATTCTTGGGGCCGTATATATATATATATATATATATATATATATATATATATATATATATATATATATATATATATATATATATATATATATAATTATATCTTAAGTGTGTTAAAATTCTAAGAATGATATCATTTTACTCTTATTCCTAGACTTAAGATTGAGTGATTCATAAAATTTCAAGACTAGGTCTCAGCTCCTAAATTTAAGAGAGCTGGAGAGGTCTCCTAACCTAGTTAGGAGTAACAAGATGGCAGCAAAGAGGAGGAGAGAGACACTTTCCAATGAAGATATGATGTATTGGAGTTATATGATGATATGGAATTGATAGAACGATACAAACTTGATCATCAAGCTATTATTATTTTATTTATTTTTGATAACTGACCAAGTAAGAAACTTAACTACTTCTACTCTACAAATCAATGTAAGAAATAAAAGTAGTAATTACTAATTTTTTTTTTTTTATTATTTTTTTTTTTTGCTTTTGTTTTTGTTTGTTTTTTTTACCACTGGAAATTTTGAAAAATGCAGCAATGCTATGGTGATGACAGAGTAAGCAGGGTCTTAAATATTTTGACACTAAATTTTCAACACTGACATTGACTACAACATAATCAGTTATTAGTACTTTGTTGGTCCCCTCTTGTTTTTACATGTTCATAATTTCTTTGTATGACAGCTTTATGACTGCACAGTTTGGCATGTTTCATTGCATTATTATCAGAAATAAAACAGTTGACTCAAATTTTCAGTGTTCTTATAAAATCAGTAACGCCTTTTATTTTTATTTTATTTTTTTTATTTCCCCCCACCCCTGTTTGCCACTACTATATGACACTTCATTGACTTTCCAACTGACCGTCAAACCATGTTGCAAAAACAAGGCACTTTTATGAGGATTTTCAGCTTTCTTTGAGTTATTGGAGCTGTTGATAGATCTCATGTTCGCATCACAGCTCCAACTGTAGGAGACGTGTCAATAGAAAAGGATTTTAAAGCATCGTTAATAATTTGTGGTGATTTTGCACAAAGCAAAGCTTTTTTTTTTTTTTGCACTGAAATATTAAATAGTAAATAGTGTCTTAATTAAATGTTTTTATTGTAGATGCATCAAATGATTGGTGTTGTGCTGCTGTGACTTCATCTGAGCAGGCTCACTATTGGCTGTATCAGAGGTCAAGGGTGGCCATTTTGGGTTGACATTGTAATATTTAGTTCACAACATTTAAGTGTCCCCTCAGTCAACACTTCAGAATCAGTCTTCTACTTTACTGAAAGGTGCTTTTAGCTTCTTTATGAAAGTTTCCTACTCTTAGAAAAGTCCTACTTTTTACTAAGAATTCTTTGACAAATATTCAATATTTAAGACTGTTCTTAAGAGAATTTCTGAGAAGTTTTATACATGCGGGCCCTGATCTGAAATGATGGCTTGTGAATCATCATTCAGATCGGGACTTCAGAGCATGAATCGTGAATCATTTGATTCGGATCAGGACTTCAGTGTGGGTTTACATAATTTGATTTAGTTTGGGACTTCGGAGTGTGTATGGTGAATCATTTAAGATCAGGATTTCGGCACAAAATGATTCAAAATGTTTCGAATCGCTTCAACTGGATCCTGTATCACTAAAATAATTTGTTTCAGGTTGGGACTTCAGAGCGTGTTCACGAATCATTTGATTTAGATCTGAACGGGTTTGTGAATCTTTTCGTGAACTGAATGATTTAAATCAAATTATTCACAATACCCGAAGTTCAGATTCAAGTCAAATGATTCACAATCTACGCTCAGAGTCCTGATCCAAAATAATGGTTTGTGAATAATAATTCAAATTGGGACTTCAGAACATGGATCACAAATCATTCGATTCAGATCGTGGCTTTGCTGTGTTTGTAAATCATTTGATTCAGTTCAGGGTTTCAGAGCGCGTATGGCAAATCATCATTTGAGATCAGGATTTTGGAGCGATTTAGCTAATAATAATAAATAATGTATGAACCCTGGGAATTTATTTTTTTTTATTTTTTTTCCTCTGATTTGTAATAAAATGCTAGTAGTAATATACTACATTATACTAGCATAATAATAAAAATAATAATAATAATAATTATTATTAAGTATTATTGCTAGTAATGTACTACTAACCCCTCCCTATTGTAATCACTATTACTTGAGTGTTTTAATTGATTCATAAATGTCATTATTATGGTTATTGTTATTGTTTTATTTTTATTTATAGCAGTAGCAATTTTATCCACCCCCAGACTTTGAAAGTTATAATAATTTAATTTTATTGAATAATTATGCGCTTATTACTCCTCCAGACATGGTTGACTTGTTTATAATAAATGTTATATAAAACGAATGCAGAATGCTTTAAGTTAGGGAAATTCATTGCTCTAAGGTGTGGGAATCTTGGAGCTTGTTTACTGAGATGGGAATTAAAGTCATTAGAGAAAATTCTCGTTTTCCTGTTTTTAATGGTCTCTTATCTCTTTAGGAATGTTATTGCGCTACTTTGTCAACTTCTACGATATGGAGATAATTGAAGAAGAGGCCTTCCTATCATGGAAAGAAGATATTACCCAAGAGTTTCCGGGGAAAGGAAAAGCATTGTTCCAGGTAATTAACCTGTTGCAGTAAACGGTGACACCTTGTTTTTTTTTTTGTTTTTCCTGGAAGACACTAATTTACAATCTTTCGTTTTTTGTTTCTTTCCCCTGTTGTTTAGGTGAACCAGTGGCTCACCTGGCTGGAGACGGCGGAAGAGGAGGAGTCTGAGGAGGAAGCTGACTAAAGAACCAGCCAAAGCCTTGATGTACTCGCCTCTGTCATCTCTCCTGTTTCGTTACGCCATCTCTCCTTTCAACCGTATTAACCGCCGCACTTCATTCCGTGCTGCAGTGTCAAGCCAACGTATTACTTCACGCTTCTCTTTGGCCTCATTGTTTAAAGCATGTAATGACTAGCATCTGTTAAGACCCACCACAGATAAACGGTATTAGCAGCTTGAAACTGCATCTTTTTTTATATATATATTTTGCTTTTAAGAACATGTATTTGCAAGAGCCTTTTCTGCTGCTGTTCATTTCAGCACAAAACTATAGAAATGCACTTTTGCTCAGTGTCATATTTTGAGTTGCTGCAATATTCACTTTCGTTTGTTACAAAGAATCCTCAGTAATCATTGGTTACCATAACGTTTCGTCGATGCGTTGTTCATACCTCACAGTAGTGGGTGTAGTGTGCTGTGTGTGTGAAATGGAGTCTAATGAAAACTCTCCAGATCTGCAAGGTGCTGTGAAACAGGAAAAATGGTTTACTTTCCAGTTATGATTGTAAAATGTCATGTTGTGTTTGTGTGTTGTTTTTTTTTTTCCCTCCCCCTTCCCCTCCTATTTCTTATAATAATGAACAAAGCCATGTGGGAGAGATGAAATTATTCAACTTTTTTTTTTTTTTTTTTTTTTTTTTTTTTTTTTTTTTTCCCCCCCAACCCATATGCGTCCCCTCCACTACTTGTCAAGCTAATACTTGAATTTTTTGTTTGTTTTCTTTACAGCATGTTCAGGGATTACCAAACACAGCCTGTTTAGATGCAACAATTTGATCCGAACAGAAATGTGTAAATTTTTTTTTTTTTTTTTAAATGCATTTTAATTGGTAAAATAAAGATGAAACGAGATGAGAAATTTTGGTATGGATGTTCAATATACGAATCACTGTTTTACAACCTAACAATGTTTTGCCATGATGGATATTATACATATTTATTTAATCATGAGGGGGCAAATCAAAGCTTTATCATTAGGTAGGACAACGAATGGTGACCTGCTCGTGTGGTTTTGCTATTTAAAGTGTTAAGGTGTAAGAGCTCCGAATGTTCGGTGTACCACTGTTGCTTTCAATAAAGTTACACACCAGCATTTATTTGGCCTTATTTCATGTGTGCTTGGAACATTTCAGAACATTTGTCATCAGATTTGTATTTACTGAAGGTCAACTTCCAGTTTAAAATTAAAACCGTGATGTACAAATGAACAATGCTGGGTTTTATTTTACTTTTTGGACACACATTTTAACCTTAATCACATTTGTGATTGATAACACTATTGATTACAAGTACAGGGCTCAAAAAGGCTTTCTTTTTATCCTTGAATATCAGTTGAATTCACTCTGTCACTACTTGTGTACTTTGAGTTGTGGTTGGCACTGAATGATGACATCAGTAATGTATACTTATGCAGTGATTTGTAAATGTTTCTTACTATTCAGGAATGAACAAAAACAGTGCTTAGAATCGAAAAGGAAATCTAAGAATGCTTTGGTTTTAAGTCAGAATATACTGTAATGGTATATGAGATGCCCCTTAAATAATGCCTTGTAATGTAATTTTTAAAAATGTTCATTTTTATCTTGTGTTTCTGTAGTACTTATGTATCATTCATATTGTGCAATGCTTTCCATAGGTAGGCTGTTATTGTATTATGATGCCATGTTGGAAACATTTTCTAATAAAGAATGAAAAAGTCACATTTGCAGATTAAGTAATTGCATCTACACTACTGTTCAAAAAATAATTTTTGAGAAATTAATGGTACACCTAGACCATCATTTCACCCTGAGGACAACCGAGGGACTTGTATGCAACTATTACAGAAGGTCCAAACGCTCTCTGATGTGCCAGATGGAAAAGCTATGTATTAAGAGCCAGGGGTGAAAACTTTTGAACAGAATGAAGATATTTTTCTTATTTTGCCTAAATACATTTATTTCATTTAGTACAGCCTTTCAGAAGCTACAAATGATAGTTACATGTTCCCCTGAAGACAAATTAAGTTAAATTTACTGATCTTCAAATTAAAAGTTTTCACCCCCCAACTCTTGATGCATCGTGTTTCCTTCTAAAGCATCAGTGAGCGTTGGAAATTTCTGTAATAGCTTGTCCCTCAGTTGCCCTCAGTGTGAACAGATGGATCTCAAAATCATACAGTCATTGTTGGAAAGGCTTCAAATACACAAAAATGCTGAAAAAAACTAAGAATTTGTGGGACCTGAAGGAGTTTAGTTATTAAGGACAAACAAGGGACTCATGGACAACTATCACTAAACAAAAAAAAAACGCTGAACAGGATCATTCAATTAACAATGCAGTAAGAATCAAGTGTATGTAAACTTTTGAACAGGGTCATTTTTATAAATTCAACTTATTTTCTCTTGTGGACTATATGTTAATGTCTTTTATGTGAAATATCTTAGGTCAATACTAAATAAATAACATGAATTTTGTATGATCCCTCTTGTTTTGATAAAATAACCTTTTGCAGATTTTGCAAGATGCATTTAAACTTGATCTCAACTGTATATAAACACCAACTGGGCACTTTAGTAGGTACACCTGTTCAGCTGCTCATTAACATAAATATTTAATCAGCCAATCACTTGGCTGCAACTTGCAACAAGCATTTGGGCATGTAGATGTGGTCAAGATGATCTACTGAAGTTCAAACCGAGCGTCAGAATGGAAAGATAATTTAAGACTTTGAATGTGACGTGGTTGTTGGTGCCTGGTCTGAGTATTTCAGAAACTGCTGATCTACTGGGATTTTTACTCACAGCCATCTCTAGGGTTTACAGAGAATGATCCGAAAAAGAGGAAATATCCAGTGAGTGGCAGTTCTGTGGGCAAAAGTGCCTTGTTGATGCTAGAGGCCAGAGGAGAATGGCCAAATTGGTGTAGAGCCATTAAAGGAGAAATCCACTTCCAAAACGATCAAGATTCACATAAAATGTACTCACCCCCTTGTTCATGTTGTTCTTTCTTCAGTTGTAAAGAAATTGTTTTTTGAGGAAAACATTTCAGCATTTTTCTCCATGTAATGGACTGATATGGTGCCCCGAGTTTGAACTTCCAAAATGCAGTAATGTGGCTTCAAACGATCCCAAATGCGGTTGTAAGCGATCCCAGCCGAGATCTAGCGTAACGATCTGTTATTTTCATAAAAATAATACAATTTAAATACTTTTTAATGTCAAACGCTCGTCTCCTCTCACTCTGCCAGGACTGTTTTTTTCCGGTTCGTGACAGTTAGGGTATGTCAGAAAACTCCCATCTCATGTTCTCCCTCAACTTCAAAATCGCCCTATATCGCTGTTTTACCTTTTTTGTTAAGGGTGTTTGATCTTAGCATGTTCACTTTGCAAAGACTGGGTCGGTACTTCTGCAGTGATGTAGGATGATTTTGAAATCATTTTTGAAGTTAAGGGAGAAAATACGATTGGAGTTTTTCGACATACCCTAACTGTCTTGAGCCAGAATCCACAGAGTTCAGGGAGAGCGAGACAAGACAAGCGTTTGAGATTAAAAAGTATTTAAATTATTATTATTATTATTTTAATGAAAATAACCGATAGTTTCACTGCATAAGACCCTTCTTCCTCTGCTGGGATCGTTTACAACCGAATTTGGGATCGTTTGAAGCCGCATTTAAACTGCAATTTGGAAGTTCAAACTCTGGGCACCGTATCAGTCCATTATATGGAGAAAAAGCTTGAGAAGTTTTCCTCAAAGAAATAAAGTGACTGAAGAAAGAAAGACATGAACATCTTGGATGACAAGGGGGTGAGTACATTATGTGTGAATCTTTGTTTTGGAAGTGGACTTCTCCTTTAAAAAGGCAACATTAACTCAAATAACCACTCCTAACAACCGAGGTATGCAGCTTCTAAACGCACAGCATTATATTGGATCTCGATGAATGACATATTTAAGTTTGACTTGACCATAATTTTGATCTTGACGAATTGCACAATGAAAACCAAAATCATCAACCCACTGATGCCTGGATTCAAAATCACACCAAAAATCAAAGGAATGAAATTACAGGCTGATCAAAGCGACTTATAATTTAAGTCAATAGTGTGTATGCCTGCATATGCCTGTATTCACTCGTGACAACATCTAGGCATGCTCCTGGTGAAATGGTGAATGTTGTCCTATGGGATCTTCTGACAGACCTGGATCAGTTAGCTCCTGGACAGTCTGTGGTGCTACTTGGCAGCTTCAATCCTCATTCATGGAGATAACCTGCCAATTCTGGTGTTCTCTGACAAATGCCAGTCGAGATGAACGGTGCTGGTCTGAGAGCAGAGGGCCACCCTTATGCTTGCCAGAAGCCTGCTGAAGAGCTTTGGCAGTGTTCCTCCGTGCACAAAGGAGGAGACATCAGTCATGCTGCTTAGTTGTTGCCCATCTATGTTCCTGTCCAGCTCTTTTTGTGTAACAACCTCTCTCCTGGCATCTCCACCATGCTCTTGAAACTATCCTGGGAGACACAACAAACCTTGCGATGGCATGTATTGATGTGCCATCCTGGAGAAGCTGGACTACTTGTGCAACCTGATTGGGTTGCAGATACTACCTCATGGAACAAGTTGTGAGAAGGACACTAACAAAACAAAACTAGAGACAAATCAGTCAGGATAAGGACAGAGCAATTGTCTGTGGCCACCAACTGTAAAAGTATTCCCTTTTGAGGGGGTTGTCTTGCTTTTGCCTCTCCAGTGCACTTCTTCTCACTTTTGTTTGCACCAAAGTAAGTGAAACTGTTTCACTATCATTCATGCTTCTGAACCAGACAGATTATCCCTTAAGTTTAACTGACTTGGTGTTATACTGTCATTAAGTTCCCTTCATTTCTTGAACAGTATATATTTAATACAAAGAGGGGCTCTTGCAAAATATACAGAAATGCATAACACTGAACCTTGAAGCAGATGGGCTACAACAGCAGAAGATCGCACCTCCTGAGATACCTTCATCTGGTTGATGAGAGCAGTATAGATGTATCCTTTGCTGTCTTTGATATCCCACAATCCTGTGTGTTCCATTCCATGATGGTTGGGCAAAAAAATAAAGATGCTGTCTAAACGTTGTGCTTGGTGATCAGTTTGTCTAAATGTATGTTTTTGACCAACTTTTTGCCCTTTTGATGTTATTTCTAGCAAGAAATCAGTATTATAGTAATTAAATATTATTTATCACTTATCACTTTTTTCTTAGTTATCACCAACTCATTCTATTTTGTTGTAGATCATTAAACTGTTACGCTGCCTCAGAAGCATGTCCAAAATCAGTTTCGTCTTTGTGCGCAAATGCTGCCTGCAAAGTAATTGCAGGATAAGATAGTGAGGCAACAAGTCTGCTTTGGTTGTAGGATGCAGCCAGGGAGTTTGATTGACAGGTGATCTGACCAGTCATAATGCTGAATCCACTATTTTTGTCCGACAAACAAACCAGACCGGAGAGTAAATCAACGTTGGTGGACCTGAACTTGAAAAATGGTGTGTTTTGACATCTTTCCACAGTTGAAACAAGATACCTTCAGAAGTTCATTCATGTTTATGTCATGCTATAACTAGTAAAGAGGAAAAGATGATCGGTTCACATACCGAGGCACTACAGCGATCTGTCACAACCAGTTAAAACCACAAAACGGTATTTGTTGTTTAAGTTTCTTAAAAAATTACAAAATTTGAAAGCGGAGACTTTGTTTTATACCACAAGTAACCCGCTTTGTCTTGTCTGTCGGCATGTTGTCAGTTTCCTTTTTGTTTTGCGATGTATTTTTCACGTCGTGAGAACATGCAACGCTATATCACGGCTAATTCATACGATTGTGTGCGTTTTCTGTGAGAGGTAGGTTTAGGTGCGGGGTTAGGAGTGATCATTTGTACAAATTCCTACGAATTTGCCATCTTGTAAAATATGTACAAATTTTCACAAAGCATACAAATTCATACGAGCCAGGTGTACAAAATTGTATAATTAGTTACCTTGTAAAATATGTATGAATTGCTGTGAGATCAGGTTAGAACATGATGTGTGGGTTGAAAGCGGCATGAATTGTCAGTCGTAGCAGCAGTAACGATGAGGGGCGAAAGGTCAATTGACACAGGCTCACCAAAATTGGACAATAGAAGATTGGAAAAAGCTTGCCTGATTTGATTAGTCTCAAATTCTGCTGCGACAGTCGGATGGCAGGGTCAGAATTTGTCTTAACATGAAAGCATGTCTTGTATCAACAGTTCAGGCTGCAGTTGGTTGTGTATTGGTGTGGGTTATATTTTCTTGGCACATTTTGGACTCCTTAGAACCAATTAAGCATTCGCCACAGCCTACCTGAGTATTGTTGCTGACCATGTTCATCTGTTTATGACCACAGTGAACCCATCTAGTGATCGCTGCTTCCAGCAGGATAATGCACCATGTCATGAAGCTCAAATCATCTCAAACTGGTTTCGTTAACATGGCAATGAGTTCACGAAACTCAAATGGCCTCCACAGTCACCAGATTTCAATCCAGTAGAGCACCTTTAGGATATGTGGAACGAGATATTGCATTATGGATGTGCAATTTAACATAAAGGGACCATATTTGCCCCCTGGAATTGATTTTTTACATTTGTTGGTGAAATTTTTATATTTTTTCTATGATCACCTTATTATTATAATCACCATACTATGTTATCTTTCATGTCAAATAGGGCTACTTAAATTTAACCAATTCTTTCAACAATATTTTAAACTGTGTCAATGACAATAGACTGTTTAAAATGGAATCTAATTATACATGTAAAAAACAGGAGCTCATAGGACTGTAATATTATGACAGAAATCATTATTGTAGATTGTTGCTCTGTAAGAACATATAAAACGTTTCTGTTTCGTTTTGGGCAAGTCACTTTCTGGTTATACAGTCAAACATGTCGGTCCATGACGTTAGTCTAGTCTAGCGCAAGTTATGCATAAACTCCGGTTATAATCACTGAAGCTACGAAATTCATTTTTTATTTGCATCGTACCTGCACTGCATTGTTTATGATGAGGGAATTCAAGTGCGCATTCCAAACAGCTCCAGCGTTTTCAGCGCTGACTAATCAAGCGCCTCTGATTGGTCAATTCAAACCTAAGTTCAAAAGAAACGTGTTTGATTGGTTATAAGACTCAACGCTGCACTAAACAGCACGGTGCAGTGTGAGCTAATCTAAATGTAATTCCGCAAATTGATACTTTTCATTCATTTTCACATTTCATTTTTTTAGCGACAGGCGTAATTTATTGTTTAATTGTGCAGGGGCATTTTTTGCCCCTTTGTCTTGAATTTATGGGGCATTTTTGCCACAAGCCATCCTTAATTTCCAACCCTGATGTGCAGCCAACAAATCTGCAGCAACTGCTTGATAATATACACCACAGTGTTTTCACTAAGCATCATCAATCGGCCATATTGGCGGCACTGAACGTAAACAATGCCACTGAACTCGCAAATTTTGCTGATATTTGCTGCTGAAAATGGTCAATCATTGTCATGTATTGGGCTGTCCCAGATAGCAAGCATACGTTGATCCAACGTCGATTTTTGGTTGTAAAGGTCAGTGTCGGTCGTCAATCAAATTTCGATGTTGAATCAATGTTCATTATTTGGTCGGTACATCAGAACGTTATTACGTTGAAAATAAAACATCGATTCAACGTCGAAATCACGTTGGCTTATCAACCGATACAGCCGACGCATTTGGTCGAAATCATAACGTCGGATATAGGTTGAAACTTGGTCAGATGAATCGGAGATCTGGGGATGCACTTATTTAACTCTCAAAGAGTACAACAGGGATTATATATATATATATATATATATATATATATATATATATATATAGGCCTATATATATATATATATATATATATATATATATATATATATATATATATATATATATATATAAGACGTGCTTTAATTTTGTATGAATATTTTACTGCATTACACATCTTGTTTGGTTTTATTTCGTATCACTGCATCTTAAAATTTACTTTATGCAGACACAACACGTGAAACTGCCTTATTTGCAGCCTATTTAGCCTACAGCATTTATCTGAATATTTATAAGATATTATATATTCAACATATTTTCTTAACCTGTATTGAATCTGTTTTTTTTTTTTTTTTTTTTTTTTTTTTTATTCATAAATTAGTGATTAAAACAAGTTTTATAACAGCAGCATCCCTTTAATCTTGATCAGCAACTAACGATAAACGAATTGGAGCAGAATTGGTCCGTTATCATTATGTCAGTAGCCTTCAGTTTTAGGTTATAACTGCATCTGTCACGGATGTAGACTGGTGAAGATTTATTTTAAGAACCTATAGGCCTATAAATATGTTCTATTACTGGTCCATATCGGAGTGTGGAATGCACTGCATGACAGGGAGGCGCCCGCGTGATCGCTTGCATTTTTTTCCTGATAATGAAACAACTTGACATAAGTCCCAAACTCATAATAGGCCTAACTCATAATAATAAATATTTAAAATGTCAAAATTTTCCCGACACATTCATAATCATTAGGCGACTTTTGCATGTGCCCTATTAAATAGACGTCTCTGCTGAAGTTTTTAGCATTTTATTCGCGTTTCCATGTCGGTAACATAGAGATGTCACGTCCGTACAACTGATTTTTTCTCTGAAACACAAAAACGAAAATTGAAATAAAAAATATATTTTATGAATAGATAATCTTTCTACATCCGGCAGACATTGTTGCTTATGGCATGTGTATTGTAAATTGCATAAAGTCTACAAAGTATATTGTCTCCCCAAAAACTCGGTCTTTTTTGTCATGTCCATCTAAAGTATAAAACACTTTTACTCATGCTTTTTACACGTTTATAGTCTGCATAAAGAAATGTTTCAATATAGTTTACTGGTAGGCATATACATTCTATTTTATGTATCTAATTTATGTTTTAGAATTTGCCTGCGAATGTTGCTGGAATTGCTCTAATGTGATGCTGGTCTTTGAAATAGGCTACTTGCTTTTTTGTCCAAAGCTGTGATGCTAGTTTTTGAAACACTGCAAAAAACAAAAAAATAAATAAATAAATAAATAAAAAAATGTGAACGTTAATAAAATTTTGTGCTCCAAATTTTCGTTTTTTTTTTTTTTTTTAATAAAAAAAAATATAATATATATTGGGCAGAACTGACTTAGGTGTATTAATCCGGCCTTCTACAACTGCAGGCAGGCTCTCTAATGAAATAAGATGGTTGGTTTATTAAAAAAAATAAAAAAATAAATAAAAAATAAAATAAAATAAAATAAAATAAAATAAAATAAAATAAAATAAATAAATAAATAAATAAAACTATAAAACCTAAAATTCTTAAACGATAAAAGTCCTGCTTTTTTATCCGACTATCACGTGCAGGGGTGGCACAAAACAACAACTTAAATTTAAATTATTTACTTATTTAATGTTGGAAGTTTGTTTATTTATGTAAATTCGGCGTGACTGTGACGTGTGCGTGCGCGCTGAACATTCGTGACGCATTCAAACACTGAAGCGGAGGGAGTTGCCATGGAAACGGGGCGGCAACACAACGACTGACAAGCAGGAAACTGCGTCTCTCGCTACTGTTTTCACTGTTTTCGGTAAGTTTAGTCCCTAAAATCGCATAAACATTACAAACAGCTGTTCCCGACACAAACTTTATGTGTGTATTTTTTGTAACGGCTGCGTGAGGTGTTTTAATGCGTGCGCGCTGAACATTGACGCATTCAAACAAGCGGAGGGAGTTGCCATGGAAACGGGGCGGCCACACAACGACTGACAAGCACGGAACTTCGTCTGTCGCTGCTGTTTCCATTGCTTTCGGTAAGTTTAGTCCTTAAAATCGCATAAACATTACATACAGCTGTTCCTGACACTAATTTTATGTGTTTATTTTTGTAACGTCTGCGTGAGGTGTTTTAATGCGTGCGCGCTGAACATTGACGCATTCAAACACTGAAGTGGAGGGAGTTGTCATGGAAACTCAATGACTGACAAGCTGCTTTCGGTAAGTTTAGTCCCTAAAATCGCACAAATATTACAAATAGCTGTTCCTGACACATGTCTTGCTTGTATTTGGCTTCTGCTGAATATAGTTCATTGAGATGGTGTAGTGTCTTCGAACAAGTCCGTTAGCATCTTAACCGGTTTCAGAGGAGGTAGGCTAATAGACTTAGCTTTTCATTAAAGTTTTGTATTTTAATCACATCTGTATGTGTAGACAAGACGTTTTGACTCGTCTGTAATAGTTTTGCTGGTAATTTTTCAATGGGTGATTAGAAATAGGCTCAGACAACCGAAACATATACACGGTACCGTTCATCGGTGACGTCACTGACGTAACTGAATCCAGTTCAAACGCATTTTGATCACTCATGGTAAACAAATGTTGATAAAAACTCTTCTGTAATTTCAGGAGCAAAACAAAAAAAAAATCCTGATGGACGCCACAGACTGAAAAAGTAAGGGATACAGGTGAACTAGGAAAGCCTTTAAATTGTAGGGCTTTGACATCCAGAAGTAAGAAGTATGAACAATATTAAATTAATAAGTAAACCTAGAAGCAAATTATGTTCTGTATATTTATATATTCTTCTTTCTCTTTTCTACATTTCACCTGTGCTCTAGCATGGTTTCTAGTAATAAACCTGGCATTGTATACAAAATATTGTTGGCTCTGTGACAAATTGCTTCTTATGTTCCTAGATTCTTCCATGATGATGGCCTGCACCCCAGAGCTGGAGTGAACCTCCTGTTGGACATCTCCAAGACACAGTAAACCATATGGCTGGTAAGTTAACCTCAAAAATACTCTACTGTTCAAAATTCAGTAAGATATTTTTTGTTTTTCAAAATAAGTGTCTAATGCTTACCAAGACTGAATTTGTTTAAAAATGCAGAAAAAAAAACAGTAATATTGTAAAATATTAGTACCATTTTAACTAGGGCTGTAGCTAGTAATCGTATATTAGTAATCAAGTATTCTACGGATTATTCCATTGATTAATCGAGTAATCGGATAAGAGGTAATTTTCTTTATTAAAAAGCAGTACTAAATATAGAATAGAAAATAGGTCACTTAAAATAAACGACTAATTTGTTTCCTTTTTTAAAAAATGAACATTTTTATTGCTGAAATTGCATACACTAATAACCATGAAAACTAAACCCATTTAATGCATGTATATGTTAAATTACATTAAAAATGTGAATTCAAATATATCAATAATATATACATATATATCAAATAAAATTAACCAGTAGGTGGCAGAAAGTCACTGTTAAGTAAGCGTGTCATTGTGATTGAACTGAATAATTTAACAAGTGATTCATTCAACAACGAAACACGGTCATGTTGCTCAAAGACTAAAACAGTGCTGTGGCTGTGTTTGGGATGGTTATTTGTTGGCGAAATAGAGCAAAAACAGGCAATATGCTGTCTAAAATGTAAGTCTCTTAATATTAACTTCTTGTTTATTAGTGAACTGTTGTATAACATCAGTATCTCATTTGTAATCATGCTGAGGCACTCTTCATTTGATATTCACTTTCTGTGTGTCACAGAGAGAGAATAAGACAATCAACATAAATGGCACATAGTCTTTCACAAAATATGGCTAACTTAGGGACATCATAACTAACCACTATTAATTTACGGTCTTAAATATGTCCAGCGTTTATCGGTTTGTGTGTCAGTAATAATGGTCCGTGGGGAAACAGTGTTCCGTGTGTAATTACAGTAAATGGACTAATTTTGCCTTGATGATTTTTTTTTCTTTATCTTAAAGAAAACTGTTTTCTTTGTGAATATATTGTAAAATGTAATTTACTCCTGTGATCAAAGCTGAATTTTTTTAGCATCATTATTCCAGTCTTCAGTGCCATGTGATCATTCAGAAATTATTCTAATATGCTGATTTGCTGCTCAAGAAACATTTCTGATTATTGAAAACAGTTGTGCTGCTATTTTTTATCAGGATGCATATGGGGTTATTTTTGTGTCTTTATTATTCAAACAAAAATACTGTGTCTGAGAGTAAAACTAAGTATTTTGTAATTAAAAAATAAAAGTTTGCAAAAAAAGTCTTCTTAAATCTCAAAAATAAAGAAATTGATAACAAAAGTATTTGCAGTGCATGTACTTTTCTTTACAATCTTTATTTTTCTTTGCGCACTTCAAACACTTTTCATCGCGAAACCACAAGTTTTGCTCTCCTTTCTGCTTTCTTTTTTTGCGAGTCTAAATTTTTTGTTTGCGAGTTAAAAAGTTTTGCTTGCGAGTAAGCTGTATCTCAGTGGGCGGTCTCTACCTACCAGGATGATAGGCCTTTTTCTATTGGTCACTCTCGATTGAAGTGACCACGCCCACTACGTTGTGCTGCCACTGCCGCCGCCAGGCGCCAGTCTGACTGAGGAGTGAGCGAGGTTCAGCCATGGCGAAACGTCTTAAACTTAGTGACAAGTGAACTTATGTAGTCTCTCTTCTCATGCTCACATATTTAAATACGTAACGTTAGCTAAGCCCGCCTGTAGTTCGGCGATACCGTTAAATAGAGGGGCACGAGATGACTCGGATGACGATTGTAATCAAGGTAAAGACCATTATGACATGCAAGAGTCGTACAGTAGCGGTATTAACATTAAGTGACATGGCATCTGACGCACGGAAGCCACTGGCGCATGCCACTGCTCAGTGCCAGTGACACTTACGGTTTTCTTTGACATATGCCGATGGACTGTGTCACTGCTGAAAGTGTCACTGCTCCCGCACCTTCCGTGCGTCAGATGCCATGTCACTTAATGTTAATACCGCTACTGTACGACTCTTGCATGTCATAATGGTCTTTACCTTGATTACAATCGTCATCCGAGTCATCTCGTGCCCCTCTATTTAACGGTATCGCCGAACTACAGGCGGGCTTAGCTAACGTTACGTATTTAAATATGTGAGCATGAGAAGAGAGACTACATAAGTTCACTTGTCACTGAGTTTAAGACGTTAACTTGGTTATCTTATCCAGTAAACGACCTGTTGTTGCTGTTGTTCGCCATGGCTGAACCTCGCTCGCTCCTCAGTCAGACTGGCGCCTGGCGGCGGCAGTGGCAGCACAACGTAGTGGGCGTGGTCACTTCAATCGAGAGTGACCAATAGAAAAAGGCCTTTCATCCTGGTAGGTAGAGACCGCCCACTGAGATACAGCTTACTCGCAAGCAAAACTTTTTAACTCGCAAACAAAAATTTTAGACTCGCAAAAAAAGAAAGCAGAAAGGAGAGCAAAACTTGTGGTTTCGCGATGAAAAGTGTTTGAAGTGCGCAAAGAAAAATAAAGATTGTAAAGAAAAGTACATGCACTGCAAATACTTTTGTTATCAATTTCTTTATTTTTGAGATTTAAGAAGACTTTTTTTGCAAACTTTTATTTTTTAATTACAAAATACTTAGTTTTACTCTCAAACACAGTATTTTTGTTTGAATAATAAAGACACAAAAATAACCCCATAGATGCTTTGATGAATAGAAATTTCAAAAGAACAGCTTTTATTTGAAACTGAAATCTTTATACTCACTTTTGATCAATACATTTTTGCTGAATAAAAATATTGATTTCTTTAAAAAAAAAAGTCCTGATAAAAATAAATAAATAAACAAACTTTACACCGTTAAAAAGGTTTGCACAAAAATATAAGTCAGCACATTAGATCAACACAAAAATCTGCATATTAGACTGATTTCTGAAGGATCATGTGACACTGAAGACTGGAGTAATGCTGAAAATACAGGTTTGATCACAGGAATCAATTACATTACAACAGATATTCCCACAGAAAACATCTCGTAAACTTGCACTTCAGTTATATGGTATGAAATAAATCATCTTTTGTCTGAAATAATATGAACAGTAGCTATGCTAATCTTTCTCCATTTGCTTTCCTGTTTTTATTTTGGGATGCCCAGTCCTGTTCTTGGAGATCTACCTTCCTGCAAACTTCAGCTCCTCAGGAGCAGTTGACAATTACAGATGGGTGTGTTAAATCAGGGTTAGATCAGAATTCTGCAAGTAGGTGGATTTCCAGGCAAAGGAATTGGCAGTCATGTTATATTGGTTATGTATGATGGATTTTGAACTGTACTATTTTTATTGCAGGTTTTATTGGGATCCCAGTAGAAGACATCAGAACACCAGATGCTGGCCTGGACAGATGTACCTACAGTAAACCACACCAATCTCTCTGCTTTTGCATAGATGGTTGACTACTACCATATTCTATGAAGGTATTATTATAGTAAAACTGAGCACCTGTGACAGTGGATTTTGTAGTTATAAAGAATAGTCACACATGCGTATTGGTACATTTGAAGCAACAGAGAATATTTTTTAGGAGTTGCACTTTTTTTTGAACTCTCTCTCTTACAAACACAAAACAACAGTTATACCATTTGAAATTCTCAGGTGCACAAATCCTATTCTGCAATTCACAAATTACAAAATTTATATGCTCACAGTCAGGCTAAAGTTGCTGCAGTGAATGAGGGGCAAAACACTCGCAGTTGAATAAAAAAATCTCAAGTCATAAACAAATTTTGCACATTTGTATGTACAGTTGTAGTCAGAATTATTGGCACTGTTGGTAAATATGAAGCCTGTGAAAATAAAACTGCATTGTTAATCCATTTTGATAAAAGATCCTCCTTGCCTTGCATTTAAAAACTATAGACACACATCTTAAAGGCAGATTTGTGACATTTTAAACTATACAGATTTATTTTTACAGGCTTCTTTGATCATATTTACTAAGGGTGCTAAAAATTCTGACCAAGACCATAAATGAGAACTGATATCTCACATGACAAATCAGTATGTGACATCCCACTCACACACTTGCGCTTTATCCAGTGATAAACATATCATGTACCCTTTGACCCACTACTACTAGCACAGTACACACAGCAAGTTTTTATTTATTTTAATGATTTGGATCAAACAGAATAGAACAGAATACAGTGGGTAAATGCTAGACTCTGTTAAATTCTAATAAAGTCTGTAAATATGTATAGTTCTAATAAACACACGTTTCAGGAAAAAAGAAAAATTAATTATATAATGAAATTAATATTACAGAATATACTGGAAAAATTTAATATAGCCCTGCATAAATCTGGTTTAACTGGGCCTGTGAATTTCTTAATTTGTGATTTGTGGAACAGGATTTTTGCACCTGCATTTTGAGAAGGTTTTGTTGTGTTTGTGAGAGAAAGAAACAAAATAAAAGTTTGCAACACCTAAAACATTTTCTTGATGACTTCACTGATATGTTCTCTACAAATACAAATTCCACTGTCACAGGTGTTCAGTTTGGCTACAAAAATACCACATACAATAGATCCACTGTATGCAAATATAACAAAGGGACATAAACAATTGAAAATTTAGGGACGTAAACTATAATCCTAAACTTTTATTTAGGATTATAAATCTAAAAGAAAAACATGTAGAACTTTTAGGGAGTGAGAATTGTGTCTATGACTGATATTAAAATGGTGTGTTACATCATCATCTTTTTTAAACCTGACCTGATTAGTTCTCACCTGATATCACAAGGAAAACTGACTGATCTGCTATGTACCTCTGTCTTGTGTTTTCAAGGGTAAGAATTCTTTATAAATACTCTTTTCACCCATATGTCTTTATTTTGTGGAACACAAAAGGAGAGAGTGGCATAGTCTCTAATTTTATAGAAAAGCAGGAATGACAGTGAATGGTGACTGAGGCTGTCAGTCTCTTAATGTCCTGCCTGTTTTTGTGCCCCACTGAAAATAAGTCAAATACATTTGGTACAAAATAACATCACATTTTTATTCTGAAGTGATTATAGCATTTAATTTGTAACTTGACACTTTTTATTGGCCTATAATTTACTTTCTTTGTGTGTTTACTTTAATTTATTTGTGTGTATTTTATTATTGTGTATTGTTAATGCATTTTCTATGTTAGTCTTGTATAGAAAATGTGCTCTAAACATGTATTTGTGTATTTTGTGTAAATAATAAATAAATTATAACTGAATTTGATGTGTGCTTAATAAATTATTACATATACAGGCTAATTTACCTAGTATTAACTATGCGAGAAACAAGCAGATGATTGTATAACGTCGTTTTGCCGAACTGAAATCAACATCGTTTCAACGTTGGTAAGCCAACCTATTAGATCGAATTTATGTTGAATATGTGTTGATTCTATGACGTCGTTTCAACCATCTGAGAATCAACGTCGATTCAACGTTGGGTAAGTGAACCTATTGCGTCGATTTTACGTTAGTTTTGAATGGCGCGTCTGACGTTGATTCAACATTACCCCGATGAGCAAAACGACGTACGGACCGACGTCGGAGATCAACGTCGTTTCGACGCCAGGAGAAAC